>CM023453.1:53332650-53580150 GCA_013339765.2 Haemaphysalis longicornis
TTTCAACCAGGTCCAGACTCAGGCGAGCTGTTTTTGTATTTGGGGGGGGGGATATTGCTTTCAAGGCGTATTTATTATTTGTTATAGCATATATCAACAACACATTCATTTTAATGAGGACGCTGCGAATACTTGTGCATTGATGTTTTGACTCAAATATGCCTAATGTGTTATTTTTTACTCAACAATGTTGACAATTCTGAAGTACGTTTCGAGATTTAGCGGTTTGAAAAGTTTTGGGCGCTATAAACTTCTTGTTCAAGAGTTCTTTTCATTTCTGGTGGAATGTCTGAGCCGAGGGGCGGGCGGGCGGACGGATGGACGGACAGACAGACAGACAGACAGACAGAGTAAAATTTTCGGGTTTAAGTAACTCAAGAAAGATCTCTGTAAAAATGTGTAAAATGGGGTTTACATAAGAGACGAACATTGTACAAAACTAACCACACGACGCTTTGTGCGCATTTTCTTCTCTCAGGTGCCACGTTTGGCTAAATTCCTGTTACGGTAGGAACAACAGCGAAATGCAGGTGCCTCTTTTTTCATACGTCATCGCCAACATCTACGACTGCGAAGGTTTTCCCATTGGTCCCTCTGTAGCTATTCAAATGTCGGCCGCTCACAAGAAAGTTGCTTGGCCTCTCCATCTCATTACGTCGCTTCAGCCCAGGAGGCAAGATGAGCCAATACCAAATCAAAAGAGAGGAAATTATTTAAGGGAGATAACTCTGAGCGTTGCAGAGGTGTATGAAGCAAATAATCAATCATGTAAAGACAACTGCCGTGATAGATCGTTCGTCCATTTAGATAACACAAGTCCGCGAGATATATACTTGAGGGATTTCAAGCCCCGTTCAGCCATCAGGAATTATGCAGACAGAACTGGAAGTTTTTTTTGACCGGGCCCGGCAACGGGAATCTGGGGACGGCGCCCCTTTTTGCCTTATTAGGCAATTAAACACATTCTCGCAGCCCTGTCGTCGACGATCTGCCGACGGCGTCGCCGCCGATAACGAAACCATTTTTGGTTGCACAGTGGCTTTCGCCAATCGGCCGTACACGACGACTCTGTGCTGCTTGCTTATCCTCTGTCTTTTTTTTTTACCACCATGTGCTTGCCACGCAAACACCCTGCTCGCCACCCGGGGGTTTGGCGCACCTTTTGAGGGGGCCGCTGCATGCTTGCTGTGTGCGACTCGCCTGCGTCCTCTTCAACGTTACCACTGCATTTGTGGACGCTTTCTACTGACGCGCAAGGGTAAAAGAGGGCAGCGATGATACTAAACTGCCCCTTATTCATGAACGAGCAGAAACCACAGGTTATTGATATACATCTGTTACCAATAACAAAAGGCATCCGTTCAATAGCATTCCGGTTAGCGTACTCAAATGGGAGGTGTGTTCTTCGCTAAAGTGCGAAGGCAAAGCAACGAGTCTTGTTACTCATACATAAGCGCCGTACGGTTTCTCTACACGCGCCGAGTTTTGATCTTCGAGCTATACTATGCGGCTCTTTACAAAACCTGAATCTAATGAAAAGTAGCACCAGCACGGTATACATTGACGAAATAAAACAAAAGTGAATCTCACGCATTGCTGTGGGTTAACAAAACAAACCGCAAGCTCAAAGTTCCTACTTGCACGCTCTGCGATCTCGTGTTATAAATACTTAGTAGCCGTTTTAAGTTTGGTTAGGCTTTTGTGATCACGCGAATGTTACAAGCACGTGAAACGTATACTATGTGTTGTGTAATGTGTATGTAGTATGCTTGCATTGTCGTCTGTTGCAAATATTGTGCGTCGTCAATGCCTTCAATGTTGCGTATGTCGTTGTGTTGAAGTATGTTTCTTCCCAATCTGTGCCCGCCAATGTGCGGCCTCTGTACTGTTGCCTACGTTAGGCAATAGAGGAAGCGCCGCGTTGTAAGCGTTCACAGGTAGTGGTGCTTAGAACCTGCCCCGCCTCCTAGCTCCACCCCCTTTTATTTTAGCGTAATCTATCGGTCATTTTTAAAGGGGCCCTGAAAGGCATTTTGAGCACACTAAATGAACTAGCGCAATCGTTAGATAGGGTCGTCAACATCATCTGTGCCAAGTATTACTCTTTTACGCGCAGCGGAAAGCTCACACTTTTGTTGCAAAGTTTGTCGCTTTTTTCTCACCCTTCCCTTCGCGTTTTTGGACGCCGCCATCTTCACATGTCTACATCATCGATTCCATATGTTCGTCATGAGCTAGACATCCTGCTATGGGGCGGCTTTTTTCACGCACTTCCGGCAAAGAGATGAGTCGTCTGCTCAGCATCGGCTCGCCCGCTGATCTGCCAGCGGAGTGCCGGAGTGTTGGACATTTTACGACAAACGAAACAAGTGTAAACAAACGCTTAACCGTTCGTATTGAATGCAACACGGCCATAGCACGACATGGATTTTATGTTACATGAGTACGTACCATAAAGAAAGCCCCGTGGCACTTCTTTGGTACAATCGCAGAGAACGCCCTGAGCCGAATGCCAGGGTTTGACGCGTACATTTTATTCAACTTCAAACAATCCAGAGATGCGTTTCGAACGAACGCAACGTCACAACATGCGTTGCAAGTCTGAACCGCGATTGACAGACGATGGGTTGCCTCCTCCTGCCCGTCGCAAATTCGGCACTCACCTCACACCCGGTTTGCGGGGACGAACAGCAAGTCACAACTCTGGCGCGCAAGCGAGAAGGCTTTTAGCCAGGCACACTACACATACCCTATGCGAGGTTGAGTCGTACGTCGTTCGAGAAAGATAATCCAGACCATGGGAAGCACTATCCACCCGCAGAAGTACAATGTCGCATTTCATCGCGAAACGAACGCGTCCACAACACACAGGAGGCGATGCAC
Organism: Haemaphysalis longicornis; assembly: GCA_013339765.2. NCBI lineage: Eukaryota > Metazoa > Arthropoda > Arachnida > Ixodida > Ixodidae > Haemaphysalis > Haemaphysalis longicornis. Next base: position 53,335,534 of record CM023453.1, read on the forward strand.
AACACACCACACACAGCTTGTCGCTGCATTGGCTTAGCTGCAAGCTTCGTTCGGACAATCAGCGATGCTACGACGATACAGAGCTGCGTGAGGACGACGTGCTAACCACTTCACGTATTTAAAAACACAGGGGCAAAGAACTAGGTTAATCGGAAGCAAAAAATATGTCCTCCATTATAGTGCCTGAAATATAGTACTGGCTAGTGTGCCGAGGGCGGTCTCCAGGCGGGCGCCGGGAGCGATGTACGCGGCCGGCTGCAGCTTGGGGCGCTGCCGTGCGGGAGTGTGCGCGTTCGTTCGGCCCGAGCAGATCGCGCGGTTACCTCCGAGCTGCGGCGCAGACGGCAGCGGCAGAACTTTCCATTCCCGCTTGCGACGAAGCGAGCGAAAGCGACGGGAATTCTGTCGCGCGACGAAAATTTGTCCCGACCATTCGACAAAAACGATCGTCGCGCGACAAAGCGACGGAATTCCTGCCGCTTTCACTCGCTTTCGTCGCAAGTGCGAACGGGCCTTTATGCGCAATCACATAAAACAAGCTCTGGCTTATCGCCTGAGCATACGGTTGATATCTGACTACGTTACACTGTGCTTGCCAGTGTATTTAAACGATGTCACTAGGTTTGAAACGTACGCGCTCGGCGTGTAGCTTTGTAAACGCAAGCGGCCTCACATACTCACGCTATTTTGCTGCTAATAGAGTTTAGTACAGCGTTTTGTGGTCTTTGCATACGCAAACGCTAAATTTTTGCATCCCGCTACGTAAACACTGCGAGGGGAGTTTTAGTAGAGCGGTAGAGCGTCTAATCAGTTTTGCGTAGCGACACACTAATGCATACGGCGCCATCTGTCAAATGTTTTCCGAAATGTCTCGCCGGCTCATCTGCTATCGGAGTGCCGCAGTGTATGGACATTTTACGACTATCCAAACAAGTGCAAACATACGCTTTCCCGTCAGTGTTGAATGCAACACATGGGTGCAGCTTGCCAGAACACGGGTTCTCGCTGATCGAGTGCGGCGCTGGTTTGCTCTGCGCCTTCCCGTTCACCGCCGCTGATAAAGCGATCCAATCCGGCGCGTTTTGTGCACGGGTTCTGTGTCGGTTTAAAATGTCCTTTTTCACATGCCGCCGGTAGTAGGAATTACAACCGCCGCAAAATAACACCCGGCACCAGCGGGGTCACATCTGAGACCGCGCTTTTTGGATAAACAGTGCGCGGTGCACCAAGGGAACGAGCGCACGATTCTCCCCGCGCGGCTGCGAATTCGCCGCCGACACCAACGGCAGCTACGTACACCGCGAAAGGGCAAGGCCAAGCCGCACACATGCGGCCAGGTCCGTCGTTCACTTTTCCAGCCTTTAGAGGAGTGTCCATGGGATCAACAAAGATGAAAAAGCCGAAAGAGCTGGCCCGTAGCAGACGGCAGTCTGTGGGAGCGCAATAGCGGAAGTTCGTCACCGCTGAGGAGCGGAGCATCATGGGAGGGGAGGCTAACAGCGAAGAAACAGTTGAAAGGAGGAGGAAATACGGCGCGACGATAATGCGCGGTTTTTGATTTACGATTTCTCAGCTAATACTCATCGCTTTAACAAAATTCTTGCAGGAGGAGATTGCTAATACATTGCTTTATTTGGTTACATGTACATCCATGCATCGGCGGAAGGCATTTCAGGACCCCTTTAAATATTTACGGTTGCTTTACTTCGAGCTCGCTAGATGGCGAGCAGTGTCATTTCTGAATTATAAAGTTTAGTGTCCTCCTCGCTCCGACGGGTGCGCGCCGCCTGCGCCGCCTTTGCGCTGACATGCACGATTGCATTGATTGATTGATTGATTGTGGGGTTTAACGCGCCGACGCAACGCAGGCGATGAGGCGCGCCGTAGTGGAAGGCTCCGGATTAATTTTGACCACCTGGGGATCTTTTGCACGATTGCATACGAAATGCGTGTCGATGCATCGGTTGTAGAAAGTGAGGGGACTAACAACTAATTGTGCTCAAACGGCCACATTTGATGTTTATGGTCTCGTGTAGCGAGGAACGGCGGGGTTGCAAGCCTGTGGAGAATAAAGACGGCACTCTGAATGCAATCGTTATGCATCCTGCTCTTTCGCGCCGGCGTGTTAGCACTAAACACGAAGGCCTGACGGGACGAATGGATAAAGTCGCACATACGGATGGCGTCACGTCTTCCTAACCGCAGTGACCGTGCTCGGTGGGTAATGTTCTGGTTATTTTAGCGCATTTTAAGCGCACACAACCACAGTAACGTACCTATATGTACTTCATTTAGCCTCAAACCGATCAGCTCGCTGCGCTTTCTGGCATAACAAGCCTTGCTCCGGCAGCGTCGCCATGCTGCTTTAGGGGAGAAACTCTTCGCATTTAGCTTACGAAAGGGCAAAGCTTCTACCACACTCAGCGGGAGAAACACGCTCCTGCCTTTTGAAAGGAGAAACTTTCTCCCTCTTAGGGAGCAATATATGATACATCCCTGTTTCACTTTTAAGGGAGAAGATACCAACCCTTTTTTCTTAGAGTGGTGAGGCGGCGAATTCCCCACTGACATCACTGCACGAATACAAAAGCTATCTTTTGTTGAGGCGTGCCCAGAACTTGCTGAAGAGCTCTTGCGGCACACATGTGTCCACAACAAGGCAACAGAACAGCTTGGGTTATAACAGCAAAAGGGCTAACACCGTGGTTGAATTTTAGCGCATTGCAAAACTGGGGGGAATTCAAATTGGTGTATGCGGGATTTGCGAGTGCTGCCATTAACTTGTGGGCAATCACATAGATACAAAGCACTAACTTGATATAAAGGACTAAGGAGCCTGTTCTGGTCGTAGTCAGAGTCATGACTTCAACCGACTCTGACTACGACTAGAACAGGCTCCTTAGGTCCTTCTAAAACATTAGTCTTATTTGGTTTATGTGCTTCACAGTGTCCTTGTCAGAGTATTACAGTGATTCTTTAAGTGACAGTGCGTTTGCGAGCTTGGTCTGCTCGTTTCAGTCTTTCTTCAGGCACAAAATTTATTAGACACCCCTTCTGGATCGCCGCCCTGCAGGGTGCTGGCATCATTGCGATGACTTTTCGAAGTCTTATACAAATGGAACCGGCACCGCATGGCGTATATTAGGAGCCCCTCTTTCCTGCTTGAGTGAACTACAAATGCTGACTGTAATAAATTTTTATAAGCTAAGAAACTTGTACATACATTGTAGCACTTGCAGTGCCAAAATAAAACATAAGAATTCCCCATGCGTAGTACCAGAATTCTGAAGCATGCAGCAAATATTTTAATATGCCAATATTAGACGGTTTCTTTTTTGCATCAGTTCTCCAGCTAGAAGTAGTCGCGGCAATAAGCATGACCTGACACCGTTCTCTTCAGTGGAAAGATGGCCGCGTATCGACCGTGCCCACATTAGTTCCACTTCCTCTCATTGCATGCTCTGTCGATGCAGACCGGAGATGGAAGGCACCGCAACTATCGAGAAGCACGAGAATTGTGTTCGGCAGTCTCATTAGGCCCCCTTATTCGGGCGCCTTGTACCATTCATCTGGCACACATGGCGCAAATCGTTTCCCTATTGCCGCGCAGAAAGTCGATACCCTGAGCGATCTAACATCTCCCTAATGCAATACTGATGTGCCAAATCGTGTCGTTTCATCATCCAACTCTGCCTGCTGAAATTTTTCTTCCCGCGCGTTGTTAAGCAGGCAGTGCGGGAGTAGCATGCATATCGCATCAGCCTGACAGAAAGATTTAAAAGCTACAAACTGGAACGTGTTGACGGCTGAGGCTTGAAGTACACTGAGACTGGCGTATAAAATAGCCCATTATCTTGGCTTTTGGGGGAACGTTAGCAAGCCCTAACATAACCGGGGAGCTGTGTCTTTGTAAACCTGCTTCGGAGCACTCGTCATTCACCTATTTCTGCGGGCTCATCAGTGTTCCGTACGCAGACCCCGGTTTTCTGTTACGACGGAGATCTTATTACGCAGGGGTAACTCTTCTTTTCAAGGACCTTGTTAGGAAACTGAATATGATGCCACGTGTTGGGTGTATTCGTGTAGCCTTAATACGACTGTAGGCGCACACCTCTTCAAAACACCCCTCCGTAGCGTGAAGAGCGGTTGACACGCCCTCTTGTGGTGAACTATCAACACTCCGCTTCTCATCCCGCAGCCAAGTCAAAAATTCAAGAGTAAGCGAGCAAGAGGGGGGGGGGGGGGGATCTAGAGCGCAAAGGGGGACCACGCCACATTGTTTCGAACCAGGGTAGCGTGGTCGAAGTCCATCGAGGTTGGTGTCGTGCCGGGGCAGTCATGATGACGAAGTTTGAAGGAGAAGAAAACTTTATGTACAAGTATTTACATCTCGGTATCAGAGAACAGGCAGTGCGCTCCTGCGCGAGAGAGATTAAATAGGCGCGTTGGGTTCATTCCCTTTCACCCTTTTTCTCGGCTGACGTCAGGACGCACAAATCACAAAAATCATGGCACTGACAGTAGTGCCCCCACCGCACAAACACGCACAACGCACACACACACACGCGAGACAAACGCTCCTGTCTTGCGCAGGTGAGCGTTGGTTTGCCTCCGCCGTGGCAATCCGCCTAGGGTCGGAGCCCCCTTTGTACTGGTGATGTTGCACCACCTAGAAGACCATTCCCTTGTCGTAATATTCGTCGGTGCTCGTTGAAGACATCCCAACGTCGTCAGTACACGCACAAGAGGGCATGACAATGATGCGCAGGCACGCCGCCGAAGCTTGCAGTGCGGGGCGCCAAGCGATGCTGTTGTCAGCACCGCCGCTGGCCGGTTGCCGCTTGAGGGGCCACGAGGTCACTGAAAGGGGTATTGTCAAGTGGCAGCATAGTTCGCCACTGTGGACACTCCGGGTCGTCGAACGTCATTAGGGAAGACCGACAGCAGGTTTTTGGTGGTTCACCCGAAACGCAGATGTGTTGCGTCACAGCTTCGCAACAACAACCCCGTCTAAAATCACAACAGGAGTACTGCAAAAACCTAACAAGAATTCTTGTCGTACGACAAAAAGCTTTGTGGTGACAACAGTAGTCCTGTTGTTACGGCAAAGCCATCTGTTGTTACGACAGACCATTCTGTCGTAATGACAAATTCAATTTTCTCATATTTTTTCTCAACGACAGATATTTCTGTAGCCACAGCAGCTGCCATCTACGCTACTCTTCACAATGGGCAATAACATTCAAACCATGTGCAACTAATGGTGGAACATCAGGATCACGACAAGACACGACAGGAATTCGGCACGACGGAACATCAAAATCAGGACAGCAATGCCACACACGACAGAGAATCAGAATCACTACATGACAAGAATACGACAAGACGACAGTACGACACCCGCAAATACGGCAAACTACCGAAATGTTTCTTCTAGTCTTTTTCGCCTGGGCACCGTTCTGACCACCTGTTTACTGGCCCTCAAAGCAAGTTGGGGGGTCAGGCGGCCCAGGTTAGCTCTCTTCTCTCTCTCTCTCTCTCTCTCTCTCTCTCTCTCTCTCTCTCTCTCTCTCTCTCTCTTATCCGCCAAGGCATCCAGGGATAACTCGGAAAGGGGGGGGGGGCAGGATTAACACACTGTCCTTGACGGAGAAACCGATCATTTGTCTCACTTACAACACCGCTATTTATTAGATGCAGAGCCTCTCATTCACTCGCCTTGTCCCTCCGGCGTCGTCGTCGTCGGCGTTGTCCGCCCCTCCCCCATTCTCCTCGCCGCGCCAGCTGCGTTCGCCGCCGCTCACCCCCTCTCCTCTCCGATAGCGAACACTGTCGCGAGGGGCATTGGATGGTTCTTGGCTTGGCTTGGCTTGGCTGGCTTGGATTGGATTGGATTTGGATTGATTGGATTGGATTGATTAAAGTGGATTGTGTTGGATTGTGTTGCGTCATAGCCGCGGCACGTTGCGTCATAGCCTCGGCAGACGCGCTGGGGGCCGGCGCATGGTGCAGTAGTCTCTCTTCCGCGGTTTCCTCTCCTTCGGGCGCGCTGCGAATATAACCGGTGTGCCGTTCTCCGGCAAAGCAACATCCACGCTTGGCTCAAACACCTAGAGTCCATGCCGCTTTACAAGTACGCCAACGTCGTCATCGACTGGGACCGGCTTACCGCCGGGTCGGCGGCGGCGTCGGCGTCCCGCAGTGCTCCTCTATTTAAAAAGAAACAGCATCCGGCGCCAGGTTTCGATCCGAGGACTTTGCGGCCGCAGCGCGACGCTCTACCGACCAAGCCACGGACGCGACGGTGATATCAGTGTTAGTGACGCGCTTTATATCTTTAACGCATTCAACTACGTCGTCAGCGGCGTGCGTTGGCGACTCAGCGGCGTTATAGCGGCTTGATAACTGCGTGGTGTACACGTGATACTACAAACCCGATGGAAGAGATGGAAGAGAAGGCGGCGAGGCGGTGGGCGGGGGCCGAGCGCAAGCGCCGCAAGCGGGCCGACAACCGTGCATTCGCACTTTCACATTCTCCCCTCGGGGAAATGCGGGGAATTTTTCTAGGTGAAGGACACAGGCGTCAAGAGCACGATGGCGTTGTAAAAGTGTCGTTGCGGTTCTGCAGACGTAAGGAGCCTTTTTACCTGATTTTTTTATTTCAGATAACACAATTTAAGTGAACATAGACAGTCGTTGCTTCGGGTACGTCGATTCCGAAACCGGAGCACGCTGTGTCGCTCTCGTGGACCCTCATGTTGAGGAGGCGAGTCGTTGGTGCGGCAAAGTGCGAATGCGTGTTTTGGGCGACGCCGCTGCGTTGTAAGCCGAGATATACGGTGGCCCCTCTCCCTGCTTCGCAAATGGCGCGGTGTCCAGGCAGCCCGAGTATTGCAGAAGATCACGCACCAAAGATAAAGCATCAAATCTTTCTATACTTGATGCATCTTAACGTTATAGGACAAAATCTTGTCTGTCTCGCTCTCAACAAAACAGCAATTAGGCGAGGCTCACGCCACTAAACTGGCGGTAGCGAAATTGTCCGTAACTATGAATTTCCTATTCCTTTGTTTGTTATTTATTTATTTGCACCTTTTTATGCTGCCCCAAATATTGGAATAATCGCATTCAGCCTTCTTTAGCAAACTCTTCAGTAGTGCGATTTCTCGTTAGTGGTTTTAATATGCTCACTGGGATTTGAGCTGGTATGGTGTTCTAGGTCCTGGGCTGTGCCCTTTTAATGAGTAGGCATTATGAGGCAAAAAGATCTCCTGCCCTCCGTCTGACAACGACCATGGTTGAAAAGCGAAGCTTTTTTGCGTGCGAAAATCAAATGGCGAACTGTCAAAGTCCAAGCCGCTGCAATGAAAATCAAAGCGTCCACGATCAAAGTGCAAACCACCTGAGAGTTCCAGTCCAAGCTTCAACGATCAAAGTGCGAGCTGCCTGCGAGTCGACGTTCAGACTCAGACGACAGCAAACGAATCCTCCACGAAAAGTCAGAGCACCGCCCCCCACCCATCGTCGTCGTTAGACCATTGTCGTCGTCCAAAATCTGAACGTGGGTGGGATGTGGAGGCTCTGCGCATCCCGACCTCCCACTCCCTGCTGGCCATAAATAAAGTTCTTCTTTTCTCTCTCTCTCTCTCTCTCTCTCCAAAATCCAAACTGCCAAAGCCCAAAGCCAAGGCCCGCGCAACGAAGAAATGGGAATGCTGAGCGAACCAAACGCGATGACTGCGCCATCGGATAGACGTCGGCTTCATACCACGAGGGACTCAGGTTCGACTCAGACCACCGGAAGCGTTTTTTTTTGTGTTATCATCATCATCATCATGCACCCTCCCATTTTGTAAAGATGGTATTCCTGCAGTGCATTTCGTTACGACACCGCTATTTGTGAGGCCAAAAAAGATAGTCATCCCACTCAATGTGAGAACTGTCAGACGTACAGAGCAGTTATGCGCCATACTGGGCTGTAGCGCCGTTATCCGCTCACTGGTACCACCCCATGCAATCCAAATTTCCCTCCTTTGCAGTGCTCGCACGCCCCCTGGCTGAAACTACGCCAGCAAGAGTTCTGTTCTTTTTGTTCTTGCTTTTCCTCAGCACGTGCCGGCGTTGCGCTGCCACTTTTTTTCGCTTACTATCGTAAAAACCAACCCAATGAGCATTCCTAATTATTTAATGAACGCGGGCGCTGCCGGTTACTTACGTATATCTTGCCTCAATGTACCTACAGTTTTCTTTGCGCAAACAAAGGGGAGATGTATGACAAGCGCCAGCGGTTTACGAGTTTCGAACGCTTATGACTATATAAACCGTCGAAGCCTTTGGGTTGCACCGCGACGACAGCCACTACAACGGAACGCCGTGTGGCTGTACTTGGGTCCACCGAGCGAGCTACGACGACAAAGCGAGCCTCTATAGTGCTCTGCAATTTAGAATCTTCGCTTTAAGAAAAGTATGCGAATTACGGGTTCACTTCGCAGAGCGACCAGCTTCAATGCCAGTTGATAAATGCTTGCCTTCAGGGCGGAGTGTTGCCACTCTTTCGATCGGGTTGTGATGCAAGCTGCCGCATGGCATCGACCGCTGCTGAAATAGCTGTCGCCGTTGCAGACATATTCGTTCGTCTCCAGATCGGCACCCTTCTATCTGTGCCGGTGGTACTCTTCGAGACTACTTATTGACGTCTGTCGATCCCAAACGCTTTCATGGGGCCCGTTATTCCCTCTCTCTCTCTCTCTCTCTCTCTCTCTCTCTCTCTCTCTTCGTGGTTCTCCGTTCAATACACTCATTTTCTTCCAAAAGGTAGGAGTTTGGTGGGAAAGAGTGGTCTCGCTTTGTTCCGTGCAGTTCAGACAAAGGTTCCTCTCCGATTAGTCTTTTCCCCATGTATAAAAACTGTGAGTTTCCACCAAAAAAACTGTGGTAGAAAACATGGTCTGGACAAAATTGAAAGGCAGCAAAAATACCATAAATCACTATTAATTTCTGGAAACAGCAGTCTTTAGAATCAACCGCAATTGAATTCCATCTTCATGGTCTCTTTTATCAACCAGAAGCATTGTTAAAGGTAGCTGAAGTGTTACGCAGTAGGAACGTCTCAACTGCGCAACACAACTTTTAAAGCGATCTTTATTACGTACCGTGAATTCACTCTGTTGTTAGTAACATAGGTTAGCAAATTGCAGCATGACGGTAGAAGTGGCACTGGCACAGATCGGCACCGAAGACATCGAAAGGAATGCGAACTTGTTGATGTGTCCGGAGAGAAAAAAGAAACGTGCTTTGACGTGTGAAGTACTCGGCACCGGCTGCCCGAACTAAGCGCACGGTTTGCACGCAGACGTGCGTAAACTTCGATATCCTTACCATTGCCCTCACAGCTGTGTAATTGCAGCAGAGAGAGAGAGAGAGACAGAGAGAGAGAGAGAGATAGAGAGAGATTTATTGTAATGAGCAGGAGGATGTTCTTAGGGCCTCCACTGAGTGAGAGGCATCCTTATTCCAAGATGCCTTGGATCTGGCTGGCCGTCCGGGCCCTTTCCAGCAGTCGGCGCTGGTCCGAGAGCTCGCAGCTGGTCAGCTGCTCCACCCACTGCTCGTCGGTAGGGTCGGGATTTGGGGCTAGAGTAGAGGCCCGTTGGCACTCCCATACCACGTGGCATAGGGTGCCAGCAACCGGGCAGAAGTTACAGGAACGTAGCCTTGCGCAACACCCTCCGCGTGGAACATGATCTTCATTTCCATCCCGAAGTCTGATATAGACGGAACGGTAACGACACTGAAAGCTTATCGCTCAAAGCCCACTGCAGCGTCACGGGTGAAGCAATCAGATTAGGCAGCGGTAAGTTACGACTTCGTGTGTCCGTGAATGACGGCTCAGCAGGAGTGAGTTGCACTCAGGGGACAGAATTGGCATTTCTAGGAAAGCTGTAGCCCGTCGAGTTCACCCTACAGGAACCATTTTCTCGACCGCGACGTTGATTGATATGATTGTCCATGTGGAAAGCGCCTCACCCTTCGTTAGACGACAGCCTTATATTGGCAAAGTCCAGTGTGTAATGCTCGGGAAAAAAAAGAAACGTCAGAGTTCATCTGGCAACCACGGTTTCGTATGCTGGGAATTTATGCTGCTGTTTTGTTGCCTATATTGAGTTGCAAGAATAACTCCGTCTGCTGTAGCAAGAGTAAAAGGGAAAAATCATTGAAGCTAATGAGTTAGCTGATATTTTGTCCATGTTCCAGGCCTGGGTTTGCATGGGCTTGCTTTTTTTTATTTAATTTCACGTAAGTCTGTCACGAGGACCTTAAGTGATGTCCTCAAAACATACTACATCTAACTCAAGCGTTTTAGTCCAAGCCCGATCATTGAACCACGGCTCCCGACAATTGCACGATCGGATCGTTAATAATAAAAGCTTGTGGAAATCACATATTGCCCGTTCTTCTTACCTGTTCTCCTCTTCCTCTTTGATGGCGTTCCCACATGCAGGAAGCAGAAAGCTGGCTCAGCAAGAACAGGATGAAGAAGAGAGGGAGAAGCGAAAGAAAAAAAAAAAAAAGACGATTGGTCTGTTTTCTGTGCAGCGACGAAGGAGTCGTAACTTGATCAGGCAGTAACGCCTCGCCGCCTCAAGGAGAAGCACCTTCACGCGCGATATTTCACTGAACTTCATTATCCCTGTCCCAAGACTCATGTGAAAAACTGCAGTTGAGCAAGAGGGCCGCGTGGCGGTATTCCAACACCTGCTCTTTTAGAAGGGAAGGGTCTGGTTGATTACTGTGGTCGTGGCATACTTATTGACCAGTTTTTGTTCTTCTTAACACTCGACTTCAAACTATATTTTAAAACATGATTAAGCTCACCCTTTACTTGACGAAGAAAAAACATCCAGGGCCAGGAGGCAGTGTGCGGTAAATTTAATACCTAGGAGGTGTCTGCCCTACTGCTATCGACTTCAATCATTCAATATCAGCGCGCAGCTGAAAATTCCAGAAAATTAAAATTGCCGGCAACACTCTAACATGAATGTGATGGCACGTGAGTAGAACAGGCGCCCCCCAGCCGCGTAGAAATCTGATACTGGGGTAATAACCAGCCTGCTAGTATTATTTTTTATTTTATTTATTTTCTTTGAATACCATCCATGCCCGAAGGATTTGCAAAAAAGTAGTGGGGTTATACAAAAAAAAGTGATCGAAACGTTACAATTATGGCAAAATACAGAGGGGGAACATTGCAGGGATTATTTTTCTCAAATAAACTGCTCAAATTGGCTGAAATTGTTGAATTAATTTTGCTCAAAAGACAAAGAAACAAAAGTAAAAAAGAGGACGCAACTCCAATGTAGAAGTTAATAAGCCTCAGGTAAGTATCGTCAAGCTTCCGCCTTCGAAACACGTAAGCATACTTTAGTGCCCAAACGAATTTTCTTATTCATGCATGACGCAGCGGAGCACCCCACTTTTTCCTTCCATTCGATGTAGACAACGCCGCGTTTTTCCTCACGGTGACACATAAGGCTTTGCCTTAAAAAAGACATAAGTCACGCATAAAAATGGCGTGTCCAAAAGTTCTAGATCTAAGTGTGAAGAGCAAGAGTAAAATAGCCGGCAAAAATACGGTCCCCTTATCTGTTTGCAGCCCACTTAAATGGCAGTGTTCGAAAGACCTCTCCTAGAAGTTAGGCAACATGCGTCAAAAACAAGGGGCGGGACCGGCAGGACCGAACGAAGTTGGTGCAAAGACTCAAGGCTTTTTGAACAAAGCTACCATAAACTGACCGGCTGCCAAAAGAACTTGTCGTCCGAGAGAAAGCACTTTGGGCGATGGAGAACGCCGAGAAAAAATGACGCAAAGCTTAACTGAGAGCCCCTAAAAAGGCCGAGTATCTTATTCGACTAACCCAAGTTAACTTCATGGGGAATAATGCAGCGATATAGCGACCAGCTAGGATACTCGGCTATGTTTATTGATATGGACATTGTTCGGGGTTTAGAAATTAGCCAAACAAAGTAAGCTTAAGTACTTTCCTTGAGCGAAAATATCAAGGACAAAACATATGCGGAACGGTCCTATTCATAGGATTCCATATTTCTTCTTGAATTTTCACACCTCCCCCTCCCTTCCTCCTCCACCCCGCATCGCTTCCCCTTATCTTCTCCGTCCATTTTGCCTGCACTCAAATCGTTCCAGTCTTCCCATACCTGCGGATAACGACGAGCTTCTTAACACACTCCTTTGACATCCTCAAGTGGTCGGCTACTTTCGCTAGTGCCTGTTTGCTTTTTCTGACCCAATTCCCCAGCTCTTTCTCCTCTTTCCTTCGCTGCCTGACCACATCCATCTGCCTCCGCAGCCTAAAATGATTTTTACCACCTCACAATACCTCACTTATAAAAAGAAATACCCCTTGCGATGGATAAGTGGAGAAGGCGTTGTGCTTATTAACCCGAAAATGCAGGTTCGATCCTTGCCGCAGCGGCCACTTTTTGAATGGAGGTTACACCGAGAAGCTCTTGTGTCGCGATTTCAGCGTGCATTGAAGATCCGAAGATGGTCTAAAGAAATACGTATCTCTCCACAACGGCGCCCGTCATAGCTAAGATGTAGCTTCGGTATAGTGAAATCCCTCGAATATGAACATCATTTTTTTTAAGAACTATTCTATATTGGCACGAAAGCACTGATAATTTCTAGGTTAAAGTACTAAGCACCGTTTATTAAGACACCCTGGCTCTCCAAAATGAATAAAAATAAGATAACAAAAAGGGTGATCTTGAGAAAGCAGCTTAACAAGTGGGCTGCAGTTGATAGTAGGCGAATCGAACAAAAAACCACTTGTTGTCAGCTTCCACTTAAGCCGCAGCGTATTCTTTTCAAATTTCCACTACATGTTTAATAACATGCTGTACTTAACCATAATGATGTAGGCATGCAGCGAACACGATACAAAATAGCAGTATTCGAGCGTAACACAAGCAACAACACTGGCTACTACTCTCAGAGTCACAATAAAACAGCTGATACGCTGCCTGCCTTCGGCGAGAAAGCATAAACAGAACTCTAACGTAACCCGTTTTATTGTAGTATGTGAGCGAAAAGATGAAACTTACGTGCACGGAAGACGACCTAATGCGCTTGGGAGCGCGCGAAGGGAGCAAAACTTATCGTTAGCGGCACGTAGATGTAGCGTGCATAGCAAGCGTTGCGACTATCTGCGATGACTATGATTTTTCGTTGTAACAGCGGCGTGGATATGTGAACATGAGCCTATAGAGGAGAAACAGCATAAAGCGAGATGTAGTACATTTGCCTTCTACTGCTCCCTTTGGGACATATGTTGCGAATGAACGTGTAGCCCGCATGTTGGACCATTCTGAACCTGCAGAAGACGATAAGCAAGCACCGGACATCACTGAGAATGCAAAAATGCAGCGTACAGATAGTTCATGATGGTATAATAAGGGTATGGGGGCTTTGAGGTATCGCAGATGCTTTTAGTCGTCTCCCGGCTGCCGGTATAAAACATGTGGCACGCAAGCAAAAGTGACCGAGAACGTACCATTCCGCAAGCACCGCCTACCCATACCTTCAGAAAGCCTTGACGCCGGTAATGCAAGCGGCCACTTGTTTGTGATGTATGGGTCAAGAAATATAACGTTCTGCTTGTAGTCTTCACTCACAAGACGCTGAAATATTCATGAAGCTGAGTGCATAGACTGGATGGTGCAATCCCCACCGGTAGCAGCTAATGCAATATGCTTCCGTTCCTCAAAGGAATATGAGCAAACAGATTTTTGCCGAAGTGCTCCTATATCACAGGCAAGCTCATTGCGCTATTGCACACTTTCACCACGTTTTGTAGTGTATCGGTGGCCCTGTGCAATGCGATAAACACCATTACTTATATGCCGTCTGATCCCTTCTGTCCAGCAAAGCCAACAATAGAATGCACACTAAAATGCGGGTGACATGTAGGATCAAAAGTAGTCTACATCAACCCCGCACACGTATCAATATATGGACGGTGGACCTTGTGCGCGCTCACCTTATATCTATAGCTGCTTCAAAGTCCCCGATAACTTTCCCTGGTTGCGTTCCGTACGCATGTAGGCTGAGAAAGAGGCGAGACTGGTCATAGATTTCTTGGGTGTTCGCACAGTCACAGCCTGCATGTTCTCTGCACAAAGCATGCTTCTATATACGTGAACGCCAACTCCAACGGTGGGTCCGAAAAAGGAACGGATGAACAGATATGTTCGAGAGGGATGTGGTTGCAAAGTCTATTCATCACCATGCGGGAAAACGACCACGAGATGGGTCTGTCAACAAACGTACCCGCTAACATATGGTGCGGTTTCAACGCCTAGTCCTTAGACTACACACACGGTCAACGACATCTGCTCCGACTAAAACTTTTCCGCGTGCTGCGGAAAGCTCACAGTTTTGCTTCAATGTTTCTAATCTTTTTTGGCTTTTGAATGACCGCCATCATACAATGCGTCAACGCGAGCCGAATCAGTGCTTTCTCTTATAGCTGTTATAGTACAGCTTTCTCAAGCAAAATAAATAAATAAATAAATAAATAAATAAATAAATAAATAAATAAATAAATAAATAAATAAATAAATAAATAAATAAATAAATAAATAAATAAATAAATAAATAAAACCGTAGTGAACCGTCCTGAGGCAGCACTGCGCTCTCAACGGCTGGAGAGAGAAGAAAAGAAGGCATGATATGTGCTCTTTTGATTCGTGATAACCCCGTTTATACTGATCACATTCAAAAATTCTTTGCGGGAATCAACTACTTCAACTGCGCTCTGCTTCGCCCAATGCGCTCTATGCAGCCCAGCTCGAGGAAGGTACTTGGACAAACCATTTAAACGAGAAAAGTGGAACTTTTTCTGTAAACATCAATACATATAAAAACTTTTTTTTTTCATTGGTCATAAGGCGCTTAAGCTTCTCCTACTTTTTTCGTACGCTCTCTCGCTTTTGGCAGTGATCCACACAACACGGCCAAAGTTTTTGAAAAGCTTTGTCTGGATGTCGCCCAAGAAGATACGCCCAGGAACTGCGGCTTCCCTCCTCCGCTTCCTTTCTCCATGACCAGCAATTGTGTAGCTCACGGTTCTTGCGTATGACAACCGCTGTCAAGAAGCTCGATCATCACACTAGCGTAACGTGAAAGTGTACCGTGAAAGCAACAAGAGATCAAGCATCGAACTGACAGTGAAATATTGCACTGGAAAAAGGAAGAGCCAGTAACGGCCAATGTAACGCGGCCAGCAGAAATGACACACTCCCAGACGTTTCAGGCTCCTGAAAAATCAAAGAGAAGTCGCGGGAAGGTAACATTGAGCTTGCTTTAAGGGGTTAGTGGATTGTCTCGATTTACGGAAGTTGCTGACGTATTTTGTGCACGTGCATTTGTGATGTATGCGAAACCGATCCCTAGCATGGTCCGAGGTTGTGCCCTTGGGTTCGGGAGACAAAACACGCGAGAAGAAATTCAGATACTTTGGGATTTGTAGCTTCCTGAACGGAAGGTGCAACCGCATTTCCCCCCGTTCTTCCACGAAAAAGTGTTTGGTAATGGCGTAACTTCTTTAGTTTGGTTATTCTTTTCTTTTAGTAGGCTGGTTACCTGACGAGTGGTCTCATCATTTGTTATGCATTAGAGCTTTAAGATCGTGAACGTTGACAGACAAAGTGCGACTGTATTCCCGTTCAAGGAAATACTAAAGGGTACGTTATTATCATGTCGTCGATAGAAACGTTTGTTCGCAGCTTGCACTTGTATGTAGGGTGCGTAAGTCATGTCTTTGGTGTCAAGTTAATTGTCTGGAACACATTCCGGAAGCTGTAAATCTCAAGAGAATCTGAGGTCGCAGGAAACCGACGTCTGTGCCGTGAGCAGCTAAAATAAAATCCGCCAATGTCGTCGACGTATTTCACAGCTCAATAGAGGGCACAAGAAGCCATTTGAGAGCTTTCATAATTGTAATCGTAGATGTATTCGTTCATACAATAAAAAACGAACGGCTAAATAACTTAAAAGAAGTAACTTACTGCCAGACTGGCATAGCATGGGCTCGAAGTTCCCAAAAAAATGCTCCAGTTGCACTCCTTTTTCTGTATTAGTTGACTGCCTACAAACACAACCCAACTCTAGCTGTAAAAAACCTTTACTATCGATATGACTAAAACTGACTTTGCCTCAAGCAGGGCTCTACGTTTGACCTTTGAACGTATATCAACCTACATCCAAATGGAACTAATGTGTAGGCATAGTGTTCCAGAACCAGGTCCTTGAGCAAGACGCGAGCCACCTTACAACTCACTTCTCAGACCATTACGTTTTCCTCTTTACGTTCAACTAAAAATAACAGTAATTCATTAGCGAAAATATCTTGTTTTCCCATCCTTTAGTCAGCCACACCCTATGCACACAGTTGATGCGAAAACCTGTGCCTCACAAAAGACCCTTCCATGTTTTTCTTTTTTTGCTGCTGCTGCTCTCACTTAATCTTGCTGTCCTTAATCAGTACTAAGCGGATGTTCTTTATTTCCTTCTCTTTAAAAAATAACAGATTGATTTTACTGTAAAAAAAACATACAAAGGCCCAGTTCTGTTTGCGACACAAAACATCCCATTGCGAGACCCAACACTGATTGTCTTCGCTCTTATCGGAAGTTCCTTGGCGCTTCCTTGACGACGAACCGTACGCTCGTAGGCTGGGCCTCCGTCTTAGGCCTGCCCATACATCACCATATGGTGGCAGCGAGCAAGCATTGCTTTCTCAAAGACAGCCTCTGGAGCAAACGGATTCGGATGTGTTCAATTTCCCGTCACAAGTCGAGGCTGCTTTTCAATTCCCCGTGGGATCAGTTGAAAGGCCCCTGTCGTGGCACGCCTGCAAATGCGCATCGTGTGCGGCTTGCAGCGTCTGCTACTTCTGATTCTGATTGCAAAAGTCGCTGACGTTGAACCCTGACTGTTATGAAAAATGGCTCCTTTCCGAAGACATATTTGCATATGAAGAATATTTTTTTCGCTCTATTTTGCCTTCACTTCAGAAAGTTTCGCGGTTTGTATCATAACACACACAAAAAACACCATGACCACATTTTTTTTTTCCTCGAATAGATATGCTGTTTACGGGCCTGAGTTTGCTGTTCCGTTTATTATTTATATTTTTAGATTTGCCAGGAAGAACTGGAACTCGCCTCCATTCCCAATTTATTTTTTTGAACCACTGTTGTCTGCAGAAAAACGTGGTTTTCAGAGTTTTACTGGGGTTTAAGGAAGCTACTGAAAGAAACGCCTTTTCAACTTTAAAAGCTTTTTTAAGAGTTTAGCAGATATCTCGGGCTAGCGTTAATTGGCGTCTCGCTGGAGACCATTTTTTACTTTATTATTAACGTTCCTGAATTTAACATCACAAGTCAATAAATCAATAGTGGTCACATCCACCTTTGCTTAAACCGCTACCTGCGCTGTCACGATATGTTAGAACTTCAAATGGCAGAGAATACCTAAATTTTCAAGAAGATTTCCAATCAACGAAACACGCGCAATAACAAAACAAATTATCGACTTGTTCTAATATTTGTTCATTTCCACACAAAAAAATCAGGAAGAGAAATAAAAATCAGAGGAAACAAAAAGACGCGCAGCGCGTATTGTTTTGGAATTCAGTTTAGCTATCTTCCATCAACTAATTGCGCTGTGTTGTAAGTGTCTTTTCGCGTGTGAATGTGTTCAGTGTCGATGCTTCCAGAGCAGACCACGTCTAACCTTTTTACTGGAAAATTTTGTTTTTAAGCATATATAACCGAATATTTTTATTTGCGCTTTGCATAAGTTGCTCTATGTGTACTACAAGGCCGGTGTGGTCACGACAATTCGCTCTTCCGCGATAAGTCATGTTCCTATAAGGGGTGAAAAATGCTCTCCATATTCTCAATTGTTGAGAAAGATACATTTTTGCCGACACGTTTATTCCGGATTAGATAAAAATCATACATCCCTCCCCATAACGACGACAATAGTTGAACGCGAAGCTTTCTTAGGATGTATTCTTGGCTGGCCAATCCCGCACTGCGAGCATGTGCTACTCTGGAGGTACGTACTACTTTTCTAGAATACCCACAGCAACTCTCTGGTGTGCCGTCCGCAAGCTTAACGGTCAAATTTTCGGGTGTGGCGCAAATCGCTACCTGCTGCTTAGCGCTCACTTCGACCGTGTCGAAATGGAGCAGTCCGACAAACGCCGGCTTCATAACGCGAGGGACCCATGTTCGATTCTGGCCACGGGAAGCCTTTTCTTCGTTAACTTCACCCACGATCATTCGTCATCATCGTCAGAGAAAGTTGGTTTTCCTGCGGAGCGTATTGGCGTACAACGGCGGAAGTGAGGACACTAAACCTTCGCTTTAATAGGCTTTGGAGGTCAATGCGGGCGACAGGGGCAGCTGCTTATCTTCTCTATACATGATACTGAAATATATTATAACTGATTCTACTTGCAGAGATGACAAAGGGATCTAAAACCATAAATTGCGGCTAAATATAATTAATTAATTGATTAATCAACAAACGCAGGATACCTAGTAAATTCTGGATATATGACGTGAGCTATTTCATTGTGGGTCATGCTCTGGTGATTTTGTCAACTTTTATTGCATTCCATTAACTTTTCTGAACGTTAACTTTTCCCGTTGGCGGTGACTCAAGCCGTTGCAGCTTGAAAACACGAAGCCAACGGTTCTTCGTGTTAGGACTTAGGCGGAGCGGACGCCGCAGCCGAGATCTCCTCTCCCCCCTCTCTCAAACCCAACGAGCCCCGCTACTGCCAGCCTCACGAACTCGGAAAGAGGGCTGTGTGTGTCCGTACTATTTGCGGTCCCTGTGCACAGAAACTCTGGGAAAGCCGCGCAGTCGTTACGGATTTTGTGTATAAAAACCCACCCTCGCAGTGGATAGTTCAGTTCGTTTTCCTGCAGCGAATTTGCTGTGACCTTACCCTTACGGGCGAGGTTAGAGCAGGTTCTTGTATTGATTCGGCTCATCTCTCGTCATGCAGTAAACCGGTTAAATTTGCCTTCGGCTTCTTGTCATCACCAAGGCAGCAACTTTTGCTGGCTGCATTACGCTACCACACATGACGGAGGCGACGGAGCCCGGTTTGAGGACTCCTTCCCAAATGCAAGATGACGCATGGGTCACAACCCGGACGTTAAAAAAAAAAGTACTATTCAGCGTGAATTGTCGAAGTCGCGCTGGGTTCCGTCAATTCAGTAGAATACACGTAAATGCACATAAATACCCCTTAGAGGAGATGATAATGCGGCTGCAGCTGCGTTGTTAAAGCAAAGCCTCCAGTATCCGATGGTTGGGATGCGGATCTCACCCGGCGCTCATGTTATCTCCACTTTTTTTCATTCTTAACATGTGAAAACTCCTCTCTTTAATCTAAAAAACGTCGCACCACACCCCCCTCCCACCAAGGCGTTCAAGTCTGCTAGTCCTTCATTCCCAATGAAGTTTTTAAAGCGAAGCGTTCTGCGCTTCATTTATGACAATTGTTTGTCACAAATACGCACTGCAGGGGAGCCAACCTGAGCCAGTGGCTTTCACAAGAGGATTATGATGATAAGCGAAGGCACATCAAGAGCTTCAAGAAAAAAAAAACTATAGAGTTTCACACCAATTTACGCTAGAGGAAACCCTTGCGCTAATGCCTATGCTAGCCGCCAAATGAGGCTATTCCGGGAGGATACGTGATTTTCGAACTTGGCTGGACCCAGCTTTCATCTTGACTTGACTTGAAGTACCTTTCTCGAAATACAAAAGCTATAAATACTATTGAAGAGTGTATAAATTATTAGACGTGTAAACAACTCGTACTTCATGTTAATTGTATACTAAAGTTTACAAGAATTCTTTTAACAGAAGCAAAGAGATTTGTATACTGCCTACACGACCGAGTTTAGCGGATCCGGCGAATCGACGGCGAAGCGTGTTTTCTTGCGTGCGAGTCGGCGATGGCATGCGGCCTAAACAGAGTGGCTGTACTGCGTTTAATTTCGTTCTGAGAGACTACTAGCAGGTAACCAGCGCGTTATACGATCCCAAGTAATATTCACAGTTTCTGTTCATTTCCACTCATAAGTCTAATTGTTGTCGGCTTACCCGACGTGCGGTCGACATGCTGGCAAAATCGTGAAAGGGCGCTTCGTTCACGCTGAGTAACACCTGATCGTTACTTTGGTGTCTCAATGGAGCGATAACGGCCAACTCAAACATACGCGCCACAACTATTTGTCGTTAACTAACACAACTAACACGTGTATGATGTTTTATTGACCGGATGGGTTATCGCGTTCTTATTTTGTTTTACTATTCGCATATTGTTTTAATACTGACGCCTTGTTAAGCAGTTTCTGTGAGCATACGTTAAGAATATTTGGTGATAACGATGAACATACGAAGCCAGATAATTTATCAGGCCACACAGCAAAATGATATTCATACGTCATTCACGACAACCTTACAGGCGACCGCAGCCTTTTGCTAAGACAGGCAGGCAGGCAAATCATCAAAACTGGAGGACACTGTATCGTTACTTGACGTGAATTACTCCGACAAGAAGTCTGGCTGAAATTCACGCCACAGAATACCACACACAGTCGTGTTTTCAGTTATTTGTTTAATTCCGCGCGGATATTATTCTTATGTGAATTTAGACTCCTAGCGCACACTAGCGGTGATCACATAACGATTCATGCCCAGTGAGGGCAGCTCCACTCTGTCGCGGCTTCAACAGCTGCGCAGCAACAAGGACGGGAGCCACTCCTGCGTTCGTAAAGCGCTCGTGGCACACGCAGATTCGCTCCCAAATTATGTCGTGCACCCATGCAGCATGCTTCGTTTGGCATTAATTACCATAATCCAGCGCTGGGCGCCCTCCTGCTTAGTGCGATCTCTCAGTTTGTATGGATGAAGACACGTTTTCAAAGTTCGCAGCGTCGTTAGTAATGAGGTGATGGGCGCCCACACGTCCGCTTTGCGCTCTTGTGCCCCCGCGTAAAACTTCTAAGTGCATTGAGCCATTCACACGAACTGCCTGCGTGTTTGTAGACTGAAACGTTCTATGACGGGCAAACTTCTCGCTAAACTGAGGAATCAAGCGTCATATTTCGGCCGTCCGCCGGCGACCGGATTTTTTCCGCTTCACCAGACGGTTGTTTACGACCCAGCCTTACCACCCATCCCATTTCCCCCTCCATAAAAATACAATAACCAACTGAGAACTGAGTGGCGCTCTGTTGGATAAATCCTCGAATGCTAATGTGGACGGGGAGGTGCCTTTTCATCATCCTAACACGTGACAATTTTCCCGACCCAGCACCAAACTTTCCCGCTGTATTTTTGGGACCGGATGTGGATAACGGGCAGGAACAACTCCGCGTCTTTATTTAATTTTATCGAGAAGGTTTTCACTAAAGCGATGAAGGTAACGCAAATGCAGATTATACGGCTATACGTTTTAGGGACTAGTGGGCATTATGTGCGGCAAAATTGCAATCACGCGATTTCTAACGAACAGAAATGCATTGATTTACGATGTGCAAAGGATACCTTGTGAACCTCCGCAGATTTAGTGAGTTATCTTTTGTCACTGCTATGTTGCGGTCGTTATCGCTTGATATCTGTTTCACGCAGTAGCTCTGCTACACTCTCTATCCTTACGTCAAAGTCCTCTACAACGTGGGTTTTTCACGCGTGCTTCTCGTGTTGCGAAGAGAAACAGTTTTCTGCGTGCGCAGAGCGCTTAAGCCTAGCCAACCAAGATTCGCATTTAAAGATAAAATAACACCACCGCATCCAGGTTGAAATACCTCTATCCCAAAGAAACAAAATACCTGCACAAATAAAGGAGGTGCCACGCTCTATAGGCATGAGCCGCATTCTAACGTCGAGGTCACATGTCACGTGGCAATGCCCCCGTCACATCGGCTCACCGTTCTGCTGTGTCTGTCGCTTATTCTCTGTTGAATCTACTGAGTGGGTATTTTCTGCTGGCTGTGCCTCCTCATTCGTTCGACCGAAGAACGCCATGAGGTAACCTGAGGAGTGTAACTGATACTATGAAGGTAACTGATACTAGTGATAGCACACAGACTCCCTTTATTCCAAACAAGACAAGCAAAAAAAAATGACACCATCTTCCCGTAGGGGAACCCTGAGTAGTATGCAAAGCAGCCATGGGGTCGATTTCAAGTGCCCATTATTTTCATTTCGTCGTTTCCGTTAGTTTGAGGTACGTAGCTACCCGTTATATTTACAGTTTGGTTTCCATGGTAACTACCACACTTTTCACTTACCGGAACTACGAAATGGGAATTGCGTTGAGCCCATGGCTGTTTCGCATACTACTCAGGGTTCCCCGAAGGGAAGATGGTGTAATTTTATTAGATGCGACGGGGCTATGTCCCTCCCTTGTCGTTGTTGCACCGATCCACACCCCCACTGCGCACGCTCGGCTTGCTGAACGCCCGGTGGTGTCTTACCCTTTAATGGCTCCTGGAGCGACAGTGTACCGGTGTCTTCCTGGGC
Organism: Haemaphysalis longicornis; assembly: GCA_013339765.2. Taxonomy (NCBI): domain Eukaryota; kingdom Metazoa; phylum Arthropoda; class Arachnida; order Ixodida; family Ixodidae; genus Haemaphysalis; species Haemaphysalis longicornis. The sequence goes on from CM023453.1 coordinate 53,358,176, forward strand.
CGGCCCGAGATGAGCCGAGCATGCGCAGTGGGGGTGTGGACGGCGCCACAACAAGGGGAGGACGTAGCCCCGACCATGAGATGCTGGAGCGACAGTATTGCCGGTGTCTTCCTGGGCTGGCACGAGACGAGCACGCTTCCCCTTAAGGGCTCCTGGAGCGACAGTGTTGCTGGTGTCTTCCTGGGCCGGCGGATGGATGGACGACGGACGATGGACGACGGAGCCGAGAGCAAGAGATGCTTTGCATCTAAAATTATGGAGGATAGTACTTGAAACTTTCTAATAATGTGCAGGCGAAAACCTAGTTGGTCCTCCTGTCGGTCTGCTGCTAAACCTTTCCGCTGAACTTTGCAGCCGCGGCCCTCACCTCTGGACAGCAACCTGGAGAAGCCCCTCCGGAGCCCGGTCCGCGCACTCGCCATCGCCAGGAGCCTCCTGTTCGCCCCCGTCAGTACATTCCCCTCTCATGGGGACCGTACTGCACGTTAGGCAGGGACCATCCAGCTCCGCCGCTGCGCTGCGTCACCCTTACCCTCTGAACGCTCTCCCAGCCATCCGCCGCCACTGCTGTTTTCCTTTCCCGGCACGCGGTCCCCGGCTCGATGCCCTGATTTTGTGCGGTTTTGGGTGTCTCACAGCATTTTTTTGAATTTTACTCGCTCTGTTAGTCATAGAGACTACCCGCCGTGGTAGCTCAGTGGCTAAGGCGTTGTGCTGCTCAGCACGAGAACGCGGGTTCCATTCCCAGCCTTGGCGGCCGCTTTTCTGATGGAGGCGAAAAGCCGAAACGCCCGTGTGTACGAGATCTCGGGGCATGTTTAAGACCCCCGGTGGTAAAAATTAATCCAGAGCCCTCCACTACGCCACACCTCATCGTCTGCGCTGCTTCGGTGCCTTAAACCCTACAATATCGAATCAAATCGAGACATATAGACAAAGCAGGTCGCCTTTATACCACACGGTAAGCATATTCACACAAATGCTTTCAGGCCTCAAATTACCTTAGGAACGTCCTTTTAATTCCCTATGAAGAATTCTTTATCGCCACATCTTGAAATCGTCGTATTGAAGACAGTTAACAACGTAAATTCCCGCTATAAACAAGATTCCTGACACGTTGCTTCTGATTGTGCAGCCAGCCAGCACGACTTGACAATGCGTGCACGTTTCGTTGTTGCGGATAACGACGCGGGCAGGCTATCGATGTAAGGTACTCTGCTTTCTTTACTTTACCAATTAAATTTGCGGTTTTTATTCCTTTGTCTGTTCGGGGAAAACCTACTATTCGGGTGCTCAAAGATCCCTTATTGTGTTCGTAAAAGCATTATCTAACAAATGTGTTCTGTGCTTCCCCAAATGAAAGCTTCTGGACTGCTGCGGGGTGACGATGAACCCAACGCCCCTTGATTTAAAACATTCTTAGCGGTCGACGGAATCATTCCACCACGCATTGTTGCCAGCCAGTGCTCCGCTTCCAATACACCGGCCCGTTTTCTCGTTTGACGTGCACAACAGACACCCGGGCCGAGACTTTCGTTTACCGGCTACGTGACCATCGATAAATCAGAGTGATTCATTTCTGCCTCGCCAGCTTTTCGCGAATGGCCCCCCTTTCTAGAACACAGGCTTCGCAGACACGGACCGATATGTTATGGGGGAAATTAAGCGTGGCCAATCGTCCTTCGACAGCCCTCGGATTTATTCCGCGCACCCTTGCCGCGCGTTGCCGGGACTTCAACCACTCAGTCGTTTGCGTTTCATTGTTATACGTATGACCGCCCACTAAGAGCCACCAGTGTTCACTCAGTGACCAGAGGCGTAATTTGGAGAGGGGAACTTTGGATGGGGTGCCTTCGTGTGGAATTCGCTATTGTCAGAAGGGGAAGAAATACAGTGGGAAACACATACTAGTTTATTGCACCACCAAGCCAACAGTCCCATTGTCCTAATATTGTTCCACCCTAATCCCACACGGCAAAACTAATAATAAAATAAGTTTATTCCTTTTCAATTGATTTTGCTCCACTAGCGAGCATTAGGAGCCATCTTTGGCAGTGATAGAGGGAGTTTGACAGCGTTTTGCCGAAAATAAATACTTAAAAGATATCTGCTACATTGTTACTTCAGCGTTGTCTCTGCGCATCGCCTCAATTCAATTGCTCGAGTCGTTATGAGAACCTGTTTTACTTATTTTGTTTTTTATAGTGTGATTTGTAACGCTTATTCATCACATTCTGACTATGGCAGTGTAGCGCACGAGCGTACAGTTCGCCCAGGCAACGAGGTAGTGTGTCTGTTAAAACACAAACTTTGACGACGTCTAAGCGCTTCTTATAACCCACAATAAAAATTCAAGCCAGTTCTACGCCTGTGAAATCTGCTGAAACGGCTGAGGTGATTTCCCCACACTGGCAGCCACCTAGGGCAAGAGGCTGAGTCTCTCAAAGCGCCACTCGGCGTGGTATGAACGCACTCGAAGCTCACCCACGCAGGTCTAGTCGTTTATTGGTGCATATGTACGGGAATGGACGTGCGCCGCGTGCCCCGGCGCTGGATATCGGGCACTGGACGGCCGTCGGGGAGGTGGGGCCATCCGTCGGCCCAGGGGGGCAGCTTCGCTTGTCGTGACGAGCATCAACGAACGTTGGAGCCTCTAAACAGCTCCGGTGTTAACAAATTTCATTCTGAGGCGACATCTGCATTTCAAAGAAAACCACACTTTTCCGCCATCTACAATATGATCTCGAAACTTACTGTACGCAAGGCATTTCCTGTCTTTAAAGTGTTACTACAATGGTTATTGGTTCTATGACCCGTTGAGCCGACCTAAACTTGCGTTCAAGTTGTTTAGTATATAAGGCGCTAAGTTTCCGGTCCATGTGTCATCACCGACAGGACGAATTTGTTGTATTTTCTCAGTTTCAGTGATTGTGGTAGCTTATGTTTCATTATTTGGGAGTTTTTGGTTAGTGCACTCCAGTCCATACCAATCTTGCGCCGGGTTTCTTTTTCGTAGCTGGGATCAGCACCGATGACCAGCACCGACGACATGGTTATTCACTATTACTTTAGATTTCTAGTTATTTATTATTATTTTTAGTCCTGAGTCCTCTTACCGCCAAGGCGAAACAGTGACGCTGCTGATGCGCAACATTTCAAGTTTAGCCCACGTAATCGGCGACGGCTGCGCATTTAAAATGTTTCAGCAGGTGCCACCATGCTCGAATAATGAAGGTCCAATTGATAAGGTTTATTTATTTATAGTCACAGCGGAGTACTAGATAGAATGCGCTTTTCTCTCCTTACATAACTTCAAGTATTAACCCCCACCGCCTTTCTTATACCGCGAAGGTGAATATAGTTTTAATCCCCCATTTCTCGCGCCCGTGCGTAACGAGAACCCGCGGACTTTTTTTTAAAATTGCGATAGTATGCTCTTTGGCATAAGGTCCTACAGGTACAAGTTGGCACCTGTTTCCCGGAGGAAGTCCAGAAGACAGCGGTGGTGCCCCCCCCCCCCCCACCCCCCCCCCCCCTTCCCAGCCATCGCTGAAGATCGGGGGGTCTCCGAGGATGCAGGCCTGGGCCGCGAAGATTTCAGGATCTCGCTGCACTCAGGGAAGGGCACGTCCATAGCAGGTGGTCGGTGGCGGCGTCTTGGGCAGGAGCCGTACAGAAGGGGCAGTTGTTACTAAACGGGGCATGGTATCACGGTGGCCACACCCGGGTTACCGCAGGAGAAAGGGCCACCCCAACTCGAACTCTACGCAGCAGGACCTCCTCCCAGCGAGCAAGCCCACTGGGAAGGTCTGTTACACACGGCGGTATGAGAGCGCCTGTGGCACGACGCAGATCTTCCTTTAGTTGGAGAAATTGTTTAGTGGCTCAGTTGTCTGCAGGGGCAGGGGCCGTGGAACCGACGTAGGGTGACAATATCCGCCGCAATATGAGCGGGGATAGTATTACGCCGGATTCATGACAGTCGGAGAGGGCAGGGGTACGTGTCCAGCAGTTTATGAATCTCTCTTGAAACGGACGAGTTGGAGGCTACACGGCGCAAATCCCGTATGGCCGCCGTTGAGTCCGTGTAAATTTGTGCCGTAAAACTCCCAGGGGCTCGAAAAAGTGCCGGTAGTAGAGCTTGCAGTCCGTCCCGGATGGCTGTAAGGTCCGCCAGCATGGAAAACCAGGTGCGGAGTGTTTCATAAGGGCAGTTTTGGTTCACTTCTGAATGAGAGGGTCATTCGATCACCGTAGTTAAAACGCCATCCTGGGCCCCAGCGTCCACAAATGCCACTACAACCTGGGGCTGGTTCACAGTCGCTAGTAATGGTACGCCCACGGATTGAGCGTCTGCGTTTCCCGTCGACCGACTGCGGAGTTGAATGAGCGGCCGGTTGTCGGTCACTTGATGGTAAAGCCAGGGCGGCCTAGTTACAGGGTGGGCTGGTAAGGCGGGTAGAGAGCGGCCCATGTAGATCGGCAACGCCGCTGCCTCCGGGACAAAATTAAGTTTGTGCTGGCGGGCGGAGCGGCACTGATGTACAAACTCATCCAGGGTGTTAACTTGAGCTTCCGCCTGAAGAGATGGTATAGGCGTTATTAGAGGGAGGCAGGTGATCGTCCGCATTGCAGCTCTATTCATTGCTTCAAGTCGGGCCCACTACGCTTGGGTCATATGCTGAAATTGAGCCTGATAGACAAGTCGAGGCTGAAGTATTGACCGCACCAAGAGTCGGGCCATCTTGAAGCAGGAGCCTCCAGACTTTTGTGAAATACTTCAGATAAGGTGTAGCATTTGATCTGCTTGTTGGCGGGCAGATCGAAGACACAAGGCAGCTGACTCAGACGATGAAATCTCCAATCCCAGCACGCGGTTTTGGTTCGCAGTCTGGTGGGCATTACGATTCACTTTTGCTAGAGACCTACGCTGATCATCAGTAAATGGCGGCTCCTTTTTGTGCGTGCCTCAGTTCACCCAACGGCGTGTGTTAAGCGTGTAAAAGAAATTTCGCAATGCCGCTCGCTTCTCGGCGGCCACCTGTGCGGTGTACTACAGTCTGCGCTGTGATTGTCGTAGTCGGGCTATAATAAAACATCATTGTCTCTACCCAACAATCACGTGTGTCCTTAGCCTCTGACGCAGAGATCGGCCCCAGTGCTTAAAATTCGATATGGCAAATACCCAAAATACCTAAACCCCAACATAGCGAATCCAACCAGACCGACGGCTTTAGTGTACTCTCTCTCTTCCCCGTGAGGAAGGGCTCTGATTATTTTTAAAATAAGGAGAGGAGGTGGGACAGCGGAGTGTAGGGTGAGTAGTAAAGAGAAAGAGAAAGAAAAAGGGTACGATATAAAGAAAATGGAACAGAGAAAGGAAAAAAAGGATGAAAGACATTAAACTGACGGGGGGCTTTGGTTACAGGGGGGAGGATAATGGCAAATGAAGATATATAGAAATATGGGGGAGAGAAAGGATAACAGGCGTTGGTGAGGATAGGAGAAGATACGATAGGGAGGAGATATGAGACTATCATTTTGAACACATTTTTGCGTGTGTGTTTTGCTCTTAGGTGTCCTACAAAGAGTAGAGGACGTAAGGTTATAACGCTGCCTCAATAAGATTTCGAAAGGTACAGAAGTGCTGCGTCTACTTCGGAAATGTGCATGATACGTAGGAAGAGTAAAGAAAGACGAGCACTTCGAACGAGAGCTAGATAAACAACAACGCCCAGCTACGAAGTTACCTGTTAACCTTCGCTCAAGGTTCACAAACCATCTGGTATTTCACGCGACTAATCGATGCGTCTTAACCAGCAATGAGGTAGATTCTGGAACTTTCACAATTGTCTGCCACAATAACACGCTACGAATGCCACTTGCCTTCAGCCTGTTTGGCAGTTGGTAGACGGCAGGATTTCTGGTAGACAGAGTGAGGGGAAGGAATGTCACGCTTTGGGGCACACCGGTCGGGCACTCAGAAGATGTCTGGGCGTTCCGGGATTCGACTTTTTGTAGGGAATCCGGGAAACTATTTAAGCCGTGTACCAGAATAAATGGGCCTATGACATTTCCAGACCCGATTCGCGCGCTTCTGATAGCTTCGGCGCCTTTTATTTCCTCTCTGCTCCTACACGGTGTGGACAGAACGAAGCTGAAAGAAATGTCCGGCAGTACTTGTAATCGAAGCTCAATTACGAAAATCGTTCCAATTTTTGTATTCATCTTCTATCCACAACATCCTCCAAGATTTGTATACTTTTTGCTGTGAACACCTAGATGTTCTTTTTTAAAGAACGGAAAGTAAAACAATAGCTTTATATGTGCCTCGGCTGACGCCAAGCAATTTCAAAAATGACTTCGGGTCTATCAAAGCTGGAGAAGAGGTTCTGTGGTCCCAGAGCCTTTTGCATAACTCTTAGAGTTCTGATCTTTGTTTTTCCGTAGATTCCTTCACATTTTTAGCGTCTTTTATGGTGCACGAACTCATATCGTTTCTCTGGTGGATATCCGGTATACGGTGTAGCCTATGTTAAGAGGAAGCGGTGCAATAAATGGAAGAAATGTCACTCCGGTTTTGACATCATAACCGGCGCAGTCATCGCAGTGACGCCAATCCTGTGCAGTGCAGTGAAGCAGCAGTTATGCATGACGCTGAAGATAGAAACTGGACCGACCAAAGAATGATCACAAATGCACCATCACTGAAAAAAATTCGGAAGACGATACTACACACATGCGTGTTGTGAATGCTGTGAGACCAACGTCGGTGTGTTAACTGTTTATGTGCAGTTAGCGCATGGTGTCCACGTGGTTATTTACATGGGGACGGCACCGTTTGGACATTACGCGAACGCGAAGTTGAATGCCGCATTGTTGTGGCATGCGGTTATAATCTCACCACGCCGCTTTTTTTTCGCCGTGCTAACGCCAGCTGCGCGTTTTGCTGTGGTCGTACGGGGACAATGTCGTCGCACTGAATTCTGCGAACGCACCTTCAGAAGGTAGACCGCTTTCACTGCAGCGCACGGATGTCACTTTGCAACTGGCCCTTTTGCCGCGATAATACCAGCTGTTTGCTACTGGTTCCTCAGCGTTGTGCCCACCGCGCCCTAATCCACTATGTAAATAAGAGTTTTTCTCTCTCTGTCTTCTGGTTGGTTCCTTTGCTTCTGGTACCTTTTTATTGCCCTTTCATCTGATGAATTAAAACTGACGTGTGTATAATACTCTAAAACTACATTTACCTGAGTGCCACAGTATTAATTACCCTACTTCTCCTGTGCACTCCCTGAGTGCAGCATTTGTGAACGCCCTGCAAGAGATACACGCTCGAATCTACTGCTTCAACGGCGCTGTTCTTGCCTAACCAGATATTACCGGGTGCAGAACAATCGCCTACCGTGAACAAGACCAATCACGCGAGCCTCTTGTCATTAGCCTCCTGTCCTTAGAACCTGATGCACAAAATCCCCGCGGCTTCTATTCCGATGCGTTACCATAACCAACGTGTGTAGTTTCAACTCTCCTTTGCCAACATGAGCGTTAAGGCTTCGCACCTTCACGGATTCCCCTCTCCGGGGGGAATTAGGGATATAAAAGTATCGTGTTTAGTTCAAGAAGGCTCTGGTCACGTGCAGCTCCCAACGCTAAAATCCAACATTGCGGACCCAATGCAACACAAACACAAGCATCATCACCAGCCTGTCTACGCCCACTGCAGGGCAAAGGCCTCTCCCATATTTCTCCAATTACCGCGGTCCTGTGCCAACTGTGACCAATTTATCCCTGCAAACCTCTTGATCTCATCTGCCCATATAACTTTCTGTCGCCCCCTGCAACGCTTGCCTTCTCTAGGGATCCACTCTGTTACCCTTAACGACCAACGGTAATCTTGCCTTCGCATTACATGCCCGGCCCACGTCCATTTCTTCTTCTTAATTTCTACTTAGTATGTCCTTAACACGCGTTTGTTCCCTGACCCACCCCGCTCTCTTCTTGTCCCTTAATGTTACACCTATCATTTTCCGCTCCATTGCCCGCTGAGTCGTTCTCAATTTAAGTTGAACCCTCTTAGTGAGCCTCTAAGTTTCTGCCCCGTAGGTGAGTACCGGTAATTTGCAGCTGTCATACACTTTCTTCTTCAAAGACAATGGAAGGCTGCCATTCATTATCTGAGAATGCCTGCTGTATGCACTCCACCCCATTCTGATCCTTCTAATTATCTCTGCCTCATGGTTGGGATCTGGGGTCACCACTTGGCCTAAGTAGATATATTGGCTTACGACTTCCACTGCCTCGCCACCTATCTCAAACTGCTGTGCTGTCCCGAGGTTATTGATCATTACTTTAGTTTTCTGCATATTAATTTTCAGGCCCACGGTTCTACTCTGTTCGCCCAGTGTGGAAAGCATGCTTTGCAATTCGTCCCCCGAGTTCCTTAGCAAGGGAACGTCATCAGCAAATCTGAGGTTACTGAGGTATTCTCCATTAACCCTTACTCCCACCTGTTCCCAGTCCAACGTTTTGAATACTTCATGTAAACATGCTGTGAATAACATTGGAGAGATTGCGTCTCCTTGTCTGACGCCCTTCCTTATAGGTATTTTACTGCTCTCCTTATGGACGATGATGGTAGCTGTGGACCCCTTGTAGATATTTTCTAGTATTTTTACATAATGCTCATCGACCCCCTGGTTCCGTAATGCCTGAATGACTGCTAAGGTTTCGACCGAGTCAAATGCTTCCTCATAATCTATGAAGGCTATATATAGGGGTTCAGTATACTCAGCGCACTTCTCTATCACCTGATTGATCGTGTGAATATGGTCCATTGTTGAATAACCTTTACGGAACCCTGCTTGTTCTTTAGGTTGACTGAAATCTAAGGTTGCAGAAATTCTGTGAGCGATTACCTTAGTAAGTACCTTGTAGACGACTGACAGTAAGCTGATCGGCCTGCAGTTTTTCAAGTCCTTCATGTCACCTTTCTTATGGATTAGGATGATGTTCGCGTTCTTCCAAGATTCCGGAACACTTACGTTAGTTAGGCATTTCGTATACAGGTTTGCCAGTTTTTCAAGTACAATTTCTCCGCCATCCTTCAAGAGGTCTGCTGTTATCTGATCCTACCTGGTGCTTTGCCCCCTTTCATTTCTTTCAAAGCCTTCCTTACTTCTTCGGTCGTTACAAGTGGGATGCCTATCTCCTCTGAACTACTTTCTCGTTCAGCATTATCCTGCATGTCCCGGCTACTGTACAGGTCTTTATACAACTCCTCGGCCACTGTGACTATTTTATCCCTATTTGTGAACACATTGCCTTGCTTATCTTTAAGTGCATACATCTGATTTTTCCCCACGCCAAGACGCCTCTTCACCGCTTTCAGGCTAACTCCGTGCTTTACAGCGTATTCAATCCTCTCCATATTATACTTCCGTATGTCAGCTGTCTTCCGCTTATTGATTAACTTCGAAAGCTCCGCTAGTTCTATTCTGTGAGCTGGGGTGGAGGTTATCATGGTTTGCCGTTTCCTAATTAAATCTTTCGTCTCCTGGGAAAGTTTACCAGTATCCTGTCTAGCCATCGTGCCCCCGACTTCTACTGCACACTCCCTGATAATGCGTGTAAGGTTGTCGCTGGCTTCCTGTGTCGTAAGCTCGGCTTCCTTGGTAAGAGCTGAATATCGGTTCTGTAGTGCGATCCTGAATTCTTCTACTTTACGCCTTACTGTTAGTTCGTTAATCGGCTTTTTTCGTACTAGCTTGCTACGGTCCCTCCTCAAATCTAGCTTAATTCGGGATCTTACCATACGGTGGTCACTACACCTTACCCTTCCGAGCACTTCCACATACTTCACGACGCCAGGGTTATCGCATAATATGAAGTCTATTTCATTTTTATGGTCGCCATTCGGGCTTCTCCACGTCCACTTCCGGCTCTCCCGTTTACAGAAGAAAGTATTCATTATGCGAAGGTTATTCCGTTCTGCAAACTCAACTAGTAGGTCCCCCCTGCTATTTCTACAGCCCAGACCATAGTTCCCAACCGCCTTGTCTCCAGCCTGATTCTTGCCTACTTTAGCATTGAAGTCCCCCATAACTACGGTATACTGTGTTTTTACTTTAGCCATTGCCGATTCCACATCTTCATAGAAGCGTTCCACTACCTGGTCGTCGTGGCTAGATGTTGGGGCATAGCACTGTACCACCTAGAGCTTGTACCTCTTATTGAGCCTAATTACAAGACCTGCTACTCTTTCGTTAATGCTAGAGTATTCTTCTATGTTGCCAGCTATGCTTTTATTCACAAGAAATCCCACTCCCAGTTCTCTTCTGTCCACTAGACCACGGTAACATAGCACGTGTCCATTTTTCAGCACCGTAAAGGCTTCACCCGTCCTCCTAACCTCACTAAGCCCTATAACATCCCATTTAATGCCCTTTAATTCCTCGAAGAACACGTCTATACTCGTTTCACTAGATAGGGTTCGCGTGTTAAACGTTGCCAGGTTCAGATTCCAATGGCGGCCTGTCCGGGTCCAGGTATTCTTAGCACCCTCTGCTACGTCACAGGTCTGACCACCACCGTGGTCAGTTGCTTCGCAGCCGCTGGGGACTGAGGGCCGTGGATTAATTGGCGTATTCATGGGAGGTTGTGGTCGTTACTACACCAGGGTGGTCAGTCCTGCACTGGTGAGGGAGTGCGTTACCGGCAATGGTCGCCGGGATCAGGCCGCACCCCAAGCCCCAATGTGCAATTCCAGAATTGCATTAGCAAAAGCAAAACACAAGCATTAGCACAATTTCAAAACACAAGCATTAGCTTCTAAATATTTTGTTCAAGATCATGTGCACTAGCTCACGTCAGAGGAAGTATTAAAACAGGAAATTATAAGAAATACTATTAGCACTCGCACATTTTAACCATACGGCTCTAGCATATGATCCAGCAAGAACGTGCATCTTAGGGAATGGTTAAGTTCACAATAGGCTTATCATTTCTGCTTAAGCTTGTTTCGGAGCAAAGAACGAGCTACCCAAAGCCCAAATCTTTTTGGGATGGCTCATGACATACCTTTTTCTATATGCTTGTATATGCAGTATTTGATATGTATATCAGTAATATATTTCTGCTTATAACCTATGCTCCCTTTGGTTCAAGAAAAACAGGAGGCCCTCTTTGAATCTCTGCCTCTGGGACCTCCTCCTGCAACCTTTTACTGCAAGCCATTCTTGTGTTACACAAACTGGAATAAACAAATTCAATTTTAGAAAAGAGTGGACGCATCTGGCCTTGTGCAATTTTGAGCACTGGAAAAATATAGGTTTACGTAGTGTTGACGAGCCAGGTTACGCGCACAACTATTGTGTAACGGGAAATGGCCCCCCACTACGTAACGCCATAGGACGAGCAAGCGTTATACCTACCGCCTATAGCTTTTGAGAGGATACAGAGCAAACACCATAGCTTTTCCCTTAGGGCAGGCGACACGGGGTGTGCCTCGGTGCAAGCACCACTCAAGCATTTCACAAGTTTTCGCTGCTTGTAAGACTCCAAAAAAACGCTTTCACGGGAACTACAAGGCTACATCTTGCATCTTTCCCAAAGAAAAAAGGGTATCCTTCCCAAATTGTATCTTTCCCAAAGACAGACAGACAGACAGACAGACAGACAGACAGACAGACAGACAGACAGACAGACAGACGACAGACAGACAGGACAGGACAGACGGACGGACGGACGGACGGACGGACGGACGGACGGACGGACGGACGGATGGACGGACGGACGGACGGAGAGGACAGAAATTTTGAAGATGGCGCTCGAACTTCTGGAATAAAAAGCTAGTCCCATTCGTAATACGCTAAAGTTAAATGTGCTAAAATATGCTAAATATTCTAAAATATGCAAAAAGATATGTTAGAAACAAATAATATAAAATATTCATAAAAGTTTCTCTCTCCCTCTCTGTCTCACTCTCTGTCTGACAAAAGCGACGGCTGCAAATGTAACAGGGGGAAATGGGCTAGCACCTTTCCCCGCAACGTGGCCTCCTCTGAGGGAGATTTGTGCTAAGTACATTTTGGCCCGCAGGAAGGACTCGCGTTAACGCGCCCGCAGACGAGATAGGACACGAGCACCTCTAGGGTGAGAGCCTCCACCAGAACTTTAAATTGAGCCCAAATTGTTCGAGCTGTTCGTGAGCTCTCGCGTTTTCAGGAAAACACGGACCGACTAATTAGGCAGACCTGCTTTCTTCATGCATCGTTTTTTAACAGTCCCCTTTCCTGGGCTCCTACTCACTTTACTCGTCTCTGACCCGGCGCGAAGGAGAGCGGGTAGACCGAAAGTGCAAGTAGAAATGCACGAAAAAATGCAAATGCTGTTTTTATTCGCACGCCTGCCGTTGGCACAGAGAACAATGTCCGCTTTAATTTGACATAAAAAATAAACGAACGCAACAATGAGGTGGTGGCCATGCGTTTGTTCCAAATTAACTCGCCCTTTTTCTTGTGGTCGCATCTCATTAGGACTGTGTGATTTTCCCCTGATGGCAGCCGCCGATGGCACGTGTGGATAAGTTAGTAAAAAAACAGACACCATGATATGTGCATGTTCGGAAAAAAAGTGTACCGGCGTGGAGGACGTCAGGCAGTTGTACCGTAAAAGACGGGTGGTCACGCAAAAAATACAATATAGCTCATTACCATCTTTTGTTGCAGGATTTCCACACCTCGCTCTCTAGAGAAAAATTTCCTCGGGGGCTGCCTTGTATAGCACTGATCCGCTTTCTCACTTCGTTTTCCGTTCAAAGCCAGAATGGTTGCACACCGTAGAAACTTTCCAATCAGGAATATAAGTTTCACATCCTTTTGCATAGACAAATATCCCTGCCAGACATAGAATCATCAGCGCTGTTCAAGTTACAACGGGCGACAAGTGAAATAAAGGAACACGTGTAAGCTCATCTCGAGACAGCGTTATACATGACTTGAGGAGAAACTCAACTGCGAGAAACTCAACTGCGAACACAAGAGTACAAACGGACAAAAAAACCAACCTTGCTAATGAATTCCTCCACACTGGAGCGAACTATCTAGAAAGGTCTTTCTGTTCGCCTAGGTATGTGTAAACGAACGCTCGCTGCTCAGTCCCTGATATTACATGCTGCAGCAGCGAGTAAGCAGTTCACGAAAATGACAGGCACCTGAAAAGATTCGGGTTAGTGAAGTGATCGGAAAAATATTTTTCTCTTTTACGTTGTTCGTAAAAATAACTGATCTGCATGGTTCTGCAATAGAGAGAACAAGTGGTCGCTCTTTTTTTTTTTTCTCCTTCGCCCGTTCGTGTAGTTTTCGTATGGTGGCAACCGTTCAAATATCCTAATGGATCAGCGCCGCGAGAAATGTCTAGACCAACTGCTGCTTTCCGGAAACCGCGTGATTTTGTTAATGCAGGACCATGATGACGGTGGAACGAAATAGAAAAGAACGAGTAGCAGATTTCCGGGGAATAGCCGGGCGCGGGCATACACCCACGAAGACTACTGAGCGATCGGTCTTATTTTCTTTTTTAATTTAGCTACGTACTTTGTTGTCTCTCGTGCCTGCGGGCAGGAAGAAATGATTATAACAATCGAAAGTTAAACACTGCTACTCCGTATTAAAGTTAGAAACACCCAATTTTCTTGAGTAGGCTCTCTATCCCAAACGAAAGGGCATCAACTAAAGCACGTTGAACCGAAACGGGTTCCCTTATAGGCTCATAGAACGTTTGAAAGCGGAATTTTGAGATCTACCAGTCATAAAGGAACCCTGCAACACTTTTTTTTTACTTTTTTTGGAATCCTAAATGCTTGCAGAAAGTAGTCACCCAACACATCCAGTACTTACATTAGGGGGTCGCAAAGTACCTCAGCCAAAAATTACTGCTCTATGCCCATCAGATAACTTGGAAACTCGCTCAAAAGGTTTTTCTCTCTTTCCTGGTCTTGACGTTCTTTGACGACTCGAATTACGTCGCCAAGGTCATGTAGTGGCTCTGGCCGGTTTTCCTTCAGTTGCAGCAATGAACGCTTTTCGATAGGTACTTTGAAAAAAAAAGCCACACACAAAAAAAAGCAGAAATGGAAGGCGTAACTGGTGCGAGGAGCGAATCTCCCAGTGCCGCTCCGTGATGGCGGTAACTATAGCTTTCGTAGCGGCTCCAGACGCAAAGGAAAGAGTGAAAGCGCTTATTGAAAGTGTTGCAGGGTTCCTTTAAAATTTCTGCCAAAAGGAGTGCTGGAAACAGTAAAAGTGAGCAGCACAGCAACATACTTTTGACTGTCCGTGAGATGGAATCAGATATTCAAAAGCTTGTCTCCAGTTGAAACAATAATCAAACTCAGTCCTTCCTATTCCCTTAAAGGGGTCCTAAATACCTTCCGCCGATGCGTGGATGTACATGTAACAAAATAAAGCAATGTATTAGCAATCTCCTCCCGCAAAAATTTTGTTAAAGCGATGAGTATTAGCTGAGAAATCGTAAATCAAAAACCGCGCATTATCGTCGCACCGCGTTTCCTCCTCCTTTCAACGTACTCTCCGCTGTTGACGGCGAGCGAGCCTTCCCTCCCATGATGCTGCGCTCCTCGGCGGTGACGTACTTCCACTATTGTGCTGCTCACACTGCCGTCTGCTACGGGCAAGCTTTGTTGACACCATGAATCCCGCACTCCGTTCAAGGCTGGAAAAGCGAACGAAAAATCTGACCGCATGTGTGCGGCGGCCTAGCCTTGCCCTTTCGCGGTGTACGTTGCTGCAGAACTTTGCTATCGGCGGCACGTGACTTTTTATCGGCGGCGAACTCGCAGCCGCACGGCGAGGTTCGTGCGCTCGCTCCCTTGGATGCACATGTAGCACACTGTTTATCGAAAAAGCGCCGTATCAGATGTGGCCCCGCTGGTGCCGGGTCTTATTTTGTGGCGGTGGTAATTCCTGCCGGCGGCATGTGAAAAAGACATTTTAAACCGATACAGAACCCGTGCACAAAACGCCAGTTCAGCTTGGGGCGACGCGTGGTGGAGAGCGGCAACGTTGGCAAAACATGCTTCGCCGCGGCTCTGAGCTTTCTAGCGCTGGAGCGAGCACCATTTCTTTGACAATATCAAACATCGGTTGCCCTGGCAACAAGGCACAAACCGCTCTAGAATTCAGTTACGGTTACGGGATCCCGGTTCAACTTGGGGCCCCACCTCTCGGCATACGGGCACTGCAGGCATACTACTCACTCCCATTTGGAAGTGCGAGATGCGTTTGGCATTGCAGGAGGCGATGGTGTGTGTGTTGTGGACGCCTTTGTTTCGCGATGAAATGCGAGTTGTACTTCTGCGGGTGGATAGTGCTTCCCCTGGTCTGGATTATCTTTCTCGAGCGGCGTACGACTCAACCTCGCATGGGGTATGTGCAGTGTGCGTGGCTAAAAGCCATCTCGGCTTGTGCGCCAGAGTTAAGTGACTTGCTGTTCGTACCCGCAAACCGCGCGTGAGGTGAGTGCCGAATTTACGAGGGGCAGGAGGAGGCAACCCATCGTTTGTCAATCGCGGTTCGGACTTGCAACGCATGTTGTGACGTTGTGTTCGTTCGAAGCGCATGTCTGGATTGTTTGGAAGTTGAATAAAATGTATGCGTCAAACCCGGGCATTCGGCTCAGGGCGTTCTCTGCGATTGCAAGAAAGAAGTGCCACGGGGCTTCAACGCTTTCTTTATGGAACGTACTCAAGTAAGAGAATATCCATGTCGTGTTATGGCTCTGTTGCATTCAATACAAACGGTTAAGCGTTTGTTTACACTTGTTCCGTTTGTCGTAAAATGTCCAAGCACTCCGCTGGCAGATCAGCCGGCGAGCCGACGCTGAGCAGACGACTCATCTCTTTGCCGGAAGTGCGTGAAAAGCCGCCCAATAGCAGGATGTCTAGCTCATGACGAACATCTGGGAATCGATGATGTAGACATGTGAAGATGGCGGCGTCCAAAAACACGAAGGAAAGGGTGAGAAAAAAGCGACAAACTTTGCAACAAAAGTGTCAGCTTTCCGCTGCGCGTAAAAGAGTAATACTTGGCACAGATGATGTTGACGACCCAATCTAACGATTGCGCTAGTCAATTTAGTGTGCTCAAAACGCCTTTCAGGGCCCCTTTAAGCAGTTTTTGAGTCGCGCATTGAAACCGATGGAACTGCTTGTATGCGTATGTCGCGTTTATACAACTACATGGCGCCATTTTTAGGACTGAAGAAAGTTTACTGGCAAAATAAAATGATTTCCACCATTTTCAGACATCACTTGAAGCCACCCGAATAAAAAACACCGGCATTAATACCAGCTAGAGGACATGTACTCCACAAAACATAGGTTCTATCCCTTGAAGCTGCCTGGCTGATTGCACGCGCACACACACAAAAGCATCGTTTGAGGGTTATTAGAAAATTTATCTGCCTCTTTTCTGTTGTTGTATTTATTACGTAAATATTCCGTCAATGTATTCTTCGTTGCATTTTCTTTTTTAGAGAAATCTGTTCGGAAATCCGAATCAAAGTTAAAGCGTACGTTTACACCTATCAGAAAGGCTAAATAATTAGCTCATCCAGGAGGTAGCCAAACCCCGGGCCGACACACACAAGAATTGTGTGCATCAGTCCGGCGTTGCACTCAAGAAGTAAACAAATTCTTCTATAATCCTAAACAAAAGTATGATGACCGCTCTAAAGTCAAATTTGGCTGAGCATTTTTCTAGGTCCTATCGGTCTTACTACTATCCCAGTACATTTCAGACATTAGACAAGGGGGAGAGTCGAAGGCAGGTCTTCATGAGGAAAAACAGTGATGTTTTTTTGTCTTTTTTGCCTTTAATATTACCCTTTGTTTTTTTTTTTACTTTCCACGGTGTGCCCCCTACAACGGATAAACTGCAATTAGCATTCCAGGCAAAGGTAATACACTGCGGCTAATTTCTGTTTCTCTCTCATTGCACAATCCCTGCCACCTATGATAGATCATCGGGAAAGCATGAAAATAAGTGAAAGATTTCCTTGATGCGTTTGTACTAACAAGAAGCAGGGCAACGAACAGCGCTATTTAGAGTGCTGGTTGAACTTTAATTTTTAAACAATTGGCAATGCACAAACATTTTTCCTTTGTAAAAACTGCGCACAAATTTTCGGATAGGTATCAAGTCAATGACAAACTTACTTGGCGGCTCATTCAATGAATGTCGGCGTACCTATGCCAATTACTAATTTTATAAATTATATAAACAGCGGGGTAAAAAAAATATGTACCTCCTCTCGCAGTAACGCCACAAAGAAACTCACATTTCGAGTTCCACGTAATTGAACTAGGTCATTTCGTTCTTTGACGATATATTTTTGTCCGAAAAGAATTTCGCCTTGTCTGCGTGAAACATACTAGCAATATGCTCAAAAGGACAATTCTTCATTCCTCTTTTCTTGTTTCTCCAGAGTGTGCTGTATTCGCTGAGCTCATGCGAGATTGCAACCTCATCATCAATATCGCACAAAGAACAGTCTAAAACTCATATTTAAATAAAGAACAATGTTTGCTATCCTCCGCCATACATATTGGTGTGATAACTTAGAGAGCTGGCCGAACAACGAACGCTGCGCTCGCATCGAGGTTAGTGACCGATCGAGTTCCCGTGCTATATTCACTCCTATAAAGCCACAATGTATCCTGGTGGCCGCCATAAACAACATTCAGACTAGAGAACCCTCCACATTTATTTTAATAACGGGTGCCTGAAATGGTTTCACAATGCGATTCCAATCGGTTCACTTGAGCGTGTGAAATATGGGAAACGAGACCGCGTGGTCCAGCACGCGGAGCCTGAGACGAAACCCTAAAATAACACTTACTCGTGGGAGCGATATCGTTGATCTCCCACGCCTTTTCAAGCTCGAATGGACCAGTGTAGTGGAACAATGTGATCATCCCTTATCTCAACTTGTCCCTGTGGCGTTGATAAATCGGCAGAACAGCGATGTTAGCAATGCAGACGCGTACAACGAACTTCGCACTGTGTGTAAGTGTCAAGTCAGCCGAGTAGGTAGGGTGGCTTAAGGCTACACGTACAGCTTCTGTGGGTAATAAAAAGAAGTTTTTCAGTTTCGAACGAGAGACGACAAGAGAGGCGGAAAAGCAGAAAGCGAGGAGCGAAAGCTTTTACTGAATCCGGTTTTCTCCCTCCAGCTCCCTCTACCAGCCGTTGCACCAACTCGGAATCGTCACCTGCAGAAACGCCGGCGCCTGACTTTTTTCAGCATAGACTTCGCCTGCTAGACAGACGCCACGGCGTTTTACTGCACTTTCCTACCCAGTGCAGCGTGCCTTTGTCTTGATGGGGTACCATCCCGCATCTGGCGCCCCGAGCTACGAGAATCGGGTGGCAATACAGGGATTTTTCACGCTACAACGTGAAAAAATAAATAAATAAAACGTCGCATTGGATTCACAGGTTTCTTCTTTCCCTCTCTTCTATAGGAAAGGGTCGGGCTTATGCATTTCACGAAAGAACAACACGATTTTTTCACCTATTTTGATCTCAAGACATTACGACATGAGCCTTCTTTTTCCCAGATTCCTTGAATTTCTTGAAGGACTTACACTCTGGCAATTGAGTAGCTCAATCACTAGAGCATCGTACGCGTTAACCAAAAGTTGTCTGCTTGAATCCCACCCGCAACGTACATTTTGTTCATTTTCTTTCTTTACTACAATTTCTAAATTTCTGTTTTCACGCAAGAATAGAAACGAACCACTTTCTGTGCCCTCAATTGCGTTCTTGGTTGGCTTCTCATGCTATGGCAGATACAAAATTGTCTCAGATATAGTATTTTTGCCACCGTTTCTTGCGTTCTGTTAAGCGAATGGCGGGAACCTGATAGTTTTCAGCTAATGAAAAGTTGTGTTTTGAGCCATTACCTGAAAAGTGAAGGAAGAAACACCGTGGTGAAATATACGTCATTATCACAGGCACCAAACAATGGGTATAACAGTTTGACATCAGCCTGCTTAAACCCTTGAAGGACTTCCGCACTCCATAAAGCTCTGGGATTTCGCTACTTCATTTTTATGTGCGAAAATTAGTGACCAAAAAATTCAGCGTTCTTCAGACGGTATTCAAAATCTTGCACTGTGAGTTCGTTGACCCTCTGCGAGCCATGACGGCTGTATGGCCGTGAGCTATAATTGCCAACACAATAACCAGCTTTCCCAAACGTCTGTCAGATCACCCTCTGCCGAAATAAATTTAGAAAACTATACATAATTACTGACTCATGACCATTGAATAATTATACACTCCTTTCCCAACACACTGTAAAATAAGGAATTAACGGGGCTTACCTTGTTTTTTGGTGGTGTCTATACAAGCGCTGCTTTCAAGACGATTCTCCTTATCGCCATTACGAGGGAATATTTGAACAGCTTATTCTGAGTTCGGCACAAATGCACGGACATCAGACGGGGCAAGCACCGCGTATTGCTTCCCAAACTCAATTATAAGAGAATTACGTTAGCGAATCGCTTGCGCCGCACTCGAACGTTCAGAGAGTAAATGTTAGATAATATTTTGTAACTTCTTATTCCTCCACAGGCCATGTCTTGCAAAATTACGTCTGCATGCTCAGTGTTTTCAAAGCTGGAGTGTGCTCGGCATACTACGAAGCCTGCCCGTCACATTGCTTTGACAAAATATTGTGGCACTTCGCACACCAATATACTTCACTTTCTATTCGTCCTGTTTAAACATTTCTGCGTTGTAATATTAAATGTGGGTCCAGAAATAAAAGAAAGCTTTCTCACAAATTTTTATATATAAAAGACAAGCTTATTTAAACCGCTTTACGGGCTTGTTAGGAACCAGGCAATACTTTGTGTGCTTTCATGTAACTCTAATTAGAAGCACCTTAAAGAAAATGGGATTTTAGGCTTACTTAATGAGCGTTATATAATATATAATGTATAATATAATATATAATAATGCAATATAATATATAATAGAGCTTATATAATGACCACCGAGGAAAATAATGAGTGCTGCTTTTCGGGTGATTTAATTGTGAAATACAAAAATACTTTTGTGGGGCTCCATATTCTAATGAAAAAAAAATAACTCCAATATTCTTATCTAACTTGACCAGAGTAAATGTGCATTAGGAAGAGGTAAGGTAAACCTATACCTTTTTATGAAAATAAATATCTGGAAAATCTAAATTCTATGAGCTTTCCTCACAGCTCATAACATTATTCTTTCCAGCTGTTTATTTAAAATGTCCAACAGAATTTAATAAATGTTGTCTTGCAATTGCTCCTCTTTAAATGCCTCTGCAGCTAATTCCGTTACCATGGGCCGCTAAAGTGTATAGAGAAATTCTTACCCCTGCCTTCATGCAAAGAGTAGGTTCAAATGCGGGTAAGAACATCAGGCTTTAAATCCTATCGTTAAATTATGGACCCATCCTTTTACTGAAATATCATGTTTATTTGGTTCAAATGACGTCTTTAGACTACAGCGTTTCTGAACTCCTAGTCTTATAATGCCGCACCCCTTCCTTCTGCTGAATATCTTTTTCCCCTTTTCGCCACCCCCCTCCCTTTTGGAACCCAGCAATCATGTTCACTCGCACAGTGCGGCATTCGTTTTTAATACATTTACGCGACTCTCTGAGGTCGAGCTGTTTAAATTAGTAGTGATTACTTTTTCGGAAAACTGCTGTCGTGCAGCCTGCGCAGTCAGGAGCAGCTATTCCAGGCTGATCTTACGCTAATCAGTATGCACGCTTGTGCAGTTCAAAAAAGCGACAAGGCTTTAACATTTTTTATCTTACGTGTATTGGCACAGCTTGCAATAAGGATGCGAGGCTGGAGAACCACTAGAGCTGGCGGCCCCAACTAGCTTATTCTCCCTGTAAATGGTGCACCGCCGCAAGCTGAGTCATGATGCGGCGAAACAGGATTTCAGTTCTAGTGGTAGCGGTGTCAGCTTGCAAAAACCCGCGCAGTCACTAGCGGTTTGAAGCACGGGCGAAAGTGGAGAGGAAGGCATAGTATGGGGGCAGTGGATGGGGGATGGAGGGGGGTGGGAAGTGCAGCGAATGTAGCTTCAAAAATCACACTACTAACGAGGACACCGCCGTTTCGATCAGGATGTTCACGCGTAATTTTTAAAGCAAAGCTTTCTACCCAGCCAACGGTTCTTTCGCGGCGTGCGGGACAATAAACAACGCGGCGGAGGTGGCGGCGGGGAAGGGGGGGGGGGGGAGGAAAAAAACTAATAAAAAAATAAAACCAACCTAAAAGAACGGGAACACTCGGGCACCAACTAGGCTATAACAGGTTAATGACGATTATAAAATAAAACAACAGGAAGCTGAGGCTCCAAAATCTTTTGGAATAAAAGCCAATGGGTTACAAAAACGAAAGAAAAAGGGAGAATTGAGGCTCTTGCTTCTCAATTCCTGTTGTCCTAGATTGTTGTAACCACTCCCTCAACAAGCATTTTATATTTCAGGTTACAAGTTAAGTTTTATGCATGCGTGTCTCTCAATATCGGTTTATCTATATTTATCTTTCCCTGTGACTAGGATCTCCTAGTAGAGTTCCTGAAATACTTTTTAACTGTTCTCCTAAATCCCCTATCACCCGCCGCGGTGGCTCAGAGGCTAAGGTGTTGTGCTGCTGAGCACGAGAACGCCGGTTCGGTTCCCGGCCGCAGCGGCCGCTTTCCTAAAGGAGGCGAAAAGCAAAAATGCCTGTGTGTACGAGATTTCGGCGCACGTTAAAGATCCCCAGGTGGTCAAGATTAATCCGGAGCCCTCCACTACGGCACGCCTCATCGCTTGCGTTGCGTCGGCGCGTTCAATCAATCAATCAATCAATCAATCAATCAATCAATCAATCAATCAATCAATCAATCAATCAATCAATCAATCAATCAATCAATCAATCAATCAATCAATCAATGAGCGTTTCTTCTAGGCATTTTTCATGGAAAAATATTGCGAAGAGGTCTGAAACCTGCAGCCGCGCGTGTAAGAAGTGCTCACTTTGTTGAAAGTGCATCGGCCCCTGTCCTTGATTGTCGCAACCCCGTGAATTCTTTGTGTTCGCAATTCGGATTCTTCGCGTTCGGATTTCGTGTTCGCTCTTAGCAGATAACGTGCAGGCCTTATCAGCTTCAGGAGTCGAAACCATTGGTGCAGTACGTGAGCAGCGGATGACCCCAAAATTCCACGTGCGGGAGTAGAACACGGCTTTCGAATGAACGGTTGCTAAGAGGAGATTTAAAGCCCCACAACACAAAATGAGCGCGAGCATCTCGTGGGCCCACGAGCACTAGCGAGACGGGGCACCATAGCGCGTCTGGGGAAGCCGTTGGTCTGATGATAATGATTATTAAAGACGATAGTCTTTCTTGGGCTACTTAAACCCAGAAATTTTTGTCTGTCTGTATGTCTGTTTGTCTGTTTGTCTGTGACTCAATTCAGCCACCCGGCCAAACGCGAAACAAAATCTGCGCAATAGTCATATATACTCACAGCCAAATCTATACGTCAAATTCCGGCGTCAATGTTCCTACTTGTCAACACTGTTGAATAAGATCAAGACATTACGCAAACATAATGCAGAACATCAATACATAAGTGAGATTTGCAGTGCACCTTTATTAAAAAATTCATGGATGCTTGGTTTTAGCGATAGCAAATGATATACTACATCCACTGCAGAAAACCGCCGCCTGCTATTGCCCGCGCTTTTGGCCGCATTTGAGAAATCACACATCAGCAGCAACGAAAGGTTCCCCTACATAGGTTATACGTTCTACTTAGAACGCACGTAGAGAAGGGCAACGTGGTTCTATAAACGTTGAAGTAGGGCGCTTCGATTCACGCGCGTCTCCACCGTACTGCAGCGCTGGCATCGATGAACCCGGCCTGTAGCAGTGGAAGGCGGTAAATTTAAATTGACTTCAGCAAACATTCAGAGTGACGCGCGTCTCCGCCGTACTGCAGCGCTGCATCGAGGAACCCGGCCTGTAGCAATGGAAGACGGTAAATTTAAATCGACTTCAACTAACCTTCAGCGTGTTTACCCTGGGAGGAGCGCGACGGAAGAGGAACAACACGAGAGGTGAGCAGGACAACAAAGAGAGGCATTTACTTGGCAAATGTCGACAAAGACTGTCGTCTTTTGTAGAAATGTGCCTCGAACGAAGCAAATACGCGGCCATTTTTTTTTCTGCAGAACTGAGTGAAAGGAGAAAGGGGAAGTGGGAGTATACCGGATTCCTCCTCCCACCCCCTACCCACCCCCTTTCCACCCTCTCCCCGATGGCGGCCTGCAGCCCATCAAGCCTGCAGACAATCTGCCTTGTGTTCGGCGATACCAAGAAGACATATGAAAATGAGCGGAAGCCCGTTTTAGTTCGGAGCGCGCGCCATTCGTGTCATGATAGCGCGCCAAGGGAAGCTGTCAGTCTACTTGGTGCTCGTTGAAGCTGTCGGATTGACTCTCGTTGTGTGTTGGAATGGGAAGTGCTTCGACGTTGAGGTTATGGGCAGTTTCTGCTTCGGCTGCTGAATGTAGAACCCCATTCCTCATCAAGAACGCGTGTCCCGGGGCTCAAACGACGTAAAAGTCGGGAGGAGCGGGATCAGTCATGAGGATTCGAAGGGCAGAACGGACGATACGACGAGCGCGGTAATGATACGCCTCCTGAGGGTTAGTCGCAATCGTAAGAGGATTGAAGGCAGTGGTTTCGGCGAGGGCGATAGCGGTTTTTAAGATAGCGAGCTGCCTCTATGTAACCGAACTTCTGTTTGTTGGTGATTAAGGCCTTATGAAGAGCGGGAATGCCAGCCAGGAACGCCCCGGGTTGCACGTGTGGTGAATGTCCTTGGGAGATGGTAAGAGGGGCAATGGAGAGATTTGTGTGGTCAAGAGAGCCGCCACGACTTGGGTAAAGGGCGGCAAGCAGTTCATAACATAGACGCGACAGATGTAAAAATTACTTTAACCACAAGAGAGGCCGTCACTCCGGAAAGGGCTATGTCTCGCTTGAAAAAAGGTTTTTTGCCTCGTCATTCGCAGAGGAGTCGAGGAATTGTGAGGAGACGATTATCAAGCAATGAACTGCCAATTGGACTGTCGAAATTGTACGATTAGAAAAGGCTTGGCTTCGCTGGACCATTATTCATCATGGATCAACCAGCGCGCCATTTTTTTTTTTTTTTGGCCTGTTCGCGTTCGTTAGTCCGAGACGATTTACACACGTCATGGTTTCTCGGATGCCGAACCATGCCACCCGACGACTAAAGTATACCCACCTTGCTGAGCAGAACATTCCGGGCTAACCTCGAAGTTGATTGAGAAGTTGCCAGCCCCTCCCTTGATAGTTATTTAAAAGGCAGGTAGTCGATAGACGTACGCTGTTACGGGCGCGTCATTTGTCGATTAACGGCACGTTGCTTCCATTACGCACTAAAGAAGTGTCGGTAGTTTCAGATCCTGAATATTCATGCAAAGGCAATTAAGGTCCAGGGACAAGAACCATTACCGGATGAAATTTTTAGCGCACTCAGGAATAACCCATCTCAGACAGGTCCTCGTAATTTCATTTTAGTTTTTTTTATACTGACCTATTTCACTCTTAACATTCTATTATAGTCTTTACAATTATGTCTGCTTTGTTTAAATATTCTTACATTCAGAATTCTTTTGTAGAAATATTTTTCGCCTAGTACAAATTTATTACTACTGCACCTCGACCCTGTAGCATGGCACTATTCATTGTTTCATCCCTGCAAAATTAACATATTCAATTGATTGATTGATTGATTGATTGATTGATTGATTGATTGATTGATTGATTGATTGATTGATTGATTGATTGATTGATTGATTGATTGATTGATTGATTGATTGATTGATTGATTGATCCCGTTATGAGCCGTGATGTCCCACAACAAATTTCAACAATCAGAGAACGTACTGCCCAGGAGTCTCCCTCGTACTAATTGTCAACAAATTACATGCTGAAATGCTTCCCTCGACGGCTTCAGTAATTTCGACGTGCTTCCCCAGGGCCCTTTGCGTCCTCTGAGAGTCTTAAATCCGGGTTTTCTTACAGCCAGTGAATAAATGCCAACAGAAAATGCCATGACACGGGGTGGTGTGTAAGTTTCATGGGAATTATACGCCCTCCAAAATGACGCACATTGAATGCACCGAGCTCTAAAATTTGCTTTTTTTTTTTGTTGTTGTGGGCGGGGCCGGGGAAGAGGGGGTAGCGCTCCATAATTTGGCCGAAATAAGTTTTTGTTGCAAAAAAAAGGCAGTGGCTGTTCTTTCTTTGTTCATTTTGTTTTCGTTTTACATTAACAGGCCAGGTTTCATCACCATACTTGAGTAGTAACGATAACAAGCGCCGACCTCGCTGCAACGCCATTGACGCTCTCATACTTGTGGGCTCGGGAGGCATTGATGGGAGCCATTGTTTTGACACGTGTGGGCATTATGCGCGAAAACATTTGCCTTCCCCAGAAAATTGCGAGACTTTCTTCGCTCTGTACAAGTTTAGCTGCGAGCAGTCAACGCAAAAGGCCTTGCTTCTTAACGCCCCGAAAGTATTTTGTTCCAATAAAGCTGAAACAATGACATAATTCTCTTGGAAGAGATCTTGTCACTGTTTATTTTTCTTAAAGTTCCGGCTTTTTTAGCTGCAGAAACTCTCCCTGCCGTAGTACGTGTCTATGCATCCCTGATAAAGCGGATTCTGATTATATGGTCCGTATACAAAATGCATTGGTAGCTGGTTTTACGAGTGTCACGCATTTTGTATTACATAAGGTCTACAATTGATCACATGCAGCTTGATCTACACTCTGGGCTCGGAGAACTCTGGTAACAGTGGTTACGACATACGGCTTCAGGGAATAGGACTGCTGGTTTGGTTGTTGCCGGTTTTTCATCTTGGACTCTCATGGCACGACATTAACATAAACGTAAACGTAAGTGAAAAGGAAGCTCCTACTTGTCTAGAGTAGGCCAAAACGCTCGGGTGCCTCACATCCCGCGGTGGCTTAGGCAATTTCAATCACGAAATTTCAAAATATTTCGCTAATATCAGGGGTGTTTACACACCTACAAAAACTATTCCCTCTCTGAACTATGAATTACCACCAGAGGCTGCAGAGCACAAATGGGATTGCCTCGTTAAAACAGTTCTCCTTCCCATGCATCCGCTTCTGAAAAACATTGTATTTTCTCTGGGTACGTTAGGTAAACAAGCATTAATGAACATTTGTTAACTTTACCTCCTTCGACAACGTACGACTAGGGAAATCAACACAAAACACAGGTCTCGGCCGGTGCAAACCAGGCGACTGTGACCGAAGTCTTAAGCATTGTGAAACTGTTCTTATCCGGGGAACAGCCATCAAACTCCTTCATAACAGGCGCTGTACTCCGATAAGCACGGTGACGTCGGAACTGTACTAAGCGAATAGGGTTAGCACTGATAACGCGCAGACCCTCCCACCATTTATTGTCACCGAATTATAGCGTATTAGAGGCCCGCCAAAGGTACCCCCTTAAGTATAAGAAGTGTTGTGGAAGTCACGTGGTCTTAGGTGGTCATCGGAGAGTCAAAGAAACAGAGTTTTTGCCCCAACACTGAAGGGCCGGCCCTCTGATTCTCACTGACATTGCGTGGCCCGGCTGATACCCAGTGATTTATGGCAGCAGACAATGGTAGAAGTGAGGAAAGCCAGAGGAGGTGTTGAGGGTACCCAGAGTATAAAAGGAAAAGGGTCCTCGTAAGATGGTTTTTCAGGCATCAACAGACATGGCCTTAATACGTTTACTTAGGTTTTCTTTATTCAATGTCAGAACATACTTTCTCTTTGTTTTTGTAACAAAGCACCCCGATAGCGGGGATGGTTGCATGAGGGACGGTGGGGGGGGGGATTGCCGGTTGCTTTTTCCCCAATTAATCATGGCGCGATCCTTTGCGATCTGTTTGGAAGTGTTTTTAAACACCTGTGATCTGGCCCCGTCTGACCCTATGCGGGGTTTCCTAATTTTTACAAATTTCCTCCCTTGGCTTTTGAGATTCAGCCTTAGCTTGCATCGAACCATAATATGATCACTGCTCGTAATCTTACTACCACATCTACGTCTTGCACAATATCTGCGTTGTCACTTAAACGAAAGGTAATTTCGTTTTTGTTTTACCATCGGGACTATTCCATGTCTATTTCCTATTCTTTTGTTTGTAAATGAAGGTTTTCATCAACCTCAGGTTATTTCTCCCTGAAAATCCCACCAAGTGTATCTCCTCGACCGCTGCGATTGTATATACCGAAGCTCCCCATGACCTTTCTCCCATTTGCGTCTTACCGAACTTTGCGTTAAAATCTCCCATCACAATCGCAAACTGTGTTGTTGCCTTATTCAATGCTGATTCGACGTCCTCGTAGAAGCTGTCTACGGCTTCACCATCACAGCTGGTTGTTGGCGTATAGGCGTGTACAGTATTGTTTGTTTAGCTTGATCACAACAGGCGCGACTCTTTCGCTAATGCTGAAAAATCCTCCACGTTTCATGCTGTTTCTCTGTGTAATAAACATCCGACCTCGTGTTCTCTCTTCTCTTGGGGTCCCCTGTAGCACAGAATATGCCCGCTAGTGAGCTCCAGGAAGCCTTCTCTTGTCCTTTTAGCTACGTTTAACCCTTTATTATCCCACTTAATGTCCAAAAGCTTCTCTAGTAGTACAGCTGAGCTTCCCTCGCTAGAAAGGGTGCGTGCATTGAACGTTGCCATGGTCAAGTTCCAATGGCCGCCTGCCCGCACCCAGAGATTCTTAGCACCCTCTGCTGTATCTCTGTTCAGACCGCCGCTGTGGACAGGTGCTGTACAGCTGCTGGGGACTGAGGGCCGATAGCTGAGTTGGTTAATCATAGCAGATGGCGGCCAACTACTACAACATGGTGGCCAAATCCTTCTCTTGTAAGGGAGTGCTGTTTCTGTCCCCAATAGCCTTCCTGTCTGCGCTGAACCTTCCTAGTGCAGTCTCTTAGGTATCCGGGATGATGGTTACTTCCGGAGCAGGCAGCCCTACATATCTGCATGCCAAGGTTGGGCTCTGAGAGCTAGACGAAAGAGAGAGTGAGAGAGAAGTTTTCCGCGGACGACGTTGCCGTGCACGCCAGCAGTGATGCTGAGCAAGTGTTTCGCGGTCTTGTTTTTTATACTCGTGGTTCTCAACGAACTAGCTGAGTCACTGGCCTACTGATGACAGGTTCACTGACGTCTTACCGTTGGAAAAGTAAGACACTCCTATGCTCAAGTCTATAGCTGTGAAAAAATGGCTAGTTTGAAGCACAGTCGGCCAAAGCGGCTGCTCAAGGTGTATCGATCCTTTCTCGCCCTTTGAACACTATTCTAGGCCAAAAAAGTGTTTATCATGCGCTCCGCCAAAACGGTGATCTTTTGGCAGGGCTGGGAAGAAGTTAGGCAACCCTTTGCTCTAAAGTCCGGACACATTGGGACTATGACAGGTGTGCAAAAACTCTTATTTCTGTATTTTCTACATAAAATCCGATTGCATATCTAGGTTGCCCTTGCTCTGGCGGTCGCTGCAAGTGGTTGCACTTTTTTGTGCACCCAGGGGCCCTCGAGGTATTCAAATTTTAGCGAAGCTACTTGTTTTGCCCAGAGACGGCATCGTATTCCTAGCCCGGTATGGAGAGAGAGAGAGAGAGAGCGTTGCTTTATTGGAAGAGAGACGAAAGTCGACTCAACCGATTACTGCCACTCGGGTTGATTGCACCTGAAGTAAGTCTGAGTCTAGGAGGAGGATAGACAGAAAAGAGGATTGACAGAAAAAAAGGTAGAAAGTGAGAATAATATGACGGTTCACAAACCGCGCAGCATTGACAGCACTGGCAGCATCATAGCCGGTGCGAGAGTCCCGTGTCCTTTAAAATTTCAGCAGGGCACAGACGCTTTTTCGCGATTTGATGTGTGACATGCCTGGAACAACAGGTTTGATGAGGTGCATGAAGGTAGCCCCAGTTTTTCATACGACGCACTAAGGGCTGATCGAGCCTGCGAATGTCGTGGACACTCGAACAGTGCATGCGCGAGTGTCTCTATTGCAGACAGTGCGGGCAGGCGGGTGAACTAGCGATGCCAAGCCTGTTACACCTCTCCGCGCAGCGGTGGCAGCCGATTCACAGACGAAGGAGAGCACGGTCAGCTCGGGTCACTGCCCTCGAAGGAAGCGCGTGCGGTGGCTTGCCGGATGTAACTCGGAAGTCAGGGGGCATGGCTTGGAGGTTCCTTCGGATAAGGTACCGCGCGACGTCCAGGGGCCTGATTGCCTCACTCATCGAAGTGTGTGGGGGATGCGCTTCTTTTGCCAGGTGATCATTCTCCTCATTTCCCTTGATGCCTAAGTGAGCAGGTAACCATTGCAGATGGATGCTAAGGCCTTTGTCGCTGAGGCTGTGCAGTTTTCTGGCAAGACTTTGTACAGCGAGACAGCTGAGTTGGGCCCGGTCGAGCCTCGGGAGGGCAGCCTTCAAATCTGAGAGGATGGCTACTTTCCGGTTGGTGAGATTCTGCTCGCACTCCCTGATGATGTCCGCAGCCAGGTGAAGGCCCGCAATTTCTGCTGTTGCGGAGCTGCTTGCCTCTGGCAGGCGGCATCGCCAGGCTGAAGCGAAGGTAGGCGCGATGGGTGCTGCAGCCACCGCCGCCTTGTCTGGAAGCACGGACCCATCGGTGAATATCAACACGTGCCCCTTAAGGTTCTCCAGGCAGGCCACTGCTTCATGCCTTAATTCACCAAAGTGGAGGTCACCTTTTTTAGGTCACCTGTGGTAGAGTTGCACTTATGGTGATTTCATTCGTTACGTGGGGTGGAGGTGGCATGACGTGATCCGTCGGGCGCTGGCCGATCACCGTTTTCAAGGTACGGACAATGATACCCATTCGAGAGTGAGATTGTTCTCGTAGTCGTGCGAGGAGGGCGCCTCTGTCTGGAGCCCTATGGAGCCGTTCGACGTGATTGAGGGCTCGCTGTATGGCGTGGAGTGCGAGGGGCCAGGCACCGGCTTCAGCAAGAGTAACCCGCACATTGCGGCGAGCGTGGCAAGCCTAGACTGGTCCGAGGTGCATTCATGCGCTTGGTCTCCCGTTTTCTCCCCCTTGACGGTGACGAAGGGCATAGCGTTGAGGACTGCGTAGCACACCATAGCATCGTAAATTCGAAGTTCCCAAGTGTGTGAGCACCCACGCCCCTTGGCCAAGAGTTGACGGATGGCTTTCAGGACACGACTGGACTGTCAGAGCAGTTGTTTGAATTCTGGGCCCCAGGTCAGGCGATGGTCAATAGTAAGTCCGAGATAACTGACCTGGGTCTTCCACCGGAGCTGTGAGAAGGCGTTTTTGCTCCCGGATGTCCAAATTCCGCATCATTTGGTAGGTGACGTCATCAGCAACAGGAGTGCTACGACACTTAGTCCTCTGCAGGGCATTCCTAAGCTCGTCCATTGAAAGGTCTTCGTGGCAGAGCGCTGAGATCTGGGAACCATACGATCGTAATGGCAGCTTTTCTCTCAGCGCGTGGGGTAGAGGCTGCTGGGAGGATGCAGGGGGTAATGGAGCGAAGCTATATGCAAGCAGTTGCACGAGTTCCTCGGTAGTAATACGCTCTCGAATGGCAACGGCATGCACTGGCTGTCGCGGAGATGACGGCTAGCAGATGGATTCCCAACTAGATCGTCGGCGTTGCTTGTACACGGATTTTCTGGCGTAGCGCAGAACTTATTTAAATTTCAGTGCTACGTCACCGCTTTAGATTTATAAACAAATAAAAAGAACTCATCAATTAGAGCACTGCATGCACACCGTATTGCACTTACATTGCTTAAGTGTTCGTAGAGTTTGGTCTAAATGATACCGGTTTCGATCGACAAATAATTGTACGAAACAGATTCTTCACTTAAAGGAGCCATGAAGACAAACACAAGTTTGGTTCATTCAAAAGACGGCCTCGTTAGAATCATACTGACACCACTTTTAGCGTAAACTTCGCTCAAATAACCTATATAATTAGGAAAAAAGAGAATGGCCATGCGACCCACTCGCTCATTTCCCGCAACACTACCTATGATATCATACCAGCCGGCTCTGCGGTTGGCGGAGGCCGGCAAAAACAAACGCAATTTAGGCTGAGCTTATAAGCCTGCAGAACGAGCTATTTGTGCTTAAATTTAGGGCACAACTTTTTAAAGCAATAACAATGGTGAAACAAACAGTGGAAGTTACAAAAGCACAGTAAACATAGAAGTACTGATGCGTACTGCTGTTGGTACTGCGCGCACTATGCTTGGTTTAGTTGCGCAGAACTGCGGGGCTTTGGAGTTGTCTCAGACGACACTGGCCGATTCAAGCAAGCAACGGTGTCTTACGTTACCATATTTGTCGAAGGCGCACAATGTTTCACGAGACGATTATTTTCTCCCGGAACAAAAATAAGCCAGGCTTAAATACGGCTTGCCACGGTATGGTGGCGCCATCTAGGTTCAGTAATGTAAACAAACGCGAGTATCGCCGTAGGGTACCTCGATGCCAGCGCCGCCGTACAGTGTGGAGACACCCTTTGAATGGTCCCGTGCTGCCGCAATTGGGTCACGTGCTCAACGCGTTGTTCTTTTCGTTTCCCCTGAGGCCCAGCAACGCGAAACAGATAAGATGATTCACACTTCGCCAGTAAACCGCGTTGCGGCGACAATTTTACGCGGTTTTGATACAATGACTTGCTTCGGCGGCGAGTGAGTGACCTAAAATGGCGGCGCCAGCGTATACGTGTCTCCACCCTGTACGGGGCACGCGTGAATAAAGGCACCATAGGTTGCAGAGCGGTCGGGTCCTGTGATGTCATTGCAGACCACTAAACACACGATTTTTCGGGAAAATCAAAATTTTAAACTTTAATTGATTATTTGCTCAGTAAATAAAGCATCGTTTGCGTCCGCAAAAGCGCTGGAGACACTACAAAACACGAAATCTTTCAAATAAAGCAAACTTAAATTTTTGCTTCATGGCTCCTTCAAGGTACGACCCCCACCCCCACCCCCCGCGCCCCCTCCCCGCTCCCATATTTTCTTTTTTAGAAAAAGTAAGCCAAGTCCTTTATTTGGAAAGGGAAGGCCGGTTGGCCAGAAGGGGGAAATGGGAATATCACGAAGGTAGGAATAAACATTTCTTGAATAATCAAGGGTCATGTAGTCTGCTTCCAATGGGGGAGCTATAATGGTTTGATGTACCCTGTTTTCAGAGCGAGGATGTATATGCCTCGATTTCCACATCTAGCCTGCGTAGGGAAATAGGTGTAGACCGGATTTTTTTCGAACACAGGATCCAGTGTACTGTGTTTTCTTCTTGAAGGGTTCCTGGTGTGACAATTTGGCCGGTGTTTTTCTCGCCCAGCTTGAAGGGCTTCCTGAGAGACATTTTTGCCGGTGTCTTTCACGTCCAAACACGTACTTACACCGGTTTCCGGCAATCCATGCACGGCTGGTGGGGAAGAGAAGAGGGTGGGGGCATGCTTCATGCACTCACCGATGACATCCCCCTTTAGCTGGTGGGAAATTTCAAGGTGAACATCTCTTGGTCCGATGCGACCTGACTGTCGTAGTCCGTGGTCGAGCGTTTGGGTTGGTGGGTTTACACAGACAGCAAGATGCTTAGGACGCGGGAGGGAACTAGACAGCCGTATGTTTGTTCGCTAGAATAGAAGTCTAGCCCTTCCAAGTTTCATTCAGCTAATTAGATAGGAGCTACATTCAATCTCAAATTACACAGAAACGGATTTTGTTTTAAATGCAGAGCATTTCAGTAACTCACGATGTCACCCGCGTTGACGTCCGTAGTCGTAGTCCGCACCGTCGTTGCCCGCACCCTCCCCCTACACTATATAAAAAAAATACTATCCGGCGCCTGGTTTCGATCCCTCGACCCTGCGGGCGGAACGCAATGTACATGGTGCTCTACCCACTGTGCCGCAAAGCCGACACAGAATGGGAGGCTACGAACGCGCCTTATATCCTTGACTCATTCAAACTACGTCAAGAAGCTGCTGATACAACGCATTCACTACCACCAACTCCCCAAACACTAAACGTTAACGCAATACATCCGCCCCCTATGCGAGGCATTTACTCGAGTCCCCCTCGCGGGGAGATGGGCCCAATTTTTTTGTAAGTTTCTTGGACCACGCCCAGCTTTGCTGGTCATTCTCCTTCATAGAATGGAAGGGCACTTAATTTTTTTTAAGGAGAAATATGTTATGAAAGATTCGCTGACTTTGTAGTGTACCTATGCCGGATTGGCCAAACACTGCACACGTAAGTAGAAAACTCTATAACTATTCCTTTCTCCGCATAAAAAGAAAAAGCGGTCACGCCAAGCTTCTCCCATAAATCAGAGCACTATTAGGCTTGCTACGCCGATTTAAAATTTGAATGCTTCCTAGGGGCCCTTCTTGATTCGTTAATGCTGTTACAAGCTCCTGAAGATAATCATTTTGTCCGACCGCAGTTTTCTTCGTGAAAAATTTTGTTGCCGTTGGGGAACTCAGAGAAAAACATTCCCTTTAACCTAGTGATGCGGAGAAGAGGCCGAGGCGGCCAGACGCTTTCACGAGGGCAAAGCAATTTGTTACCGGAACCCTCTTCCACTAGGTTTCACCATTTTAATTACGTTGAATCGTGTACGAGGCTGCAATTAATAACTTCCTACAGCGGCTTGTATTACCTGCACGCAACCACTATTATGATTTTTCTTCAGTGTGGAATATTGCAGGCACGGGGCGGGTTCCGTAACTAAATCCATGTTACTAAATAAATAAGCTATGCCTTAACCTATATTGTGTTTATAAGGAAGTTGGACGCGGAAAAAGAAACCGGGTGTTGTCTTATATGCGCTTAATGTTTTCTCTGTTTTCTTTTCCTTTTCTTATAAAATGTGCGTTATAACGGAAAATATTTAATGGATACAGTTCAAAAACCGCATCTAGAATATTGTGGGATATCGAAACGGTACGCGACGGATTATAGATAGGACAGAATTCGAAGGAAACTTGAAAATAATAGCGGTTACCTAAGGGGAGGGCAATGGCGCAGGAATGAGCTGATACTCATTTCAATATACCTAACTAATGGAGAAACAAGTATTTGGTAAAAGACTTTCAGGTTTAGGGGGGAGGGGTATGGATGAGGCCACTGTCTCTGTCATTGAATTCCAAACTGAGTCGATGCCCCAAACTTACGCAGCTTTGACACGTGCTCTCGCCAGGACGATCAGACATGGTGCAGTGCCCTTAAAGAAAAACTAAAATAAAGACAAATTCTGAAGTTTCCGGAAAACTTACCGTCTTCCCGAAGTTTCCGCTTATGAAATTTTTAATTTTTGATCTTGTTGTGCTGCTTGTATCTACTTCAATTCTCTCCTAATCCTGTTCCCCTTTTCGATTTTTTTTTTGTTCTACTACCCCTCGTATACCAGATTTGATGTCCCCCGCACGCATTGCAAGAGCAACAAACCTAGAGAAATAAAAAAAACAACGAAAAAGATGGAAACGCTGCATGCGGGTCTCTCAACACTACGAGAGCCATCCTTAATACGAAAGGCTGGTATTAATGTCCCATTGTGCAAACACGACCCTTAGCTGCCGCTTTTTTGGACATGTCACAGGACCGCAGTAGAACGGACAATTGTGCTAGTTGGTAACTGTTCATCTTGGTGTTCAAAGCGCTCACAAAACAGGGAAGAAAGTGTGGCAGTATGAGGCAATGAAAACGCCGAGCCACAGAAACACGCATAGATTTAGAACACAAGTCAGGAGCTGACGGGCCAGCGGCAGCTTTGCCTGGCCGAACGCTCGGAGTTCCTGGGCGCACTTGGCTGCACGCGCCACGGGGTTCGCGCAGCGAGCCTCAGAGTGGTCCTTGGTCGTCTTCGGCAGTGCTGCTACAAAGGTAAAAGAAAAAGCTGACACGGCCAGCGTCGTCTGTTCTACCTTCTTCCCTTTTTATGAGCGCTTTCAACACTAAGATGAACAGGACCGCCCCATGCCTACGGTTTCTAAATAACGAAACAGGCCACCGTTTTCCCCAGGGCCCGCAACCTTCCGTGTTCTACGTGTAAAAATAGGCACACGCACCCCCCCCCCCCTTCCCCCTTCCATCATTCAAGAAGTGCCTGCTCTAGTTATCGATAAGGACGTGCATCGCGTTTCGCTAGGTAATGCGATGAATTTGCTGTTTTGGATCGGAGGATCAGTGTCAGATTTGTTAGGCGGAGCGCTTTGACACGGGAGGGCGTTATCAGTGGAGTAGGGCGAAATCGACAGTAGGGGAGAAAGGGAACAAGGTTGAAGGCAACATGGCTGTGCCGTTAAAGGGAAGCCGTAGAGGAAAAAACGTAAAATACAAAAAAAGCAACAACCAAGATTCCGTAAGGAAGTACGGGAAAGAATTGTGACGGGAAGCTGGACTTTTTAAGACCCACTACCATCCAGTGAGGGAGGCAACCATAGCGAGGTGGCTGCGCCACTGCTTATTAAAAGGCCGGTGGAAGCTGAAAAACGTGCTGTTTGTAGCTGAAATATCAGAACGTTCTCAGGTCTTCCAGCTCTTTTTCTGCGAGTAGCGGGGCCCTATTTGTTCGGAAATAAATATTTGAATTTGGAAATTCTTGTGGCCGCTTTCTGTTCATTCTTTAGCGACGTATAAGCTGCGCGTCGCAAACAGAGACGACGGAGCTGCGAAGGTGTAGAAAGTACGAACAGCAATGCCGACAACCAAAATGGGCACCCCGATTCTGCCGCTAATAACCCATTTTTGTTGCTTTTTCTCGCGTGAATGAGGTAATTACCAGGGCTTCTAGAAGTGAACCAGGGCTTCTAGAAGTTCCGGAGCGCCGAGCTTATCAGCGCTGACTCACACTGCTCAAGGGATGGGTTGTTAATGGGGTTGAGCTTATATGGGCAGGGTAATGCGAGATGACACCTTGTAAGGGGTGAGTTGCAGTGCGGGAAGTCTTGTGAGAAGAGGAATTATGAGACCTTCGAGAGGATCATGTGATTGGAAAATGTTTCTGTTTGCAGTCTTCGGATTATGTATGCTTGATAGTTTCATAGTGAGGGGTGTGGATGAAAATATGCTCTTCAAGTGTGTGTTTATTGTGACAGATTTAGTTGTAAGGGGGGTTCGGCAGTTGCTCGACGGCCGGTTTAAGGTTGGGAATGCCCGGATATGAAGGTCGCGGGCGGAAGCATGTGCTTCCTTGTTCCAAACAAGGCCTGAGTGGCCTGAGGCCCAGACAATGGTTGTTTTAATGTCGTCGGGAAGTTTTCAGAGCGTGGTTCACAGTTTTTTTCACGTCGACATAAAGAAGACAGAGGCTGAAGGCAAAAACAAAGAATCATCTGTCGCAGACTCGCTTTTAGGATCCTAGGTGCAAACACAATTACACACTTTCCCATAGCGCAGTCAGCCTTAAACGCTCCTTGAAAGATGCAGATGCAGTTCTTTCACCTACAAGATAAAAAAAAAACGCCATACTGAGTTTTCGGCGACTTAGAAGCAAAAGTTTCATATTTACCTACCATTCTTTTCCGAATCTGCCCAACCTATTTTTTAGCGGGCATTTCAAAATGATCTTCGCCTTCTTCAGAAGTGCCCGTATTTGTTATTTTTATTTTCACCGTTACTCCAGCGCGTAAAATATGACGTCTTCTTTTGAATAGGAGAAAATAAAATGAGCACACACAGCAATGGGTTATCTCAGCTCGCGGAAATCAATCGCAAAATTCCGGTTTATTGAACAGACCATGAAAACGTGAAAGCCTATATGAATTGTGCGAACCAGTCAGTTCCAGAACTACCGTCGTTAACATTCCACACTTATTTTTCTTGGCTTGGGCTAGGACTTCTCTTTTCTGCGAAAGGCCCAAATTATAATATCTCGGTTGTCAGAAGCAGAGTTTTCTTAAAATAATGGTGTCTTGCGAGACAAAGAAACAGCAACAGCAACAAAAAGCCTGCAAATTAGGAGCAATTTTCTCAGCGTCTTCGCTCTTTGAGAAATAATAACTTGGGAGATTTCTCTCCTAATGCGAGCCCCACTCAGAAAGCTGCACTGAAAATAATAGGGGAACGGCCTGCTGTGGCACACCATGTTTCATAATTCGGCGCAGAAGAACGTGTGAACGCAACGCGATTCCCCCCGTTGCAAACGAAATCCAGTTGGACAGTGCATAGAAAAAAAAAGGAAATCGTCTGGGGCTAACCTAGAATTGTCCAGCAGCCATTGTAATTTCAGCGCGTCTTGCTTCGAGTGCCTAGCTTCGTTCAAACAAAGCCTGTACTTTCTTGGCGCTCTTTGCCCTAGCTCGCCTTGCGCCATTAACCTTCAAACATCATCATCAAACAAAGCGTGATAACCGGAGCTTCGAAAATTTCGTAATATCTTTAGTTTTCTGCGTGAACGTTATTTTGACATTCCTGAAACTGTGACTATGCGTTCATCTCAGGAACAAGCATTTATTTAAAAAACCCTCCTTGTGAAACGTTCCGTATACACGAAATTGAGGCTTTGCGGAATTCATACAGAGCATTAAGCACCCAGGCGTAACTGATGGAGGTTACCTTTCCAAAAACAAGAGCGTCTAATGATTTGTGAGAAAAAGAAAAGTTTGGCACAGTTTTCGTGTTTGTGTCTTAATTAAAGTGCGAAATACGGCACCACTTGTTTTCCGTATACACCGTTAAATGGAATTCATACGAACCATGATTTGGGATTTATGACGGTCATAGTGGAATAAGTGCGCGTGAAAAATTTAACGTAATGCCATAATCTATTGTCATGTGTTGCGGATACAAATCCCTGTTTTTGTTCCGGTGGTGTGTCAGCAAAGTGAAGCTTTCGTGATTCCCATAGTACCGTATATACGGAACCTTTCAGGAGAGTCAGTAGCTTCTTTAATGCGCAAGCAAACAAAAATAAATAAAGGGCGACCTAGTTGTTTGAACGAATTGTTCTCGTAAATTACCCGTCGATTTATATTTAAGTGTTATCCTGGTAAATTATTGTTTGAAATTTTTTCTGAAGTGGTTCCTTTCTATTTAAAGGTTTTTTTTACGATAACATTCAAAGATTTGTTGGTCTGTCGGGTACGTCCGTTCACTTGTATTGTATATGGATATAATAAATGGTTGCCACGGTACTGTAATGCACCTTATTGTTTGGCTTTATTCTGGCTGTTTTTTTTTTACATTGAAGTTGTCAGTGTTACTCCGGCCAGAGTCTTGTGCGCCCTCGGTCCAGCATACAGAAAAACATCAGCCTCAATCTGTCTCCCTTCCCCCCCCCCTCCACCACACACACACACACACACACACACACACACACACACACACACACACACACACACACACACACACACACACACACACACACACACACACACGCACACTTAAGAAAACGAAGCAATTACTTCACCAGTCCGCTTCTCAATTAAGTGGAGAGCCACTGACTGCACATTGACCATCTTGAGGAAGCAAATCAAGACGAATAAGGGCACCTGAATAAATCCCTACGGACGAGGATAGGATATAAGGAGACCTTCCTTCTATCGTCCCACCCTAAGCGTGTGTAAATGAACCGTATATCTCGTCATTCGCGTTCGTGCTCACCCACGCGCAATACCTTAAGCAGAAAACAGTATATTTGGGATATTTTATTCAAAAATCAGCAAAAAAAAAACAACTGAAGGGGGCTCACACTAACGCGTAAGAGTTGTAGGTAGCGAAGCTGTACGCAACCTTCACGATCATCCCGAAGTTCTAAAAACATGATTGCGTCCGATTTTCTTCTTCGCTGCCGCAACGACCTTTATTCAGTCATTGTTGCTATAAGAGCGAGCGGCTTTCGTTTTTTTTTTTTTTTTTGGAAGCGGTAATCAGTGGACATCACCTTGGAGGGGCGTACGCCATGACGCGTCTTTCTCGTTCTGAGCAAGTGTTGCCACGATTATCGAACGCTGGAGTTTTTTTTCCTTTTTTTTTGCCAATCTTCGCCAATTTCTCTAAGTGTGCATGCTTGGATTGGCAAACGTGCGCTGAGGGCGCTGGGTGGTTGCCGCGAGGCACGCACACACGAGCACTGGGCCTTTTATTGTTTTTTTAACGGCCGGGTGGTCGCCGCCATCTTGGCCAATCTCCCTAAGTGGATATGCTTGGCTTGACAAACGTGCGAAGGGGATGCTGTGCGGTCGTGACGGGGCACGCGCACACGAGCGCTCTGCATTTTCTTGGTTTTGTTAATTACCGGGAAGTCTGCGAAGGAAAAAATTACGATTTGCTAAACAGCTTCGCTGTTAATAAATTTGGTGCGGAGCTTATCGTGCAAGTGCATATGATAGAAGCTTAGAAAGCCTCGGGTTTCATTCACGTACTCTGAGACAGAGTTCAGCCAGCCGGGATATTTTTATTTGCCCATCCTCGAGATTCATTCAAATACTAATGATTCCATAATTTGCTTTACTCTTTCCTCTTCAACGACAGCGGTAGCTTACTTTGGAATATTGTGGAGTGCCTTGCCGAGTGCTCCCCATCCTGTGCCTATTCTGCGCCGGATTTCTCTGTCGTTGTTTGCGGTCTTGGCACGTTACTTAACAACTAGAA
Organism: Haemaphysalis longicornis; assembly: GCA_013339765.2. Classification (NCBI taxonomy): domain Eukaryota; kingdom Metazoa; phylum Arthropoda; class Arachnida; order Ixodida; family Ixodidae; genus Haemaphysalis; species Haemaphysalis longicornis. The sequence continues at coordinate 53,397,999 of CM023453.1, forward strand.
AGCAGCTTAGGTTCGGCTCAACGGACAATGGAACGAATAATGTTAGGAGTACACTCGGGGACAGGAAACGAGCTATCTGTATCAGAGAACAATCTATAGTAGAAGTATCATTGTTCAAATAAAGATGAAGAAACGGACTTGGCTGGCCATGTAGTAAGACGAACCGACAACCGGCGGACAATTAGGGGTAACAGAGTGGATAGCAAGAGAGGGACTAGAATGAGGGGAGGGCCATGAATTCGATGGAGGGGTGAAATGAAGAAATTCGGTGAGTAAACTGCGGACTCCAGCAGCGCAGACAGGAGAGTTTGGAGGTCCTGCAGTACACTTGAGTAGGATGATGATGATGATGATGATGACAACGACAACGATGACTCTCACTTTGAATTTTTTTAGTTACCTTTTCTCTTATTTATGAATCCACAATTCTTTCCAACCACTTTAAATTATCCTTATGCCGTACTCAGTTATTAGATGAAAAAGTTGCCTTTTCTCCAACTATTGATGTTTAGCCGATCCTCTGAGTATGTGCGCTGTACCCGAAGGAAGAGCAACAGCAGGCTTGATGGCAACTGTCTAGCTGTTTGCTTTGAAATAACGGCTACCTTGCGGGCACAATACACGACAGCTGACCAGCGGGGTGACGACAACATCAGGATGTAGACGGGAAACATGGTCCCGTGGCGGCGCGGTCCGCTTTCCGCACGCACCGAGAACGACAGCGTGCGCAGAAGGGTTGCTAAGGTTGCGGTGATTTGAATATCCCCGCGCTTGCAGGAGTCGAGTGGGTGGCGTTGTGTAAACAGGTGTCGTTTGGTGTGTTTACGTAGGAAGCAGGCAAACATGTGCCCTGATTTTGATTGGCTGTCAACATGCGTCGTTTTGATTACCACAGGAGCAATATGAGGCAAGGGAATGTTTGATTAGGCACGGCATCTCACAACGCGCGCTTAACACCGGTTTGCAGATACGCTATTCAACCATTTATCCTGCTTGAAAGAATGAACGTTTGTTTTGGCGTGCTGCTTTGGCGTAGCTTTGTTTTTAACTTGATGATTGATTGGGGTTGTAGGGTTTAACGCGACGACGCAACGCAGACGATGAGGCGCGCCGTAGTAGAGGGCTCCGGATTATTTTGACTCCTGGGGATCTTTAACGTGCGCCGAAATCTCGCACACATGGGCGTTTTTGCTTTTCTCGAGTCCGCTAGTCTATTAGTGACTGCAAGACTTGGTTTTTCTTATGCCCGAGCAAGCGGTGCTGTGGCAGGCACCTTTACATTCACACTGGCGTTTCGATGCTAGCTATTCAGGCACAAAATTTTGTCTTCGGCTTGCGTGTGCTGTCGTATTTTTTATACCACACAGTTCATTCATGTCCCTAGTAGTTCCAGTTGCGTTACCTCTAACTCTTGAAAAAATATTGTCACCGCAAACTAACGTGCGTTACCCTTTTTATGGCAAGGTAACCCATTACTTTCGCTCAAGGGTGATGTAAAGTCTAATGCGTTCCTTTTATTTCACGGTAACGATTAATGTTTACTTACTTTTTACGGTAACAGTAACAACACTGCTTGTGCCACAAATGTCGAGTACACCGCAAGTTTCTCTTGTAGCTATTTCTCCTTCCTCTCGGACCAGCGTCGACAGGTGGAACGGGTCCGGACGGCCAGCCAGCACCAAGGCATCGTGGACTAAGGATGCCTCTCACAGGGTAGAGGCCCTAAAACATCCTTCTGCTCACGAGTATATCAATTCTCTCTCTCTCTCTCTCTCTCTCTCTCTCTCTCTCTCTCTCTCTCTCTCTCTCTCTCTCTCTCTCTCTCTCTCTCTCTCTCTCTCTCTCTATCTCTCTCTCTCCTCTCTCTCTCTCTCTTCTCATTCTCTTGATTTTGTTTTAGCCTGACTGAGAAGTCGTGTTTCTTTTTTTACCAACGGCATCTTATTTCTGTGACTGCAAAACTTCGGTTTCAGAAAACACAGTTTTCTGTGGCTGTCCTAGGGAAGGAAGGTAGAAAAAGTTTATTTGGAAAATATGCTACACTGCCCCCTTCTCTCTTTCTTACTCTCGCTCCTCTTTTTCTTCTCTTCGTTAATCATTTTCTTTAGCTCCCAGCAATCCTATTACGTAGGCAACCCTCATTGGTTTGCGAGGCGCGTCCAACATGTGCCATGACGAAACACTCTCGTGACGAGTTGGTGGCTGTAAGGCATTAGCCTAATTAAGACAAACACTGAGAGTGCACAGTGAACAAAAAAGAAGGGATGGCGCGTCTGTGCACGCTTACGTGCAGGCTTTGCGAACGATCCCGGATGCAGGAAGGCAGACTCGTCGCGGAACTTTTGTTTGCATTGCCAATATCACCAACTTACGCTTAGCATCATTATATGAGCGATGCAAGCAGCTCATTTGCGCCAGAACAAGAATCACTGTTCTCTGAACACGAGAAGAAAGTTGTTCAACTTAGTGGACTGGAAAATCAGTGACAAAGAGTGCGAGTACGATCGACCACGGCCTCAGGCTGGACGTGGACTTGCTGGCAGTAGGTGCTGTTCTCAAATGATTGAGCCAATACCTATAGGCTCCGTATCAGTTGAGTATGCATTGGAGGCTATTTCCTAATTTAACTAACGAACCTAATCTCCCCGTAGGACGGGGTGTCAAGACTCAAATGTGGCAACTGGCTGACGTAGTAGGACTTCAGGTTCTGTTTCCCTAAAAAAGGGTGGCAAGTTGGGGTTGGTGGTTCAGGTTCCTATATTGCAAAAACAGCCCAAACCACGCAAGGACAAAAAAGGGGGTGATCGAAGGCACCGCGCTGAACTCGTAACTGAACTCCTGTTCAAAAGAACCCATAATTGTACAATACAGTGAACAACAGATTCGTTTCTTTTTCCTTGTCATTCCCTCCTAACTATTTTTCCTTTAAACCTCAGCGAAACAGGTTGAAGTTTTGTAAGAATAAGTGCGGAGCCAAGTTTTGGGTGGCGTCTAACATCAGCCGGCTTATGTCACTGGACTGTGATTTTTACAATCCCTTGCCAATGGTAAAAAAATGTAGAGAAGAAACTGAGACCTTGGTAAAGTGTGGATATATTTGAAAAGAAAAACATTGTAATTAATATGCTCCTTCCGTACAACCATATGTACCGACCTGCGTGGTAATAAAATAAACCGGTGCCATTCCGCAATCCACTTTCTATAGATGTTTCTGATATTCTGATACATGACCCCGATAGCACCACAGGGAAATTTAGCACTCAAACACGGGGCGAAGGAAATGGTGTGTGTGACAGGGCGCTGTGTTGTCCGCATCCCTTTCGTCGGACCTGTCCCAGCGCCACCAGAAATGCCAACAGGTCCAAATGCAAGCACTGCTTTATTTTCATAATCATGGTAAAAACATGTTTACCTTTGTTTCCTTATCAGTGGAAACTGAAAGCTCTAAGCACACATCTGCTCTAAAGTAATTTTAGAACGATTAGAACGTTCAGTATTTTACATGGGTAGGTTCTGGGAGAGATTGTTTCCTGCCCCTTTTGGAGGCACGGACACAATCTCTCCCATAAACAACCTGCGGAGTTGTGCATAGTTTTATGCCATCTTCAACGCATTAAATTGTGAATACCGCGTGCTTAGACTGCACATTTCATATTGCTGTGGAGCCTTCTGAAGATGACTCGTATATTTCATGCCATTTACGCTCTTTTATCCGTGGAGCTGCGTAGAGCACGGCGGAAACATTTTCCTCTTTAACTAAACCGGCGCAGAAACCGACGCTGCGGCGCATTTCCTTCTCGCCACGGCACCTAGAACCTAGCGAAGCGCAGTCACTAAGCCACGATGAATTAAACCGAATGACCTCGCGCGAAGTGAAGCCACAGAGTAAATTTGAACTTTATCTCCAGGTGACGCTGATGGCGTCGCATCAGTCTTGCAACCACTGACTAGATTCATATAAAGAGGACATATGGCCTTGCGCCCACATAAAAATGGCCGCAACGCGAAAATATGGGGGAGCACACGAATCTCCTTTGTGCATTCGAAGTGATGCGAAATGTCCGCTGAGGTGGTGTTGCTTTAAGCTGATTGGCAGTGAATTTAAAACCGTGCTGAGGACTCTCGAGAAAGCCACATACGTACCTTCCGAGCCGGCTAATGTACCTCATTCAGCGCCATTAAACGTATACGAAAAGAAGGCCCACTCATCCCAATCCTCACACGTGTTTCTTTACTCAAATGACTCTCAACCTAAATGTAGCCTGGTGACGTTATTTATGTGTTTGGTAATTCGGATTCGGAAGTCAGGGAAAGCTCGTGATTCGATATGATTGCACATATGGGGCATCCTGAGCAAGAAGGTGTCGACACGATGGCGGCGCTCTTCCTTGGTGAGCTGCTGACTAGGCACATCATGGAAAGGAGAGCAATAAAGACCGGTGTGGCGGCGCTGTGGTTGGGGATGTTATTCCCTGAAGCAGGGGGGAGTATGCGTATGAATACGTCAGCGGCTCAGCCGTCGCGACGTCCAAGGGCACCCCAGCGCGAGGCACTTGTGTGCGAACCAAGACGCTTCTCTTTCTTTCTTTCTTTCTTTCTTTCTTTCTTTCTTCTTTCTTTCTTTCTTTCTCTTTCTTTTCCTTCTTCCTTCCTTCCTTTCCTTCTTTCCTTTCTTCCTTCTTTCTTCTTTCTTCTTTCTTTCTTTCTTTCTTTCTTTCTTTCTTTCTTGCGTCGCAACCTCCTTTGCCGTTCTCTTCTCATGCTGTTTCGTGGAAACCACGTCACACAAGCACCAACGCCTTTGCAGCAGAGAGAGCGAGACAGAGAGAGAAAGAGATAGAGAGAGAGAGAGAGAGAAGCAGAGAGAGAGAGAGAGAGAGAGAGACAGAGAGAGAGAGAGAGAGAGAAGAGAGAGAGAGAGAGAGAGAGAGAGAGAGAGAGAGAGAGAGAGAATAAACGTTTATTTAAATCAACAGAGGGGATTGTACTGAAGCTTGAAGGAGGCGTACTCAGTCCAGGATGTCTTGAGCTCTGGCAGCATCGACAGCCTTTTGAGCCAGCCGAAGCTGGTCGTCCAGGGCGGCGAAAGTAGGACTCTGTGCATGCTTAAAAATACGATATTATGGTTACCAGACTGTCCCTAATGCAAGCTTCGGTATTGCTCTTTTTTGTTCTCGGTGAAGGGATCGTATTTGCTTGTGAAATCCGCATGCACGTCTCAGCAACTAGCAAAGAGGCCGCGAACTTCGTGTGACAATTGTCATAGCGTTGGTAGTAAGCAATAGCCCATGTTGAAACGAAAGAGCGGGCGCAAATGAAGCATCCCCGCACAATCGAAGCGACGCGGTGGCTAAGTCCTTATGTGAGGCCGCTCTGGCCATTGTTCGAGAGGCCCAGTGTGACGAGCGTGTTTTTTATTTCCAAGGTGTCCAGCCGTGTTGATTTATTTATAAGATATGTGCGCGTGTTGATAGGTCCTAAAATAAAGCATCTCGTAATCAACTCGGAGGGTTTCTGTCTTAAATGTAACTTTTTTTACTTCAGCTCAATTCATACAAAGGGCCTACACACAAAAATACCTAGCGCAGTCACAAAATGTCATCGAGGCATTCGTACAAAGAAAAACAAAAAAAATAAGGTTGGCAAAAACGGCACACCTTAAAAAATATACAACTGCGGACTCCAGTAGCCCGAAGATTTGTTGTTGTTTTGTCGTTTATAATAGCATCAAGGCTTAGACACTAAGCGGCTCCGATCTATATCCAGGAAACTAGTTTGGCCTCACGGATATAGTCCAGCAAGGAACGGTAGGCAGGACCATGGAGTCACCGATGGTAATGCGAGTCTTGCCGCAAATTTAGGCCTGCTGCCATCGAACATTTCCTTCGAATGTCCTTAGTTCCAGGGCATGTCCATATTAGGTGGTGAAGGTCTGCCGGAACAGTTTCCTCAGAGCAGGTTGGACTTTCACATGCCCTCGGTAATCCCCTTTCCATTCACTCGAACGGGCAGGAGTAAGAGCTACGCCCAGTCGGATAATTCGTAGTACAAACCTCCCTCCATCCTGGTAGGTTGAGGGGGAGGAGAACCGAACACGGAGGTATGAGAGCACGCGTTCGGCGTCGAAGATCCTCCTTTGCAGCCATTCTTGTGGTCCATGGGTCACTTGGGAGCTGGGCGGGGGATGATAGAGCTGGGCAGTTTGAAATGCTGCATTTTTATGATTGAACATTTGGTGTACTCATGTTGTAGGGAGCATGTTCGCTTTATTGCATATATTACAAACCCCATTTTGCCAGTAGATCAGCAACTACATTTAGTTTATTATACCACTAATTCCTATTAAAGTATATCTAAAAAGAATTTTTCTGTGAACATTAAAAAACTCGTTCTTCTTTTTCGCAACACATACTCCAAACCAAGCTAGAAAAGCCAGTACACACAAAAAACAGGCTTTATTTTCAATTGCCCTAAGCTAATGACCCACAAAAAAACTTCGTATCTGGCTTATAACCCCACAATCTGTTAACCAGTCAGCTCTAATATTGACACAGGAAACTTCTCTACCACTACATTACGTGCCAAGTTTCACATGCACCAACCAAGTTACAGCCTTCGACTACGAACCCTACTGTGGAACCTTAATCGTATAGAGTAAGCCACGGTTGAATACCAGATCGAGCGTTGAAACTTCGGATCAAATAGCCCTCCGCTGAACGCGTTAATTATTCATACAGAAAGAGCGAGACGTTCTTTCAACGATGATTTGATGGTTGGGTGAAAGGGCCAGTACGCCACAATTAATTCCGCGGTCGAGAAATTAGTTCCGAGGAACTCAACGGCCTATGGCTATTTGGGGATACACTGATTTTATCTCGGCTGGCCCATTTGTAATCGAGGCCGGAGTACAAATGCGGGCCATCGCAATTTCGAACCATGTTGCCCGATGAACGTACAACCCGTAGATGCGAATTATCAGGCGTCACGCGCCGTTGTTATCTATATTTCGAGCTGCACGATCCCAGTCCTACTCGTGAAAACATTCCCGGAAGAAAACTCCCACCTCCCCTCGCGGGAAACCCTGTGTAGATGCGACGCAAAGGCGGAGCGGCGAAGGGAACGCGTTTTATAGCGCGCATAACGTTGAGGGGACTACGTAAGCTGGTCTCAGTCGATGACGACGTGGCGTACTTGTAAAGCGGCGTGGACTCTAGGTGTTTGAGCCAAGCGTGGATTGTTGCTTCGCCGGAGAACGGCACACCGGTTATATGCGCAGCGCGCCCGAAGGAGAGGAAACCGCGGAAAGAGAGAGTACTGCACATGCGCCGGCACAGCGCGTCTGCCGCGGCTATGACGCAACGTGCCGCGGCTATGACGCAACACAATCCAACACAATCCACTTAATCCAATCCAATCCAAATCCAATCCAACCGAATCCAAGCCAAGCCAAGCCAATCCAATCCAATCCAAATCAATCCAATCAAATCAAATCCAATCCAATGCCCCGCGAGAGAGTGTTCGTTATCGGAGAGGAGAGGGGTGAGCGGTGAGAGCGGGAGAGCGCAGCTCGCGCGGCGAGGAGAATGGCAGAGGGTGGACAACGCCGACAACAACGACGACGACGCCGGAGGACAAGGCGAGTGAATCAGATGCTCTGCATCTAAAAATGAACTTCGCAAGCGTAGTCCGTACAAGATAGGTGTTTAGACGTGACGTTTGTGTTGCCGAGATATACGTACCGAACTAACCAACGCTCCTGGGCATTAAAGCCGGGACAGAGTTTTTTTTTTTTTTTTTTTGCTGGGGGGGGGGGGGGGTGGGGGGGGGGGGGCGGGGGGGGGCGGGGCCGGGCATGGAGCTAACAACAGTGACTAATTGTTGCATTTTGGACGGAGTTATTTTTGTGCTATATAGGCACATGAGAGAATATGGTTCCAAGGACATGTACTCCACAGTTCTTAGTGCTGGTCTGTATAATCAATATTAGGTGCGTCCCACATCATGACTCTATGCTGACGCTGGAACTAAATAACAAAATTTGTAAGGTAAGCATTGTAAAAGAAAATAACAAGACGGGAATAACATGTTTTTATTGATTTTTGGTTTCAAATTGTAGGTTGAGAATTCATAAAACTGTAGCTTAAACCGCTTCAGCACCTGTTTTTGTGCAAAAAAACCTTGTTTGTATTACGGCGCAGAAAAAAAGGTTGCAAGTATTAAATATTACACTTCTATTTTGTTGATGTAGAAGGAGTCTGGTTGTTATATTGCTCTCAATTAATTCAGTTTCTTAAATAACTTCCATGCTGCTTGCTTGTAGACCAGTGGTAAACTACGCTTAGCTGCGTTCATATCGTAGGCTAAGTTTGAATTTCCCAAACGCTGCTGTAAGCGCAGGGATTGATTCCTAGATTTCTAGACGCCACGTTCTGCGCGTAAGTCAACCTTCAAGCCACAAGAATTCGAATTCGACTCACTACTTCAGCGCTTCTCATTAATGGCGATCATCGGACATACCTGGTGTCAACTCTAGCTTACCCGGGCGTCCACCAAGCATCTATCTGTTAACTCTATTATGTGCTATTTAATCATTTGGTTTAAATAAATGGGGGGGATCGCCTTCTACGGTAGTGGACGTTATTCTTTTCATTGGTCTAAGCACGTGAGCGTGCATTACAGACTCGAGGTGGCTGTTGTTCGTGTGCTGAGCCCTGCTCATTTGCCCACAAGCGTGGCTGCCATGTAGAAGCCATCCGGTATCGGAGTGTGCTATTGAATCAAAGGCTTCTGTGCCATATTTTTAATACCCCCGCTTCCTCTCACGACAGTTGACAGACGTGACGTCGATAACCCAACCTTTGCATCCATTATATTTTCACAGCAGTGGTGTACGCCGGATTTCATTTCGGGGCAAAGGGATAGGAGCTAGCTTAAAAGGGAAATGGAAAGCATGCAAGGAAAAAAAACTAGTAAAACAAAAAATAAAGAGCCAAAGCACAAAAATTTACACAAATAAAAAGTGCCAAGACTTCCGCATGATTTGGTGCATCACCTATATTTCCCATTGTTTGACCCATTTTTGCCCCATTGAAATTGCGAAATAGCTGATCTTCGTGGGCCGGACATACAAAAATGCGGCATGTGGTGGGTTCGTATTTTATTGACGGGAAAACATCTGTAGCCATTAATTGTTGACAGGCCGAGTTGTTTTCCGTCTCTTGTCTACCTCCCCCCTTTCGCCGCCAATACCCCCAGGTATCGAAAATTTTGTGAGAGAGGGAATCAGCCCCCTTTCCCCCTCTGCGCACGCCAGAATTCACTATTTAATAAATATACCACCACTACGATAATAAATTGAGGCGGACGAACAAAGGTTAGTGGTAATTTCAAAGGTTCTACTATCCAGTGTTACGATCAGCATACTGGTATTGCGACGACATTCTGGAATATCATCAGGTGAAATCACCCAATCCTTCCGTCACCGGTTTTCGCCAGTTCCCCCTCCCCCTCATCGACGGGGAGCGCCCCGTCTTTGTATGCAATGACGCGGTGGCTAAAGACGCTGCTGCTCTACACAAGCCGCTTTCAGCACCCGCCGGCGAGGCAAGTCACAATGACCGAGAATGTTGCACGGAGTGATTGACAAAGACATCGCGCGGCAATCGAAGTGGCTGCGAGCCGCACATCGTGGGGCCCCTTTGTGGCGGGTCCGAGACGCCGCTATTCAACGAGCGCCCGACGCCGGATTACCGACGGGGCCCAGGCATCCTCCTGTCGCTTCAACCTCGGATGGTCCTAAGGGCTTGGACTTTAGGAAGATTGAACCACTGAAGTACACCGGACACTGACCTGTGCGAGAGGAAAAGTGCCTTCTCTTTGTGAGTGCGGGGACGTCAATGTCAGTGCCACGGATTTTTGTGATTGGTGCGTTCCTGAAAGCATCGGGAGAAATGGTGAAAGGGGGCGGCGAGCCAAACGTGGTTATTTAATCTCGCGCGCGCAGGAGCGCAGAGCCCTGTTCACTCTGTCAAAGGCCATGTAAATTTCTGTACAGAAAGTTTCTTCCTTCGTCCTACTCGGCCCCAATGTTTGCCACAACTCCGGACCAGCGGACGCCATCACTGGTCACGCTACCAGATCCGCAACACTAGGCAAATATGCGCGGAATTTTAAAGCCTGCAGCCCCAACACAGACGAGACTGTAGACCTAATAGTCATTGCGTTGCTTCGGCACATAAAAAAAGTAATTCAATGATTCTCCAAATGTGCATGTATGGTAATATAACAACCCTCAAAGAACAATTTAGTTCGCTTGACATTGCTGTCTCTGGTGTAACTGAGTTGAGTGGCGACACGCTAAAACTGCCGAAATCCACGAGTCTAGCAGAGAGACGGCCCAGTTATATTCGTCGCACACGTCGACCATGTTTCTCTTTCTAGTATCTTTAGCTTGGAAAGCCAAGCTAATCGTGGGAATTCAAACCTCTTTAGCGCCAAGCTAAATTACAATGACACGCGTCATCCCTAATTTTGCTCCATTCTCATTAAACCACAGTTTTCTGGGCATATTGCTGCTTCTAACAATGAATTCGCGTTACACTCACTCTACAATGCACTTACACACTCAATAAGCCCGCGTGAGGCAGCTAAAAAAAACGCACTGCCAAATAAAAACGACTCGTCTTAATTACTTCCCCTCCTCTTTTTCCCTTTACCTGTTACAGAATTGAAGAATCACGAAAGGGCTTACTGCTCGAACTTGATGATGTTCATAGTTTAATGCCATTAAGGCTCAACAACCATAGCCTTTTCTTTGTAACATCCACCCCAAAACATTCGCCTCTTGGAGGAACGCAGCGACGCATGCAGTAATCCCCTCCCGAGAGCGTAAAGCGCGGCCACACTCATAAACCGTGGAGGTTTTTTATTTTCTTCTAATAATAGTGTACGCAAAAAGAAAAAAAGAAAAAGAGGAGAAGCAGCAACCTTGAAAGTTTGAATAACTTCCCTCGGGAGAATTTACCTCAACTAACCAAGACGAGTTTTACGGATGAGAGTACCACACAGATCCGGTAGCACTCAGTGGGATAATAAAAAAAACGTTTTCCACTCACCTCCACTCCACAACAAAAGCCGTTGTGCTTGCTTAAAGGGCAATGTTATAAAAACAAACAGTGTTTTGCTTTCCGTACGGCGAATTAATTAAATTAAAAGCTCGTCGGGCTCGTCATTCTGAGAACAGTGTCCAACAAGTGTCCGCAAAACCGTGAGTGTATACGTGCCTTTTGCACCTCAGCCCTCGCGACGAAACTCATAAGCGCTGCATCGTGGCGTTAAACGAAGATTAAAGACGCGCGGAAACGCGTGTTTACGTCTCGCGAATTCTGGAACCTGCCACGCCCAGGTGACGTGATACGAGACTGCGGCATTACGCGAGCCACGCCTCTCACCACAGTTCTCGCGAAACAGTGTAAGCAACAGACTGCGCGTACACGCTAGAATGGGCTGTCAGAAATAATTTGCAAACCTACGTCGTGCAGGCGACTATTTTGAGGGCATTTCATGCAAAGGCGCTCTTAAGCTATACTATTTTCTTGAGAAACCTCTTTATAACACCATTCTGTTCTATTTCCTCTTTTTGTGCAAAAAGGAGTGTAAAGTAGAAGTGATGCTGCGGGTCAAGAAAACCAAACAATAATCGAAGCATGGTACAGCCTCATTGTAGATGCAGCGTAACCACAATAAATGTTGGACAAATTCGTTTAAAAAGTGATGCAGCTTCGCTTTAGCATGATGAAGGGGTAAATTGTGGGGAATAGGCCGAATGTGGAACAGAAAGTCAGGGGTTATAACGGCTGTTATTTGCAGCATCCCAGAGATTCTGGCGACAGAGTATGGAGTCATAGGCAGGGGGACACACATTTAGGCCACCCTCTGGTCGCCTTATGTCATGGAAGCTCGTAATGCCTCCTGGGACGTCGTTTTATGGGCACTGCACATTAGACAAGCTGTTTCATAATAACCCAGGTTGTCTGCAGTCTGCGTAGGCGTATGGGGTTATATCGGTGGGGGCTTCTTTGAGTACTGGTGCAATCTGGGCCTAGTAGCAATCGTAATCTGGGCATAGATACTTGGATGGCGCGGTTTGAAGGGGACTAAGTGGCAAAGGTGCGGGTTTGACTTCTTCGTTCGCTTGTACGCTGCTTCGTAGGCCTTGCAAAATGGCCGAAGGTCTCATCTACATTCGCTATTTTGTGGAATTGAATACAGCCGTGGTTGCACATCGCTACGAGTAGAGCGACTAAATAAGCGCGCTATACATAGTAGTTCTAAATGCGAATGATGGCAAGTCATGGTATAACTGTGTGACCCCGGCCTCCCTCTTCGCAAATCTATGAAAAGACATACCTATCGCTAGTAGGGCCCATTAAATATTTAGATATTTAATATTTAGATACATTTGCAGAAGATGGCCATCATCCTGCGAAAACGAAATCGATGTTTCAGTCGACTTGCTCTCAGAAAGAGAGTTTAGTGGGTACAAAGTGACGGCAGTGCCCTCACTGACTGCAGTCTACGATACCGTTGCTTGCCCGAGTGAAAGCTTTCACACACCGAGGTAAAAGTACGGCTCACCACGAATAAGCATCCGAGAAAGGTCGCTCTGCGTGGGGCGCTCCGAAGACAGAAGGTGCATTTCTGTATTAGCCAGAACCCCAGCCTTTGGCTGTCGGTGCAAATACTTGTGCTAATTCCCAGAAACATTCAATAAAGTTGCCTTATCATCATGATGGTGAACCATGAAAATCGAGGACTCGCCCTTTTATTCCGCTTTTGTTACCTTGACTCGCTTGTTAGACCTTGACTCGCTTGTTAGAGTTTGCGTGTCCATTCTAACAACAACCTAACAAGGTAACAGCAAGGCTACAGCGGAGCTGGTCAACGCCATAACATTGCGTCCACGAGTGGCACTAGACCCACACCAGGGGCTCCTTAAGACGAGCCGGGCATGACTTGCCAGCTGTTATTCCATTTCTGTGCCAGAGGAAGCTTGTCCGACGCGACGTGTCTCGCACACTGATTTCTTCCATCGACGCCGACGAACAGGTTTAGCTCATCACGTCCGGAATCAACCAGCCAAACGCAGCCATTGGCTATCATCGAGTCATCTTGACGTTCAAGAGCCACTTTGGATGGCCGGAAAAGGAGAATTAGCACTTTTGAGGTCCCTGCTGTTTCCGCCTCTGCATGTCCGCCCGCCCCAGTGGATATTCTAAACGCGATAGCTGATAGCGGCCCTGGCCGGTGTGATGCCAACCACGTTTTAAGGCGCAACGCAAACGGGTTGATTGAATATGTCACCGGCCGAAAAGTGGCGCCAGGGAACATTTTGCGAGTTTCATAATGGGCCGCCGTTGTGGAAGCTCCCTTTAAGCGGCTGGACACTGCAGAAGGCTCGAGACTGCACTGTCAGCAGGAACCACACATTGAGGGATACGCCAAGGACAGACGGCAGCCGCCTCGGAGAACGGTCGAAACAGGGCGTTTATTCGGAGCGGCAGCCCAGAGCACAGAACCCAGAGAATGATGGTGTGGATGGTTAGCAGAAGTAGATGAGGTATGAGATGATGGTGATAAAGGTAATGAGAAGCTGAAGTGCCAGATGATCTACATAAAGCGTAACAAGTAAGAGATTGTTTCTCACAATATATATACCAACGTCACGGCCGCGGTGGCTGCTTTTAAGATGGAATCAAAAAGAGAAAAAAATGCACGTGTGGCGAGATTTTTGGCGCACGTTTAAGATCCCCAGTTTATCTAAATTTATACGCGCCCCTTCACTATGGCGCATCTCCGAGCACAGATGTAGCTTCGGCGCTTTAAACCCCCCCCAAACTGAATTTGTACCGCCGCCTGGAGTCTTTCTCTCAAATTTTGCTAGCAATTTTAAGGGGGCTCTGAGGTTTACAGGGGCTGTGATAGTGAACGTGGGTATGTCTAAGGTTCTTTGATGCTCTCTCGCCCCAGAAACCAAGATATTCTATTTTATTGTCCCCAAGAACGTGGGTGGTCGCTGCCACAGTTGATAAGGGAGGCTCTTGCTCGGACGCACGAGAGGCAACGCGGAGTGCGCATCGTGATGGCTCCCATCATGGCTAAGCTTACATTCAAGGCAGTAGCACCAAGCCTTACCCTGGTATTTTGAGCCCTTCCTTCACTCGAGCCTCCAGTGGGGGAGATCCTTGAAATCGATTTCCCTATGCATAAGCATTGCGGAATCTTCCCCTCATCCGAGTGGAAGGACAAAATAGAGTTTGTTGCTGGGCTAGTTGGTGCATCATAAGTTTAGAATAAACCAGCTGAACATTGAAAACAAAGGACTAAGTGTTACAAAGAAGTGACAGGGGCACTGCTGGGCGAAGGAGGAGGGGAGGGACTCAGAGTGCGGCCCTTAGTATCTTTCCAACTGGTTCCGAACTCATTAATTAATTAATTAATTCTACAGCTCATTTATTAAAATTATTATTGAATGAACTAATTGATTATTCTTTCAGTCATTCAGTCACCCACCCGCCCTCCCCCCTGCTCACTCACACACTCACTCCTTGTTTCCTTCCTTCCTTCCTTCCTGGCTTCCTTCCTTTTCAATAGTGATTAACGTAGGTGAGCGTTGTAAGGGCTCCAACAATTGTTAAGCACAAGTCCTTGAAGTGCATACCAGTGTGGGAAACCCCTTGCTCCAGGCTCAGCTAGACCAACGCACCCAAGGATGCGTGATTTCTGGAAAAAATGCAATCTTGGCCATCGTTCTCGCGCACCGAATATCGCGTCACAACAGATTAAATGTTTTTCACTGGTAGCGCTGCATTGACATGTAATGCCGCAGAAGAAGTTACCGGGAAATTTCCCGTCCCTTTATTGCGCGCACGACATGTGAAGCGCCTTTTGCTTCCAATTTATTATACTACGTCTACACGTTGAATTTCTGCGTAAACGACCGCGGCGTTAGCGCAAGAACTTCAAGTTTCGATAAGGGAGTAGCGTAATGGGGCAATGTGCTGAGATGAGCCGGAAAGAATGGCCTGCCCAAAGAAATTGGCCATTATGGCGAGAGCGTCTCAAACCGGTGCTTTTTTGATTTGGGGTTTTGAACCACCTTTTCGTAAGCACCAAAGAGACGGCATAGAAAAAAGGACCAAGAGAGAAGACCGGTAAATCCCGTTACGGTCACTTTTCTTTCTGCTTCTTTTGTTACAGTGCTTTACGCTTCCTCCTGTGAGGCTTGGCGATCACCGAACCATGTGCACCACGTTAAGGCGAAGCACACTTATAACGATTTTAACGATAAAAGGCGAAGCACACTTATAACGAGACAGGGCACTTTTATTATATAAACAGTGGCTATGTTGTTGCAAAACCAAGGATATCAATAGGGTGCAACTCGGCACGCCTCATTGGGCGTACAATTTATATTGAACGGCGCAAGTTGCCTTCTTGCGAAGATCTGAAGAACAAATCGATTCGGTATCTATTGTTGGATCTCGAATGAGCCGCCACTACACGTCAGTACACTGACAAGAGAAAAGTCTAAAGAAGGAGAAATACAAAAAAAAAATTGGTCGCGTCTCTGTTCCCTTCGCTGCACATGTCATCGAACGACGCTAGCCTTCTGATGTCCCTGTCACGTGTAAGGGTCTCTCTTCTCTCCCCCTTCCTACCAGTCGCACTCTTCCCCTCCCATATCGCTTGTCCCAAGATAAACGCAGCGGAGATTTGCTCAAGTCAGTTCAATTTTCGCGGGTTCCACAGCTCGAGTTTCATGTATTGAGATTTTTCGTTAATGCTGCGCCGGGCGCTCGAGCCACGAACCGAAGGGTCGTGCGTGAGACCTTTTTTGCATTTTGTGGCTAAAATATAGCTTTCAATGCGCTTTATTCTGTTTTCTATCGCAAAAAATGATTCGATTGATTGTAGGGTTTAACGCGCCGACGCAACGCAGGCGATGAGGCGCGCCATAGTGGAGGGCTCCGGATTAATTTTGGCCACCTGGGGATCTTTAACGTGCGCCGAAATCTCGAACACACGGGCATTTTTGCATTTCGCCTGCAGCAATCACAAAATGGCGTCCACGGTTTTTAATTGAAAGAATACTACGTGGACGAGTTATGCATGTATGTTCTGCCACAGATGTCCTTAATATTTTGTTTTGTTTCGCTGAACAATGTCCAAAAGTACGAACCATATTTCCACAATAGGTTGTTCGGAAATTTGTTGGCTATATGAGCATGAACGCTTCGTTCAGGAGCAGTTCTACTTCTGGCCGGGCGGATGAATCGAGGGACGGACGGACAGACAGACAGACAGACAGACAGACAGACAGACAGACAGACAGACAGACAGACAGACAGACAGACAGACAGACAGACAGGCGGACGGACGGACGGACGGACGGACGGACAGACAGACAGACAGACAGACAGACAGACAGACAGACAGACAGACAGACAGACAGACAGACAGACAGACAGACGGACCAAAGTTTTTGTGTTTAAGTAGTCTAGCAAAGACAATCGTCATTTAAATAGTTGAATGCTTTGAAACGTCCCCGTGAAAACCACAGCACTGGAAGTCTACGAAACTGACGTTTATTATTGCGCCCGTAAACATCTCTAGAAAAATATAGGATTTCTTTATAGTCATTCTACGCCCAATAACGCATGGGAAGCTAAGGTATTTAGGTATTTATAGTTATTTGCAACCCAAGATGGTTCAATCAACGAATCGTGCTCCAGTGAGATGAGTTGCGGAATGTTGTTTGGACATACCAGGGCGGTTGAAGTGAGGTTGCAATACCATGCACATATTGTGGAGTTAAAAACACAAACGTTCATTAAGTTACCAAAGTCACTAATCGACGTCATCAAAATACAGCCGCACTTTCAATTTTAGAAAATATCATGTTTAATGCGGTCATGAGAACGACGCACAACTTTGCTTTATTAGAGACATTGGGCAGGTCATGCCCTGCTACAACATCGTTCTACGGGTAACGCCGCTGCCATCAGTGAGGGATTAATGCTGAAAAGAGTGAATTTCGAATTACTCGCTAACAACGCCATTGTGTGACCAGGCAAAAGTCCCGTCACCATGGAGGAAGGAATACAACTCTAGGAATAATTTTCCCACTTCGCGAAAAAAAAAAAAGAGAGAGAGAGAGAGAACAAAGTGGTGTTCCGCGTTTGTAGGAGACAAACGGGTCCTAAACCTACCATTAGCCGCGACGAATCCTATGGTTCAGCTTCTCCATAGTGCACTGAATTGACCAATCTATGAAGCCAGCAGTAATATTAGAGAGTTATAACATAGCGGAGATCCGGTCCAGCTACGGTACTTGGTACAAATTCGCATGCGCAAAACCCGTTTTTCCTCCTCTGCGCACGAGCAGTGGCTGCGGTCGCCTACCGGGTACCGTACGGGCACCGGTTCCCGGCTCTGCTATAACTCTCTATTTTGGCGACTGACAGCGCATACCGTGTGCTTATACGGCCTGCGTTGTGGAAAGCACGGCGTTCTGAACTGCGCAATGCTACTGAACCAATCACGTTTTTGAGTTTATTATGAACATTTCCGTAATTCGCCGAAATCGTTTTCTTACCGACCTGTAGTGTATTGTGGCAAAACTGAACCACGAGATCACCTTATAGTGCGTATACTTGCGGAACCACGGATTGGCTTATGCGTTCCCAGGAATTCCGTGGCATTAGGCAGGGCACGCGAATTGGCGGCAATCGGCGGTCACTTTGTTCACTCCGTACTAAGTTCAACACCTCGATATTGTGAGGCGCTACTGGTACGGCGCTAAATGCCTCGCGGGTCAGCCTCAGGTTCCACGACGCACAAAGAGAACCGCAATAATCCACGCAATTTAAAGTACAGGGCTTTTGATTACGAAGAAAAAAAAAACAGCTGCCGGGGTGCGTGTCTTTGTTTATATCAACAGAAGAGAGACGTCCGTAGGTTTCGCCACTGCGAACGCGCACCGAACAATCTTATGTGACAGACATCGGCGAGGGGCAGGCGAAGACCGTTACGCTGCTTACATTAAGCGAGCAGGAGTTGAAAGTGCCGCGAGAACATCGATTTTATTTTCCCGCACGACAAAATTCTCGTGTTTTCAGGACTGGCGCAGCCAAAAGTTATTTCACGATGTGAAACTACGATGTGCGACTTTGCAGTTGTGACTCCTCAGATGCGCCGTTACAGCGCCACAAATGTGTACGGAATCGTGCCAACTTTGATACTTGAAGGAGAAATAGAACCATACGGGCTTTCCCACTCCCCCCTTTTTTACGCGATTGTTGCTAAGCGCTGCACGGAATCGCACCAAAGCAGCAAAGGGGCAGGGGTTATGGCGTAAACAAGGCACGTCGGGGTGAGCCTTCAGTTCGTTAGGTCGCCGCACGAGTCGCGCCCTGCCAACCTAAAGGTCACGTCCTCCGTTGGCATGGTGAATTCTTCTCCTCTACTGGGCGATGAACGCTCTCCTGCGGGATGCTCGAAGTGGCCGCATTTATGAACGATCCTTATATCCCGGTGCTTCGGTGGACGTGTGAAGTAAACAAGATTGTTGAGGGATACAGAGAACCGCACAGCAAATCGGGAGAGGGGAAACAACATCCACAGAGGAGGGTCGGATGAGGACTCTGAGGAAGGGGGACGCACCGAATGCAGGGAAAAGAAAACAGGTGCGCCAAAGGGGTGTAGACCACTACCGCATGTGAAGTACGAGCCGCCTTGAAGGGTGAACGTAGCGATGGGGGAGGCCAGGAGGCTCCTGGCGATGGCGAGCGAAAGAAACCAGCTTCGCGAAAAGGCAAGTTCAGCAGAAAGTTCAACAACAGGTCAAGAGAAAGTCACACTAGACTTTCTCCTCCAGATTCAGGTCAAGAGAAAGTCACACTAGACTTTCTCCTTCAGATTCTTAGAAATTTCTATGCCTCCCCCGTGATTTAACGCCCTCCTCTGGGGATTTCACACTCGCGCGGTGTGCCATGTAACCTAAAAACAAGTAGCGTGAAAAGTCCTGAGGAGTCATATCCGGTACATCATTAATCGTTTATTTTCAGAGGTGACCTTTGCGAAGAGTATAAGTAAGAGAGAACTCTATTTTATAAACGTCAAATAGGAGGAAACCTGAAGGAGTACTAAAAATAAAATCACGCCATATCCACGGAATGAATGATGATAAGTGGGGCGAAGCTCGAGAGGAGGAGATAATCGGTAGCCGTAACTCTCCCGTGAAAGTTCGCCCATTACATCATTAAGAAAGACGTAAGACTGTGTGCGTACATTGTACAAATCAACTTTTATTTTCGGAGTCAATGCTCCCAGGCCCAGACCTGGTGAAAGACCCCGCGCCATCGAGGACTACCACCACAATTTGTCACGTAGGATGGGACACAATGGTAAAGAAAGAACTTTTATTTAGGGCGAACTTGTGCCCGAACAAGACGAGAGGAAACGAGCAAAGGTCCTTGCGTCTCGTTCGATCTCCGAGAACGACTGCCTGCGTTCGTGGCGTGATCTCTTGCGTGATAGATCTCCCCCTCACAGTGCACGTGCGCTCGCGCCTCCGTTGGCGAACACAGACAAGCTCGCGCTCCCGGTGCGCTGCCGGTTGCAGCCGGTTCTTTGCGACATCTCCGAAAGCATGCGGCGGTCACGTACCACGATACACAAGGGATGGACAGACACATGGCTTTAGGAGCTTCGCCCCTAAAAGATTGGCTGTTAATTTGAGCCAGACACTTCAATAGTGTTCGACCTGTGTAAGGCAGCAAGCAAGGAATCCGACAAGCAAGAGAAAAAACACGCAGGTATTTCTAACACGTGACTTGCAGCTCGTAGGAATCCCCCCGTGTGGGTGGGTGTCATGGGGCAATGCAGGTGTAAGAGAAGAAGAAAAGACTGGCAGAAACTATGGGCCACACGATGACAAACATCACCATTATCTAAAGTTTTCACAACGACGTCGCGCGATTGCAGAACAGTGCCCCAAACGGCCGATGAGGTTGTTCTTGTAAAATGCTTTACTAAAGCAAATCTTTATATGGCTAGGCGAAAGTAAAACACAGCGGTCCTGTGTGCTCAGAAAATGTCTCCGGCGCAACCTCCTGCGCATGCGCGAAAAAAACAGGTCGAAGAAAAGTTAGAGATAAGGGGAGGAGGAGGAGGATTAAACTTTTATTGAATCGCAACCTGACTCCGTGTGTGGAGGCAGACCAGTGGGGGGACTCCTTAGTCCAGTAGTCCCTGGCTCTGGCTGGCCATCCGGGCCCGTCTCACCAGGTTAAGCTGGGAGCCGGGTCCAGAGCTGGACAGCTGCGCCGCCCACTGTGAAAGGGAAAGGTGGGAATCGGGAGAGAGGTCGGGTGTGTGGGAGCATTCCCATACGCCGTGATAACGAGTCCCCCTTTCGGGACAAAACTTGCACCGTGGTGAGTGAGTGGTAGGGAGGATCAAATGCCAAAGTGTAATGGGACGGAAGGTCAGGGTTTGACGTTGATGGTGAGCGATTTCATCAGACTTTGTTAGAGAGAGGTAAGGTGGAGGGAAGGTGCGGCGGCAAGAGAGCTTATAATGTGCGAGAATGTCGTTGTAGGTGATTAGAGGGTGGGCATCGAGGGTGGGAGAGGGGGGTCGGATGCAATGGCCCGTGTACCACTTCTCGGGCCGCGTCGTGGCCGCTTCATTGCCGGCCAACCCCCAATGGCCAGGGTCCATAGTGGCACTCCTCAGGGAGGTAAGTGGAGTGTTCGATTATGTGTAGGGCAGTGCGAGGAAGTACACCTTTTTGAAGATGCCGGCAGGCTTCCTGCGAGTCCGTGATTACTGTCAAGTAGTCGCGACGAGTGGAGGTAAGGGAGAGCGCAATGGCTGTCTCTTCAGCCTCAGTTTGTGTTGAGGCCCGCGTGAGAGATTTGCTTTGTTCATCGCCACGGAGCGCGCGCAGAGCGAGCTACTGCCTCAGTCACAGCTCAAGCGATAACGGCGGGAGCTGCGGGCGGAGCAGCGTCCACGTGGCAACGGCAAATACCGACCGCACGTAAGTTCAATATGGGTAGACCACCGTAACACGCAAAACACGGTAGGCATGTCACAGCTTCACTTGTTAAAAATCTGAGCGCATTTTTTAATAAAAGGATGCCACTTTAGCTTAAAAGGCGATGTGGGTGAAAACGAAAAAGCAAAGTACAACGTTTCCAGTCGGCCCGTAAAAAGTCACGTGGGCTCAAACACGTTTAGAGTATCTGCTGCACCGTGAAGGTGCTTTTTGGGGGGTTACTAGGTCACATGTCTGATTGAAAGCTACCCGCCGCGGTGGCGCAGTGGCTAAGGCGTTGTTGTGCTGAACCCAAGAACGCGGGTTCGATTCCCGGCCGCGGCGACCGTTTTTCTCAGGGAGGCGGAAATGGAAAAACGCCCGTGTGTTCGAGATTTCGGCGCACGTTAAAGGTCCCCGGGTGGTAAAAATTAATCCGGAGCCCTCCACTACAACGCACCTCCTCGCCTATGTAGCGTCGGCGCATTAAACATCCTAATTAATCCAATCTGATTGAGAGCTAAATGCATAAATGAAAACCCCCTGTCAAAGAGAACACCAGTTGTTCATTTTTGCCGCTAAGGGCTCAAAAATTTACATTATTTCCTCTTCGGCACGTGCAAAAATAATTTACGGTCCTTTTACTCAGTGAAGAAGTATGATCAGTAAAGCTGGGTGCAGTCCAGGAAGTGAACAAAATCAAACAGGTTTGTTTGTAATTTGCAATTAAGCATACCTCCCAGTGGACTAGCTGAATGAAATTTGCGAGGACTAGAACTTTATTCTAGCGAACAGACATGGGGCTGTCGTTTTCCCTCCCGTGTCGTAGGCATCTTGCTGTGTGTGTGACTCATCAACATAAACAGCTGATCAACGCAGGCCAGCAATCAGGTCGCATCGGTCCGTAAGACGACGCCTCACTTTGAAATCTTTCACCAGCACAGCAGAACGGGTATGTCATCGGTAAGCGCGCGCAGAAGTCTGCCTGCACGTGCATGAACGACCGGTGATGTGCACCTGGCTTACACGAAAAAACACCGGTCAAAACATCGCCCCGAAAGCCCTCCGATGTGCTCGTGCCTCGACGGTAAAAAACAACGGCAAAAACCTCCCTCCAGAAGCCCCTCAGGAAGGCGAACGAATGCACCAGCTCTGGAGGCTAAATATTACCGTTCTACCTGATTTTGCTGATGGAAACAATATGAGAAAATCGAGAAATTGAGGGCTTCGCTGTAAACATAAAAGACACATACAAGTACGAGATAAAAAAATTCACGCATCTCCACGAAGTGAATCATGACGAGTGGGCGAAGCACTAGGGATCGTTCTTACCGTAAATCACCCGTGGCATTGCCCACTCGAGCATGTAAATGAGTGACGACGCGTGTGTAGAGTACGTACTATTCCAATCTAATCCAATTCAACCCATTTCAATCCAATCCAATCCAATCCAATGCTCCTCCCGCATGCGCAACACTGTGTACACGGACGCCAAGCTCCGGACAAAGCGAGGTCCTAAGGTGCTTCTGCCCTAAAACGTGAAGAGTCGTAATATTTCGAATTTTCCATAATACAAAAGGAACTGAACGTACACTCGATATAGCCTCCTTAAGTGTTTTTCGCATCGAAGCTACACGTGGGTCATGCTGAGCACCGCAGTAGAAGCCTGTACATAAATTTAGCCAATATGAAGATATATTAACCGCACGCTATAATCTCGTAGTGTGTTCTTTTTTGTCTTTTTTCACCTCCATCGGAAGCACAGCTGCGTGGCCGCGAATACAGGGCATTTGTATTTAGCAAACCAGGCTGCTGAAAATGAATTGTAAAGAAATCAACAACATCTCTGCGTTAGTCGTGTAAGCCAACCACTCGTAGTGGGACATGTTTCGGTGCTTGACTGGCTTGAGGAATAACATATATACATGCGTCCCACAAAGCTCGTTTTTGTTTTACCAAGTGGCTCGGTCGCCTCTTTCGGTGCATACACCTTCGTATCGACATCTCTGCAGGGTAGAAATTGCTGGAGCGTAAGGCTGAAATATACCCTGCCCGAACACAACAACACCAGAAGGCAAAGTTAACTCTGCGCTTGAATTTCCCGTCAACGTAAATAAAAAACGGCATTTGTGCATTCAATACACACCGATAAGGCTGAAAGCAAGCTCATCTTGAAGAGTGCCATGGAGCATGGCGCGCCATTAGAAAGCATTAAGGCGAGCTGACGCAGTTGCAGCAATCCATCAAGTCGAAGAAACGAGACGCTAAACAGGTGACGCAAGTGTAAGGGTGTATTGTATGAGCAGGTAGCAAGGCGCCTGTACCATTACTGTCAGTACCGACCTTTCTCGCAGAAGAAACTTGCCAGAGACAATTCGAGCAAACACATCGCAAAAGGTTTCCCAACTTTTGAGAGGGAGTCTATCTCCTCTCCCATCACAGCCCATTACGTCTTGTGTCTCCGACAGGAGTCGGTTAAAGGTCGCTGTGTTTCGAACGCGCGTGGAGCGGC
Organism: Haemaphysalis longicornis; assembly: GCA_013339765.2. Lineage (NCBI taxonomy): Eukaryota > Metazoa > Arthropoda > Arachnida > Ixodida > Ixodidae > Haemaphysalis > Haemaphysalis longicornis. The sequence goes on from CM023453.1 coordinate 53,421,614, forward strand.
GCTTCGAAGTTCTCTCGGAGAGATACTTAAAATGCGAGCGCCGGCTGGCGACCATCATCGATCACTTTGGCACGCTTCGCCCGAGGCCGTCAACCTAACCTGCAGGATCTTTAGAAAATACGTTCTTCACCAGCAATGCCATCTTTCAAACTTAGTAAATCATTTGAGCGTGTGCCCAGCACTTGTTTTACCTCCTCGAGTATGCTAATGTCTGCTTCTGCGTGTGCTTGGGATCGTCTGTGCTGGGTGTTAAAATTTTACCCTTTGTAAGCTTTCCCGTGATGCCACATAAAACTAAATGCTGAGTGTTTGGCGCAACACTGCCTTACTGTGGTGGAGACTATAAAACTCTTTAGTATGCATAGAACCATCAATAACTAAAAAAGGGGTACAATGCCAGCCGTAAAGACGCCAGAAAACAAAGCAGATTTTCTAAAGGTTGTTCATTCCACTGTTCTTTCGAATGATGCCTCAGAGGTAAAAAATCACCTCTAACGGCTCTAAGAAAGCGTAATGACTTGCATATGGCATGGTTTGGATACCACAGCGGGCGTAAGAAACTACATTCCATCCCGATACCGCGAATCCCGTTAAGATTCCAACTTGCACGTGCATTAATTTTTGTTCAGGACTAAACATACGTTCAGGACTAACCATACGGCCTGGTAGTCGGTGAAGGCGCACACTCCTGTAACACGTCACAGATTATATTTAAGGTTTACAAAATGCGCCGTATTGAAGCTTTGAAGAAGGGGGGGGGGGGACAATAGACGTAGGTGTTTGGCGCAGGTACTTCGCGAGAGAAACGCGTGGGTGAGTGAGTGAGTGAGTGAGTGAGTGAGTGAGTGAGTGAGTGAGTGAGTGAGTGAGTGAGTGAGTGAGTGAGTGAGTGAGTGAGTGAGTGAGTGAGTGAGTGAGTGAGTGAGTGAGTGAGTGAGTGAGTGAGTGACGTTTACTGGAGACGAGTAAAAAAACAAACAGAAAGGGGGATAGCCCGTTCTGAGTCCAGAAAGCCGCGAGCTGTCGCCGCTGCTCGGGACCGTGAGATTAATTCGTGAACCTCAGGTCACGAGCTGGTAAGTTCGCACTCCCACTGCTCCTGTGACGGGGAATGAAGGGCCGTTGAACGGTACGGGCATTCTCGCACACGGCAGTGCGTGTTACAGGGAGTCTGGAAAGAAGGGCAGTCGCAGGAATACAATCAAACCCGATTATAACGAACACGGATAGAGCGAATTACGCCATATATCGAACAAAAACCAAATCCGTTACGAAAATCCATGCTAAACATATTCCTTATAACGAAGTTCACATCCTATATATCGAACTCGGCGCGCCTACAATTGCCACCGAAATGCATGGGGTCTCGGAGCGGCGATTGAGATGTTCAGACTCGCATTGAGTGACGTGACGCCCGACACCTTCGGTAACTGTTTCCGGCGCACTGGTTTCACGACGGAGTCCATCCAGTCAGCCAATATTGCTTCGATATTGAAGGACATGGACTTGAAGTAGTGCTAACGATGTCCTCTGCCAAAAAGAAAGTGAAATCGAAAATTAACCTGTCGTTTGTGAAGTAGGCAAAATATGAACTACTTTCAAGATGGCGGGTGTGGAACCGCCACCTTAAGGCGGAAAATAGCTTTATTGCATGCAAGAAATAGATTGTTTTGTGTAAGGTAATGGCATACTTTATGTATTCGTTTCTCTATGTGAAATTGGCTGCGGGGGTCCGTGTATTGCGAACTCGTAACAAAAAAATTCGTTATAGACGGGTTCGGCTATACTGTTGGATATAGCGAACTAATCGCGGCGCATATTAGAGTTCGCTATAACCGGGTTCGGCTGTAGTGGGTTGGGGAGATGTCGCATCTGAACTTCCACACTACTCATCACATCTGAGGAAAAGGCAGAAATTGAAATGGAAGCAAGGCGAAAGCGCTTGACCTGGGGATATCACCTCTCGGCTAAGCTTGCAACATGCATGATCTTTTTGCGAACGCATGCCGGTAGTTCATCTAAGAATGGCTTGCTTTTGCAAACGCCAACGGCATGTCACTTAAAACCGCTAAGAAACATGTCTTTAATGGTACAATAATTACCCAGCAGTGTAACTGGTAGTAAGGTCGATAACCCTATTTCATATCGTTAATAAGGATGCTCATCGGAACGGCGCTCACATGTTTTAGGACAGGGCATGGCGTACTGGAGTGGGAGAGGCACTCTTGTGCCCGCGCGAGAACAGAAGCGGGGAGCGGAGATTTTAGACACAGGCACTAAGTGTGTCAAACCCAGAAAATTTGTCAATGTACTCTGAAGCCTAGCACAATGTTGAATACTGACACAGTAGAACATATAGGCATAGGTGCACTGGTCGAGAATTCATGAAACAGGTGGTGAACTGAATCGTTCAGTCAGTCAACAAGTTCAGTCAATCAGTTAGGGTTAATTAATGGGATTAAAATTTAATGAGGATGGGATAATGGTTGAATGGTAATCGATAGTAATTATTTACAGAATGGGGTTAAGATGAATTAAAATGAATTCATAGTAGTTTGGAGATATTAAGGGGGATTAGGAGGCATTGAGGTGGATCAAGGCAGGAATTAAGATGAATTAAGATCAAAATTATGGTAGCATACGATAAATTAGTGTGGAATATTTGAAATAACGTAGATTAGGATAAATAATTGTGGAATAATGTAGATAATAAGGTGGATTAGGATAGCCTACGGTGCGAGTATGCGAGGATAGAATATTGCAGATCAATGATGGATTGAGACGGATTAAAATGAATTGGGAAGGTCTAGGATAGATTAAGGTGGGTAAGGATGGATTAAGAACAGTAATATAACTCAGGTGCAGTGTCGAAGTGTATGTAAAGGTTACACACCCCAATATTACGCCACGCTTTTCCCTCCAAAGCACATAAGAAGACTGAAATGTCGCGAGACATTTTTGCTCAGCGAAGAAAGTAGGTTTACCGAGGTGATTTGTAAGGTAAATTGTGCTTTCCGTTTCAGTTTCTCAACTGCTGTGTATCCCGGAATCTCGGCTGTTGCGTATCAGCATGTATAAGCAGCCCAAAATGCCTTGTTGTTGCCAGAAATAAAAGGTTAGAACAAGAGATGCAACTCTTCTCCGCGTTTACGCTGGAAGTTATCAAGTCACGCCTCGAGTACCGCGCACTGGGCATCCCTAACGACACCTCATCGTTTTCTCGTCGAAAGGAACCACGGAGTGGTTGCACGGTGCGCAATCGGGCGCTCCGAGCAAAAGAACATAAAAAAAAGGGGCTTGTTTGTACAGCAGCAGGGCCGTTAAAAATAAAAGAAAAACAAGGATTGGTGGCGGATTCTACAAATAGCGTCCGCGTACACTGACAATTAGCCTCTTTGTTTCCTCGCGCTGCATCGTCAAATGTCAATTACGGTAAAAAAAATCCCCAGGAAACAAACGAAGCGAGAATACGTGAGCAACGTTGCAAGTTCCATTCTAGGTCGCTCTAGGGATTGTTTGTGTGTTTTTTCAGCTTTTGTGGAGGGTGATAGTGATTGCTAAACGTGCATGAAATATTCACGCGCCTATAAACATGCGCTGCAGGTCTTAGAACCCCTGAGGTTGGTAGCACCCATAGTACACGCTATATCGTGGCCTTTTTCTCACTCAGTATGCTTTAAAAAACTGCTGAGATTTAATTAGGTTAAATTGAGAGGGCTTTTTGAACCGAGGATGACATTGAGATTAAGTTAGCCGTCTGTGATGAAAGCACCAACATGGCACACTTTCAAAAGAAGAAGGGCTTATAACAAAAACAAAAAGAGAACAGAAAAAAGGGTAAGCTTCTTTCTTCTTTTTTTTTTTTCGTCACCTTCGATTACGACAGTCACCTCCGAGGCCAACGTTTGCGTTTGAATAACAGTGCGTAATTTTTGAAAACAGCTTGTATTCAGTTTCTGTTGCGGGTTCCAGCATGAAGTCAGGTCACTGATTGCGACGTCGGGAATTTCGATTGGTTTTTGGAGTGACGAAGTAGTTTTTTAGAGTTGTTTTAGGTATATCGTAGATCATGTTGCCCTGTGTCACCATTCGTAGCCCTCATGATCCCAACAAAACAGGTATATTTATGTCACTCGTGCTTTGAATTCGGGTGCGTTTGTTTTGTTGCAGCCTTGTTTATTCAACGTTGAAGGAAATATCTTTTCGCAGGGCTTCTATCTAATGACATTGCTAGTGAAATTGATTCTAACATTGAACTACGTCTATTTGCGGATGATTGACTGATTTACTGTCACGTTGAGAATGAAAACTAATTCTTTGATTTGATTGATTGTAGGGTTTAACGCGCCGACGCAACGCAGGCGATGAGGCGCGCCGTAGTGGAGGGCTCCGGAATAATTTCGACCACCTGGGGATCTTTAACGTGCGCCGAAATCTCGTACGCACAGGCGTTTTTGCTTTTCGCCTCCATCAGAAAAGCGGCCGCCGCGGCCGGGAATCGAACCCGCGAAAACTAATTCTTGATAAATCGGCTTACATGACTGTATCTAACACAAAAACCTCATTGCCTTTTACTTACAAAATAAATAATATTCCACTTCAGCATGCCAGTAAGCTTAAGTATCTCGGGGTCACAATAACGAACAGTTTGAACTGGAACGAGCACATTGATAACATCTGCGGATCTACTCAACGCAAACTCGGCGGTCTGTTAAAAGATGCTACACCCGAGGTCAAGCTCCAGGCTCACCAATCAATTATACGGCCCAGACTGGAGTACGCCGTTATAGTTTGGCATTCGCACCAAGTGGGTTTGATAACTAAATTGGAGCGTATTCAAAGATTAGCCGCACGGTTTATCTTCGATGCTTACCGAAGAACGCAGTCTGTATCTGAGTTATTAACTCCTGCCGGTTTGCCCGAACTATCAACGCGCAGAAATATAGCTAGGCTGACGTTCTTGTATCAACAGTAGAGTAATAAATTCAACTTGGACTCCAGACTATACTCCCACCACCCAGGGCGAGTGTCACAACGAACAGGTCACTCTAATGCAGTGATGCCGTATGTACCACGCGTTGATGTCTTCAAATTTTCTTTTCTTCTAAAAACTGTAGTCAAGGGGAACAACCTTAACGCAGATGTATTTATTGAGACACACACAACTGAATCAGTTGAGCGTGAGATGCCATTATGTGTTTTCTGAATGCACTGTTCCATCGCAGTACTGGCGTTACGTGCTCGTGAAAAATTATTTTCCTCCCACCCCTGTAACAGCACGCAAGGGGTAACAATATTGGAAATAAATAAATAAATAAATAAATAAATAAATAAATAAATAAATAAATAAATAAATAAATAAATAAATAATGTCCTTCTCTCCCCTGGAATGGTGAGAGTGCCCAGACATTTGGTACTGAAAGAAATGCAGGAAACAAGAGAACCTTTCACGTGGTAAGAGGAGGCGAGTTCGCTTACTGTTGAGGTTGTTTCTGGGAGTAGGCACGAACTTGTTTCAATGGAGTTGCGACCAATAAGAAAAAGAACGCACCCATGGGCGCCGTCATCGTTCTGAAAGTATACTCAAGTATTGAAGCTAACGGGGCTCAAACTTCACGTTTCGCGTCATTGGAAAAAGGTAAACAAGCACACAGAAAAAAATTACTACCATCGCCCCCAGATTTTTCTTTCCTTCAGAGCCGAAAAACAAACAAGTCAGAGAGCGTCTATAGAAATGCCCAGGTCGATATTCTGAGCTATGAAATTGGCCGTGCGATTCAGAAACTACTATCCACGTTCGCTCGAGCTCAAAACACAAAATTGATTTAAATTGACGTATATGATTCTTGTGCGACTTCAGCTTGATTTACCAGGAGTTTCATTTCAAAACTTCTATCGTGCTGCCAACAATATCCTGAAACGTTTTTGAAAGCAGACCTCAAAGATTTTTTTTGACTGGACATATGTGTGCCCGAGAAAGAGAGAAGAGTATCTTTATTGTGCTGAGTTCTGTGGGATTGGAGTTGTTTTATAGGTATACTATAAATTATTTACACCCTTCTTGTCTGTAACTAACACCCTTACACGCTATCGAAAAACAAAGAAAAACACCGTTTGCAAGGATGTAATTAACGTTAAAACTACCTTTAAAAGGGCGTATTCTAGTGTTTTTCTGGGGTGTAAGGCTGTTATAAACGACAAAACCCCTTAATGGGTGTCTTCACCTGTTTGGTTTTTCGCAAGGGTATAAGGGTGTTGACAGTTATTTACATTCTTAAGCGTGTAAAAAATTTTACACTGTAGCCGTGTGCCACCCTTGCAGCTACCGGTGTGTCAACCAGCAGGAGGTGATTGCATGGGCGGAAGCTGGACGAAAAAAGAAAACAAAAAACAGCGTCCTCTACTGCTCGGAGGGACGAAGAGGGATGGGGGTGTATCTCGGTTGTGCGTGAATTCGGTGATCATGTATATAGGTGCACCTGATTATCCGAAGATATGGCATTCAATTTCATGTTAATTTTGGAACAGCAGAAGTGTTCGTGTTGGGTATAGGCACGTGACGGCTTGGGCGAGTCTGAAGCTGAATTCTGTTCCTTCTTAGTTGTGGCTGCGGCATCAGGGGAGTACGGCGACGGAGTCATTAATGGCGTGCAATTTCTTCTATAAGTTTTGAGTGGTGCAGGTTCGGGTGAGTCGTCAGCAGCCCGTGCCGACGTTCACAACTACAGTTCAAGAACCCGGATAGAGCAAATTATGCTATATATCGAACAAAGAAAGGTCAGTTACGAAAATACACGCGAAACATATTTCCTATAACGAAGTTCACATCTGATACTCGGCGCTCCTAGAATTGCCGCCAAAATGCATGGCCTCGGAGCGGCGATGGAGATGTTGAGTCTCTAATGGAGCAACGCGACTCCTGGCACGTTCCGTAACTGTTTCCGACGCGCCTGACTCACGATTAAACCCTTCCAGTCAGGGAGTCCGGACCAAGATGGAAGCATCGATGAACTGTGAGAAGAGCTCGCGAACGTTCGCGATGTTGTGCTGAAAGGAGTGCCTTTCGAGGATTGTCTGAGTGTCGACGACGACGTTGCCTTCACTGTGAGCCCCTCGGACGACGGTTCACCGATGTCATGGCTGCTGGCGCTGCTGGAGGCACTGTTGAGGCGGAGGATGTCGCGAGCGGAAGCCGTCCGATGCTTAATGAAGCGCTTTCGGCAGTCAGTGTGGTGCACCAATATTGCTTCGATATTGAAGGACACGGACTGCAACTGATACAAATGATGTCTTATGTAGAGAATGCTATGCTAGTTGACGTCACCAAAACGAAAGTGAAAACAACAATCACCGCTTTTTTTGGGAAAGTAGGTAGTTACACCGGAAAGTAGCTTTATTGCTTGCAATAAATAGATAGTTTTGTGTATGGTAATGGCATACTTTATTGTGTTCGTTTCTGCATGCGGGGATGGCAGGAGCAGGGGGAGTGGGTGAGAGGGTCCCGCGTATTGCGAACTCTCATAACAAAAAACTCGTTATAGGCGGGTTCGGCTATTTCTAACTATTGGATATATCGAACCAATCGTGGCGCATATCGCGGTTCGCTATAAGCGGGTTTGACTAATTCTGAAACTTTGTTTTTCTGTTTAGTTTCCCGTCATTGTCAAACCAATAACGAAAGTTACTGTTACACAGGCGGCGCAGATTCATTGCGCGAATGTAAAGACTGGTTCCGCAGTCATCCTGCCTGTCGTAATTTCTCGCTGTTGCCCGCAACATCCGGTTACGTTTCTACGATACGTTTTGCCGCCTTGCGTCTCGCCGGTTTACGCCAGAGGAACGACTTTATTGGACATTTTAGGACGTCGTCTATCCTCGTTTCTAAACGCACCCGCAACACACGGCCTCGTACCACTAAGGTAGGCCGAGGGGCAACCGGGAACGAGGGTGTGTATTCCCAGCCCCCAGTGTCGACGCCTGACCACAGCTGCTCCTCTTCGGTAGTTCTTTCTCAGTAGGCAGATATCTGCTCGGTGTTCTCCCTATTCCGAAGTTTTAAGATGCAGAAACGACATAAAACGCGGAATACTCCAAAGAGGACAGGAAACTAGAGACACCCAGGAACAGGGTTACGACTGCTCGCCTTTGCGCAACAGCAGCTTTGAGGAACAATCAAGGGAAAGCGAATAGGAATGGCCAAGGAGCCCTGGACCTTTCTCTTTTAGTTTTCTTCTCGCGGGTTCCGGCATGACGTCAGTTCAGGAGTTGCGGCGGCGGGAATTTTTACTGCGTTTCAGGCTGTCCAAGAAGTGCCGCAGCTCGGTTGTAGCCGGGGTACACCGTAGCAAATTTAAATAGATTGGACATTCTGACGCCTTTGTCACAGTTCGTAGCAATTTGTGAGCTAATTATTCGACTCATTCTTTTGGTGCGTATTTGTTTTTGTCTGAGCGCTAAAAGATCACGTTGCTTCACTGATCCCCGACACCGTGGGATCGTACCATGCACGTTCTCGTGAACATTTTAATAACAGGACGTTATTTTAGAATGTTTATGCAACGTCCAAGTTGCGTGGCCTCCTCGACTACCTCCCAACGTCACCGAATTTACGTAGGTCTTGAAATGATAAAAAAAATTTCATTGCACCGTAAACACACATGAGGTTACTTCTGCTCGGTTGAATTTTTGAGAGACATGCAGTCACGTTTTTATAACCCTTTTTATTTCTATTTCAATCTCTCGTCCAGACAAAATGACGAGACGAAAACGGCAGGGCAGGAGCAGAACGCTGACGGAGAAGAAAGACAATGTGGTTACATCCGGGAATTCGTTGGTCGATCTGAATGTCGGTTGTAGGCTTTTTTTAATGCACCCTGATAGTTAAATTCCTTATTTTTTTTTACTTACTTGGCTTTTTAAAACTACCGGAAAAAATGCAAATTTTTTAAGTGCCACTACAAGTCCGCATAGGTCCATTTCACCAAAATGCTCCAGAACAACCTATTAATTCCTATGAGTGTACAAATTATGCGTATGACAAGGGTAAGCTTATGATCTGAGCGCAAAAAAAAAAAAAGAACTTCCGGGGGACATAGCAGAGGTCCTTTTTCGCACCCAGGTGCGGGAGGTGGTGGTTGTTTTGTTGAATCAGGCGATTTTAGCCTGGCAAGATGTGCCGGCCGTTGATTCGCCCGAGTGCCATTTAATGAGTCGATAATATGGACACTTCAGCATGAATCCGCCAGTCCCACCTCCTGAAGGAAGCTAAGAAGAGGGCGCGACATCTCACTACGCAGCATCCGATGTCGCCATGGGAAGACAATGTGGTACTGGGCGGTGTGTGGGGCTGTCAACTTTTGCATCGCTGATAGCATTGCCGTCCGTTCTACAGCATGCCCTGGGCGGCACATTAAGTTGTGTAGTACATCTAGCATAGCACTACACATGACGAGCACACAGGTGATCTCAAGAAGCCTACTTTGAAAAACCAAGCTGTGGTCTTCGCTGAGCCCCTTTGGATGCGGTACAACAAAGTTGCCTCCGATATTGTAAGTCCCTTTGTGGCGCAAAGCCGATGATGGGGATCGCCCAAGGACTTGAAATTGTCGACTACTGCTCGGATGAAGTCTATCCGGTTGTCGCCGGAAACTTTAACTGTCAGTGCAAATGGCAGCGCAAGCCGTGCCATCTGATCAGCAGCCTCGTTGCCCTTGTCGCAAACACTCAAATCATTCGCTCGTTATTGCCAAACGGCAGCTAAATCCGCCTATTTCAAAAACCTAGTTAGCTTGTCGGGATATAAGCTCAGTTATCTTTTACTGCGCGATTATATGCGGCGAAGCATCTGTGAGAGCTTATTCCGAGCACAGAAGTTGACGACTTCCGTTTTATTTATACGGGCTACTTTTTTATCGTTCTATGACATAACATGTACCAGTTTCTGTGGTCTTGGATTGATCAAAACAAAACAAATACGTGGCGGGAGCCAAACCATGCATGCTCTCGGAATCGGAATGCTGTGGCCAAAGAGCAAAAGTTTTCTGAGCCCCAATTTTTAATGGATGCGGTAGGCAGTGTTACATTGGCGAAGGCGGCCCCCTACCGAGCTCCGTCGCTTCCGTCAAGTAGTGGTCGCGTAGTGAACGAGCGGCGAGCAGAAGAGCTGCATCTGTGTTGACGACTAAGAGCAGAGAGCGCAAAACTTCATGGCGAGATGAACAGCGACGATACAGAAACACCATGGAGTCAACGGGCAGACCGGTGCTCTTAGTTCAGCCCCCAAAGTCGACTGGTACGAGCCACCGAGGGGGCAGAATTTATACACAGAAGCGACAACGGTTCCGCTGCCTTCAGCGCGTTGTGCACGTCTCGAACAAAGTATAGACACGCAAGAACACTCTTTCCCGGTCTCGTTGTAGCCGATGCACGTTGAGTCTTGTAGATGGAGAAAGAAGAGATTTCTGCCGGCGGCGTTCGCTCACACGTTCGCGTCTCTACAAAACCCCGCTAGAACAGTTTGCTTTGCAATTTCCACGGGCGTGATTCCTCCCCAGCAAGGTCCCGGGTGGCGGACACGCTCCTGAGTGCCGTAGCGTGTTTCAGGAAGGTGCGCCGTGCCGCCAAGCACAAAGCTTCCCCGCACTACACCCCCCTTTAAACATGTGAGCACAGGGTAGCGGCGCGCTGAGTCGTAACAGAAGTCAACACAGGCCATGTCAGCTGTAATTACAGGTATGTGACGCTCATGAATGAATGAATGAATTAGACCACTCTGGGATGCTTGTGGAAGACTCCTAGGCTTGAGGCTGGGCCACACGCGACGTACCGATTACGAAGACCGAAAAAAAGGGCCATTCAAAATGTGTAACGGCAACTTGTCCTGACGAGGGGGCCCCTGTCCCTGTGAGATGCAGGATGACTGACACGCAGCCGCTCGCAACACCAGCAAGGAGGGACGGTGCTAACGTAGACGTGGCTGACGAGGGTCGCACAGCGGCGAACCTTTGACAAACCGTTATTATCTACTTGAGACTCTACACCTACTAGTCGAAATGCATATCCAACTGATAAAGCCTATAAGCCCGCTTGAGGTCTAAATCCTTTTCTTTACTTGAAATTCGTGTCTAATATTAACTAATATCTACTCAACATGCATATCCAGTTGATGAGTCTTGGTGTCCCAGTGTATGTTTTCGACGGAGTCTGACTTCGGCTGTGGCCGCGTGCTGATTGCACAGCCACCGAGGCGTTTGTTTTCCAACTCCTCGCGCTTCAAAAACACCTGACCTTTTTTACAGACAGGAAAAATGCACGGAACCCTAGCCATATAGGCTTCGGTTAAAAACTATCCCACTTTCCTTCCAGTGCCTATTCTGAAGAAGCCGCTTTATCTCCTGTGCGTGTACAGAGGCATGAAGCTGCACTAACAATAGGCGCCTAAGTCCTCAGCCAAGAAAGCGCGAACTTTAAGAAAAGCAAACAGGGCCGAAAGTTTTCTTAAGCCTCTTATCTGAAGGTTTAAGCTGTCTGGAACTTAAAACTTCGAGGGATTTAAGAAGCAAGGCATATGCCATGGGAAGCTGGCTGCTAAAATCATAGTGACAGGAAAAAGCATCGCAATTTTCGCGGGAGGTCAAGTGGGTTGCCCCATAACGCAACGCACGTGTCAAAACATTGCCTCTAGATAAAGCTGTACATGCACACAAATATGATACGTTCAACTGTGTTGCAGTGAGGCCAGCAATTGTTGTTGCTATACTACACGAATTTAGCCCTCAATGCAAGGCTTTTAGGTAAGAAGAGGGGAGGAGAAATGAAAATCCTCCCGTTCTGTGGTTTTATTTTTACACCTACGAGCAAGGCGAACCTAATGCGGCCAAGTTGAGGCATCCTGTCACAAAAGAAGCTAGCTAGAAAAGGAAACCCCTGCGAAATTAAAAAGCCCATTATGCAACATTTCCCCCGATATGTTGGAAGGCAGAAACACATACATGTCGCCTTGCTGCTTCTGTTTTCCGCATTAAACCTCTCGCTTCAACAAAATCCGGATTGAGTACTCTATGCAGGTGCTAAGGTCCCCTGGCAAGTACGTTGTCCGCTGCAAAGCTCTCTAAAGCCTGCAATTGCTCGCAAGGCTTCGCGAAAAAGATACCTAGAAATTATGTTAAGAATTACATCCAGGCAACCATGCAGGTCGAGTTTTCATATGACTAGCCTGTACTTTTCTATAGACCATTCGCAGCACAGCGCCCTGGACACGCCCATTTTGGCCGACGTGACGTCATTCGCCATGGCTGGCCTTCTAGAAAGCGTTTCTCGCTGTGGCCTTCGCTGGCGCCCGTGGGTATCCGCGAGCGCCGGCGCGGATTAGTAGGCGAATTTGACAATTTTAGGGGCGAAGCACCTTAGGGCTGAGGCTTGTCCATCCGGCGTCCGTCCGGCGTCCGTGCTCACGGCACAGCACTGTGTTAATCGAAACATCTGTGAACAAAAGGTTCACAAAAGGCTAACAAGAACAAAATAAAAGGTGCACGAAAGGTTAGAGACAGAGAGAGAGAGAGAGAGAGAGAGAGAGAGAGAGAGAGAGAGAGAGAGAGAGAGAGAGAGAGAGAGAGAGAGAGAGAGAGAGAGAGAGAGAGAGAGAGAGAGAGAGAGCTGCGGTGGAAATGCGTATATAAGCGCGTTCCAGACCACACATTCTCTTTCTGCCATGGATGAAAACGAACGTAAGGCGCGGCATGCGGCGGCTCAACGTCTACGCAGACAACAAGCTACCCCTGAGGCGAGAGCTCGGGAAGCGGCGGCAAAATCATCATCACGGCAAAAACGCCAATCGGACCCGGAGTTGAGTGCTCGGGAAGCAGCGGCTCAATGGCAACGCCGAAAACAAGCTACCCCGGAGTATATACTATACACACGCGTTGTCACTCATTTACATGCGCGAGTGGGCATTGTCACGGCTGACGTACAGTAAGAACGATCCCCAGTGCTTCGCCTACCCGTCATGATTCACTTCGTGGAGATGCGCCATTTTTTTTTCGAGGGTTGCTGTGAATTTCGACTAAGCCTCCGACTAGGTAGTGTTTGCTAACCTTCATAGATTACTTGTTCATAAAAAATCCCACATAAATCTCGCCTCAGCGCTGTTTTGATTGGCGTCTGTCGCCTAGATTCTTGTTCCCATGCTTCGCCCAACATAAAGTTGCCCGATGGCTGTAGCCTTTTTTTATTTCTACGTACTCTCTTATAGCCTGTAACATTACGCAATATGACGGAATTGTGCGAGTATTAATCATTGTCTCCGTTTGTTGATGGAAAGCTTGTTTTGGAAGGCTTCCTTTACAGCTAGCGTACGCTAAAGTGGTTGGCCGTGGACGTACGACTTAATGACTACGAAGGGCCGTGAAACAAAATTAGCCTGCATGGGTGTGGAAGTTGTACGTTTCTTTTTGACCGCTTCATGTCTCGGCGTGCGATGAAAAATCTGCAGCGCTCAGCGTTCATTGCCAGCTGACGTGGTCAGCATATACCTGTTACGCGTTGCCAACTGTTTCCTGTTCCGTGTCCGTTAAGTTGCGTCTGTGCAAACACAGATGTTGGAACTGCCGCATAGCGCATGCAGCGGACGGGAAAATCTCATTTGTGTGGTACTTACCGGGCATGCATGCCGCCGATCAGAACACCACGTAGTATTTAATTACTGAGAGCTAAGGCGCGAGCATTCTCTTGCGGCGTTTCAGTTGTGACGCTGCGTCAGTCTACGCTGAAAATGTAACGCATAATCCGATTCAACGCTAACAAGACTTGCGTAAAGAAATGTATCTATTAATATTTCACGGGTACTGCATGGTGTCTTTGAGGGTGGCTTTTTGCAAGGTGCGTGATGCTCGCGGAGGGCGCAAACAGAGACCATGGGTTCTGAGGCATAGTTTTAATCAATAAAAACAAAGGTTTTTCTCTGCTTTTTCACACCTCGTCTGATTTGTGATTATCACGACCCGCATGTTCTAGGGAGGTAATCGGAGCTGTTAGGAGTGAATGATCGAGCTACGCTATAGTGGTGGCGGCGCGCCAGGGCATTCGCATGTTTCCGTACAATAAAGCGCTTCCGCGAACGTTCTGTTGCATGTCTCGGCGCCCTGTATGAGCTACGACTGCGCCGGCAGCATTAAATTATGGCTCTTCTCATATTCTCATACTTCACGAACGACACACCTATCAGCGGACCATGGCAGTCTACGGCGGAAACCGAAACTCACGTGCGCTAAACGCCAGTATGGCGACCGTGTTGCTAGCGCCATCTCGTTTCGGAGGGCATGACTGCTCACTGTAAATCTATACCTATAAAAAGAAGTTCCCGACTGACTGACTGACTGACTCATCAACGCCCAGCCAAAACTGTTAGACCTAGAGACTTGAAATTTCCCGAGTTTATTTGCGTTATTGCGTAGGTGCTCAATAAGGCGGGTTTTCCAGAAATTGCCCTCCGAACCGAAGAATAGGGCGAAACTGTAGTTTTGCGAATTCGTGATTTTCTCGGTCACCCATTCACATATCGAAGCGCTTTTTGCTGATTTAAGTAGCCCTTAAGAATACCTAAAAAGTAGTTTTTGGATTTCGCCCTAACACTCACCAGCGAGGTGATTCCGCATTCCGGATCTAAAACGGTGTTCCTAAAGATTCTCACATAAATCTTTCACCGATTCAGTAATCCAACTGATTTTTGCTAGAATATGTGACTCATACGAATGCACAGAACCGTTTTTAAGGATTTCGCTCTGCGACGCCGCTAAAAGGGTCAAATTGTTTTTTACAAATTACACGGCTGATGAGCCAAAAAGGCCCAACTGATTATGTACACGTCTAGCCAAACTGCTCTTTCAAACAGCTACAGATTGCAAGGGCACGTTCTGATTACGGTGTTGGAGGTCAATATTTCTTAAAATTTTAAAAATTTCACCATGGAGAGAGTGAACAGCGGTAAAATTGTTTTTTAAATATTAATTTTTTTACCGCCCGCCATCGGAGATATCGAACTGGTTTTTGTTGAGATGGGCAACTTACTCACTTATCTCAACACTGTTATACAACATTTTTCAATGACACCCTCCCAATAGAGGCAAGCGGGATTTCGGGAAAACACTGTGTTTTTACACTTTCACAAATAATCACCCAGCCAGTTGATATCTCCCATTCGTTTTTTCTAGAAAATGCTGCCCATTTAATTGCCCGAAACCACTTTCAGGATATTGTCCTAAGATGCGGATTAGAAGGCCAGCGAGATTTTTTAATCTGCATCCTTTTGGACGTAAAATTCAGTTGAGTTTTCCCGCGTTCGCTTTGCGTTCGCCATCTGTTGACATCTTCGGCAACTACGCGTCTCCAGTAGGAGCAGGTGTCATATATCAGAAATGCAAAAGACAAGATGTGCCAGTAAAAAGCGCAAAAGTTAGCCCTCGGCATCTGCTGGGACTTTCTGCAACCTCGCGCCTCCCACAGGAAGCCCATGTTACTTATGATAAAACTGTCCCGATGAGCATCTTTCATATCTTCTGAGATAGCACTTCCTACGAGGAAGAATACCCCTCACGCAGCCGGCCTCCATCATGTGTTCCCAGCGCAATCTCCTGCCGAATTCAAGTTGTGGCTGCAACCTGGCACCCTTCCTCATATATTAAGAGCGAAAGCAAACCAAGCTCCTCCTTCTTTCATCCACTTTTACAAACCTTGAGCTGTGGGAGAACCTGGTGACAATCAGCGATCTGGATGTCCTGACAATACTTCCTCCAGAGTGAAGTTTCCCACTCATCACATGGCTTTTTGAAATAAGGCACAACTCCCACTTCACCGGCTCAATAAAACCTTTTTCACTCACTGACTCATTCGCTCAAACGCGCCATCTTGGTGCAATTGGAGCAGGAGAGCCACTATTATAGGCTTAGCAAGGCTATAGATGTATTGAATGTTTTTTATGCCCATGCAAAGGAGCAAACCCACTCGCAATGCGTGAACTTTTTTCGAGGTTAATGTATGCACATTTGTTAGCGACGTTCTTAATGGCCCCATCATTATTAAAAGTTAAAGAGCGCTGACAACGCAGAAGTATGCTAAACGAAAATGTAGTTAGTTAACCGAAAGGGGGCGATAAGCAATTCCAATAAATAATCTGTGTTTTTCACCCCGTACCGCCGCAGGATAAACTGCTGGACTTATTTTATTTATCAGTAGACCAACATTTACGCTAACAACTGCGCTAACACCACTAGACGCATACATCCCTTGAGTACCCGCAACAGCGAGCACTGGCAGCGACGTTACACCGAAGTAAGGGCTTGGAGCCGAAATGCCGACATTTCCGGTCATCGTTAATGCACAATGTCTCCGCCATCTTGGGTGGCATACAATGTAAACCACATCTTCACAGTTTCCCACCGTGGGCAAAATGACGAAGAGGATTGACCATATTCGTGGATTGGAGCGGAGTAAGCACAAATTCATTGCTTTCTCTTTGTAAAATAATACTGTTTCGCCGTTACCTGCGCTCGGAAAGACATGAAATGTCAATAGAGCGACTGCCGGCACAGCGTGTTATTTCAGCTTTGTACTAGACCTAGCTGTAAATCAGCCCTTGCTATACCCACAGACCGGCTATCTCGTTTTCCTAACTACCAATTTTTTGAGGAACCGATTATAATTCGATTGTAAAACCCGTCAGACGCTGATAGTTCTCTTTTCCGAGTGTTGCTTTCGAAATTGGCACCCAAAAAAATTTGGGCCACTCTATGAATGAGTGCCGGGCATGGAGGATCGATCGGTCACTCACCTCGGCGTGTGAGCAGCGTTGGTAAACAATCTGTTCCGGCTCCCTTGGGCGGAAAAGCAATTTGTTAGGCGGTAGCTAGCAGCCCTCATCCATTATTTTGGCATCACAATCTCGGTTACACTGCGTGCGCTGCGCCTAATGAGATCGTGGCCACACGTGGCACGCTTGCCCTTGCTGTTAGGAAAAATCTCCCATTGCAAACTCCACTGGCATGTGTTGCACGATCTGAGGTAACCAAATATTCACCATCAAAAAAACATGCCTTCAAAGACGGGAAATAACTCAAAATAAGCTTGTTGTCTGGGATTCACAGCCGTGTACAACGAGTATCTTGATTTTTAGGGGCGAAGCCACTTAGGGGCTCGGGCTGTCGGCGTCTCCTGTCGTCGTCTTCGTGTCTCGTATTATGTAATCACGGTACTAAAACACCGGGATAATTGTTTTCCAACGCCCCTTGCAAGAACGTTTCATCTCGGTGGACAAAAACGCGTACTAAAAGAACACTCCGGGAAACTCGTTGTCCAACGCCTCGCGCGAGAACGCTTGGTCCTTCAATGACACGAGACTTTTACAGCAAAGCCGTACACCTCTACCCCCCAACGGCTTCATTTCCGTAGGCAAAAACTCCAAGGCGCCAAGAATACGCTTATTCACTGCATGCTTCGCCCCCTCCCCCGGTTTCGCGTTAGTGGAGATAGCCCTGTTTTTTTGACTGCCCAATATATCCCTATGAAAAAAATATCGTTTTTTTTTTCTCTGCATATGAACTCCTCAGAAGAATACGTTTGTCGCTTTCACCCGCCGAAGGGGAAGTTGGCTGAGTAGCTAAATCGCTGTGCTGCTGAGCACAAGGACGCGGCAATAATCCAGGCCCCGGCCACTGTTATTCTGATGGCGGGGAAAAACGAAAACACACGTGTGCCAAATATCACATATTGGTCCGATGCCATAGCAGTATGCATATTTAATCGCATGGCTATGCTGATGCCTATGGCACTGCCCGGCGGAATGTACATCGCATTTCTAAGGAAAAATGGTTCCTGCCGAAACGGCAAAATATCGTTATGTTTTGTATTGAGCTGTTTTTTACCCATGTTAAGACCAGAAATTCATGTTGTTTTGCTTGATAAATACAATCCCCCTAACTTTCCACTCCCAGAAGAAAGAGATAAGAGGAATCAAAATATGAGCACCATACCTTAGAAAACTGAGCCAGATATTAGTTGCAAACGACACATCTGTACTACCGTTTGCCGCAGATTTTTATTCGTTGATCTATGTAACGCTGGTATCGGAAAAACATTTATTTTCTGTTACGGCCACATTTTTGGTGCAGTCGGTGAACTAGCTAAACATTTATTGTGTCACAGCACTGTTCCCGATAGTATCAAGCTGCCCCCAAGACAACAGACTGTTCTGTGATCGCTGTTATGAGGCAACAGCTTGAAATATTTCGCCAGTACGTCATCCTGTGTGTTCTACTTTCCAGACCGCTTCCAATGTGGGTCACAAGTCTACGGTTTCCTGGAAGCGATAAAGCCGTTTTGGTTTTCTCTTCAGGCAAGCTTACCTCGCTCGCTTCTGACAACATCTAAAACATTGCCCAATTTAATCCCTTCAGAGATTTTGTTTCGGGGATGTCTGTTCTAATTTGAGACCACAACGCGGATCGGTTTCCTGCCTGGACCAGAAGATGACTGTTTGTCGCTCCGGCTTGCTCGGCGCACACAACGACACGTGAGGTGCAAAAGCAAGTCTTTGTTGAACACATAAAACCCAATGCGGTGAAACACATCTACTTCATGGGGAAACGTGAGGGAAGGGGAAGATCTCGGGAACAGCGTAAGAGATTTCCGCTGAACGACTGGAAGTAACTGGTAAAGGCATGCACCGTCATGACAATGATATAAAGCCCGCGCACAAACACACGCACGCACGCTAGTAAGAAATTGTCACAATTTAATTAGTGCTGGAGATGAGTATAAAGATATATCATGACTTGCGTTGTTACGTGCAGGTTCTACGTGAGTGCGCACAAATACGTGCAGACGAACAGATTTGTACGTAGGTACAAGTGTGTGTTTGCATGTTTGTATCTATGGGAATTTTTCTAACCCCAAAGCCTGACACTTTGTTTTAAGCAAGCGCATTAGTACGTAAATAAAATCGTGAGGTACAAAAAATAGCAGCGCGAGCCGGGGAGCGTGAGCAGGGGAAGGGAAACATCCGTGACGAAGGAGGATAGACCGCTGCTGCACCTGTAACTCCAGCAGCCTTGAGAAGGAAGATACCGGCGGGGCTTGAGGGGAGGCTCCTCCTCCGAGCTCTTTCCGCTCGCGGAAGATAGCCCGCCAGCCGTGTGAACGCTGGAAAGTTTAATCTAATTGATCAAATATCAGTTGCGTTTATCATGGGAGGAGCGCGACAGCAATGGAAGAGTGTGAGAGGTTGGCGAGGGAGATATAAGAGGTAGTTACATGGCAGGAGCCGCAGAAAACTATTTCCTTTCGACGACATTTGCAGGGAACCGAGCAGATACGCGGCCAATTTTTGGAAACAAAAAATTACATCAGTTTAATTGGTACAATGGGGCGTTCTCGGCGGCGCCAGCTATTCCAGCCGAAACCTGACCATAGCGGCGTATAGTGCAGAAGTGAAAAGTTTCTCATCTGAAATAGGAACAGGAGAGACATTTAAAAAGACGGAGTTTCACAAAAAGACAAGCGTCATATCGGATAACATCGCCTCAGCTAGGCTAGGTGCCTTCACTCTTTTATACGTTTTGGACTCTAGCTGGATTGTCCTTTTTCTTGCTTCAGAAACACATCAGAACACAGAACACATCTTGCTTCAGAACACATCTTCCCCTCAGCTGCGTACGCGCGAAAAAAACCGATAAAGGCGGACTTTTTAGTGGGCAAAAGCAGGGCATGAGTGTGGGTAAAATCGTACTGCCCGTAAGAAGGTTCGCGCAATCTTCAACAGCTAAAACTCATTCTAGGTGATTGTCTGATTTCCTTTTCGAGTTTGAAACCTGAACTCAAATTGGAAGACCGTCTTCTCAAAAGTTTTAAGTTGCAGTGTTCTGTCAACAATAATTACTCATCCAGCTTTCGCGCGTAATCCTAACTGGCGAACCTTGCTTTTTTTCTGCAACAGGGAAGGAGTAGGTAAATATCTGAATGCTATATTAGAGCTTAAGGCGTGAATAGTTTCTACTGATGTGGGGCAAAAGAAAAAAATTATAAATTGGATTTTGTAGCTGCTTTTTAAGATTTCTCGGAAACATTGCTGCTTCTTTTGTTTTCTCCGCAGTAAGTGATTTTCACATCTTGAAAGTGGTCCGCCTGAATGAGACCATAGGTACATTTGTGAGACGACAACCCGACGCTTAGTACCCCACGACAACAGCTACGGAAGCACTCGTAGTTTACCGTTTAGCAATTTGCACGGTAAAGATTAAGCGCTGCGCCTGTTTTCAACATCACTATATTTCAAGAAAGGCAGTGCACTGGCTGTGGATTCAATTCCCTCCGATTACAAAAATCATTCGGTTTTTAGCCGAACCCAACACCTATAGCACTTGTTGTCTATGTCCGCCTTGACAACACGACGACTATTGTAACCAAGGGCAAGCCTTTTGGTGGGGCTCTCAAGAAAATAGACAGCGCTGGAAACTCGGTTGTTCAGTCGAGAGTTCAACCGCAACAATATAAGATATACTGTTCGCCGTCAAGCTCCGATGTCTAAAACAACCAGCCATGCGTTTCACTTCACGGAATAGAGTTTTAAAGCAGAGCTTAACTATTTTCGTCAAGCGATTTCGCGGAGGATGGTGTGCAAGTTAAGCTTATGACCGGAGACACACCCCGGGCGACACACTCGCTCGAAGCGCATCGCGTGATTCGTCGGGCCCGCTGTCGGCGCTGCGCACAAGGCCTCGTTCTGCGGGGAACGAGCAGCGGTCGCCGCCGCCGCTGCGGCCGAGGCAGCCGCCCACCCCCGCAGCCTCCCATGCATGCGGCGCTGGGTTGTCTCGGGCAACGTGACCCGTCTCACGGCCGGCGAAGAGTAACGGTGCGTTCGCCGTGAATGAACGCCACGCTCGCCCTAGGGAACGCCGCGTTCGCCCAGCCTCCTCCTGTGAGCGTTGCACGGAACCGAACGGCTTTGAGACGTGGTCGGCAATGCAGTTAAATCAAAGGTTAACCAAACGAAATCAAGACTCAATCACACTAAGCCAAGCTTTTGCTTTGCATATCCAAGATTAGCTGAGCTAGGCCGCAGCCATTTTTTTTTATTTCCTGCTCCCCCCGAAGCAGGCCGCATGGAGTACACGTTTCAATTTCATAAAGTTGACTGTCTTAATGAGAGCCGACTGCAAAAAAGAAGGAAATAATGAAACAGCTCGCTTAGGTTTAACTAGGTGCACCCCTAAGCATTTTTTAGTCTTGATGTTCGCTGAAAAATGAAATCATTTTCTCTGGTTGTGACAGGCTGGCTTATGAGCGTGGTGTTTTCTTCTTCTCGTTCATTTCCCTCTTCACTTCCCTTCAGTTCCTTTACTTGCATCTTCTGTCGGAGGTGAGTAAAGCGAGTCGACAAAAAGAAATATAAAAATTGCTGAATACGCAAAATGGATTGGCGAAGAGGGGAAATGAACAAAACTTCGAGACATTAATTATACTCATCTCACATTTCCAAGAGGAAGCGAGAGCTTGTAAACAGCTTGAACATACCGGAGATCAATGCCGCAGGACGTTCTCACCTTAGAGGACATCATGACCTAGCGCGTGTTCCCGCCTTAGCTCACGGTCTAAGCTTACAGCCGTATTTGAAGTCGCAATTTACTAAAAGCAAATGCGCCTAATCATAGTACTACACCTAAAGTCAGCACATACATGTTGCGTCCTACTGCATTGCTAGCCATGGCTTTCGCTAGAGACAACCCATCGTAAATCGCAGAACGAAATTTCCTGGCATGTAGCGAGCACTATCTGTGTTCTTCACACTGGCGGGGACGTAAATCGATACAAAGGTTTAGAAATGAAAGAAGAATATATTGAAACAGAAAGGTATCTTTCGCTTTCACGTCACTATAAAAACAGCTACGGAAGGTACACAGCGTTACTCATTAGTGGAATGTATTTTTCCACCTGCCTTTTTCATTTTTCTTCAACCGAAGAGGAAAAAGAAACCAAAACAGCAGAATGAGAGTATGGGTAGGGACCAAACAAGCGTGGTGTTGGCTACTCTAGACCCATAAACGTAGCAATGGGAGTAAAACAGGGAGAGCGAACAGGAATACTTGAAACGAATTTTCCTTCAGGTTCCCCGGTGATTAAAGTACTTCACATAGCAAAATTTATCGCCGCTGTTCGTGTGTTTTGAATTTGCGACAATTTTGTATTTTGTTAAGCTAATTCTTTACCGCGGGAAATGGACAAATTTTAGGTGTCTAAGAAAACATTTCTTTCTGCTAAACAT
Organism: Haemaphysalis longicornis; assembly: GCA_013339765.2. Taxonomy (NCBI): domain Eukaryota; kingdom Metazoa; phylum Arthropoda; class Arachnida; order Ixodida; family Ixodidae; genus Haemaphysalis; species Haemaphysalis longicornis. The sequence continues at coordinate 53,443,923 of CM023453.1, forward strand.
TACAATTTGAGTAGGCGCATGCTGCAGCGGCACAAAATGCGGATTCAATGCCATTTTCAACAACAGCAGATTTTAAAATGTTTTCATAAATCATGCTCGCAAAAATATCAAAATGAACCTGTTTCCCCGAACGTCAAAAAAATTCATAAAAACGAAGTTTATAGTAAGCCACCCGTAATAAAAAAAATATAGAATATACATTTTGAAGAGAAAAAACACGCCCTACAACAAAGTTGACTTCCATGGAACAATTTGTCACACAAAAAAATGAAGGAAGCCCACACTAACGCGTAAGACATGAAGGTGGGGAAGCTGCACGCAACCTTCACGACGATCACAACAGTTTAACTCCACGACTGCAGCCTATTTGCTTGTTTTAGCTGCCGCAACGACCTTTACTCCGTCATTGTTGCCATACGTGTGAGCTGCCGCGATTGCGCCGAACGCTCAAGTTTTTTTTTGCCAATTTTGGCCAATCTCCCTAAGTGGGTATGCTTGGCTTTACAACTGTGCGCCAGGGACGTTTGGCGGTCGACGCGAGGCATGCACGCATGAGCGCTCGGCATTTTATTTGTTTTTTTAACTGCCGGGCGGTGGCCGCGAGGCTCTCGCTTACGTGCGCGCGATAAAGTGCGCTCGGCATTTTCTTGGTATTTTTAACTGCGGAAAACCAATATAACTATTTACTAAGCAGCTTCGCTGTTAAAATATATTCGCACGCTTGGTGCCTGGTTCATGAAGTGAATCCCAACCTCTATTTCAAAATGCGCAATTTTGGATGGTTCTCTGACAGCAATCTGCAGGTTTAACATTATTAAAGCCACCAATTTGTCCCCACGTGATATAAAAACACCTTTTCAATGACTGACTTTGTAATTATGGCCAACACAAGATTCAGGACAACCACATGATGATGCGACTAAAACCGCTTAGAGCTGAAAATGAAACTCGGGGGTGGCTGTTTTTTGATCGCGGAACGATCCGTTCACTGTCATTTTATTCTCACTTATTTCTGAGAACTTTCACTTGCGGTTTAATGGCATCTTCCTACTCGCTATTGCAGCCCTTCTTGCAGGAATGAGGTGCGATACGCTAGAACTGTGACCACCAAGCTTTTCCCGACCAGCTGTTGTGCAAAAAAAAAAAAAAAAAAGCGTTCAGCTCTATGAGGCCCCTTGAATGCAGCGCCACCAAGCATTTTAGAAAAGAAACAATGCCACACTTCTCGGAGATTCTCTTCAAATAGACATTTCTAAGAAGCAACCCTAGACCTCCAGAAATACCCTCGTACGGAAACAAAACTTGCCGGCGAAATGCTGGCGATGTACACCGCCGATTGGGGTCTATCTCCTTTTCTATACTGATATCTGACGACTTGGTGTTATCTTTCGAATTTCATCTGTAGCTGTTATCGTAGAAGTGACGCGTGGGTGAAGTGAAATCCCGATTGGCGTGGTTTTTTTGAGGGACAGTAGACAGCGACGAAGGGGCCATGGCAAATCGACTTGAAATCGGGTAACTGCGTAGTGGCGCCAATTATAAATTTTGCAATGGAAAAACAATACCGAAAGGGCTGGGAATGGACTCAAAATGCTCGGTGCACTTGTTAGACACTAAAGGAACCTACATAAATAAGATTTGTCAAAATAAAGCTACCCATTCTCAGAACCCAAGCTCAATAGTCAATAGCTGGTGGATTTTCATCACATCTTAACGCTGGCGGATTACAAAGCTGTCAGCATAATTTGATATTTGACTTGCAGGGAGCCTTTCAATCAAAAAAAACTTGATGGTGCGGCCGCATAACCACGAGCGGCATTCTTTTTTGTCAAGCGATGCAGCCACTCCTCCTTTCGCAACACGTGCACCTCAACTCGTAGAAAACGCCTTCCTTAAAAAATGGGAATGTCGCGGAGCGGGAAACTTCTAACTAGTTCTAAAGGTGCAGTGCCTATACTAACCACTTGGATGTGTTAGGTGCACGATACAAAATACTACAACGTGTGGAAATCGGCGATATAAAGCAACCATCACCGGTGATCGACTTGAATAAGCGTGGTAACGAAAGGGTTAAGACAACGCTGTATGTAGAGGGGCGGGCGCGGTCAACGTGTTGTGCTGCTCATTTCAAATGGAGCGGAGTGGGGCGCTACCGGTTCGCTAATTGGTAAATCGTGAGAGGGAGCGCGTTGGTGATGATTGGGGACGTTTCACAGCAGCCGTCGCAGACAGATTTCAGCGAACGCGCGAACGGCTGACGGCGCGCTGTTCTGACGCCATTTCTCAGCCGCCGCGGAGAGACCTCCTCCCATGCTCGCCCTGTTGCCTCATAATTATCACAAAACAATTTTCGTTAAACAACGGTGTAATGCCCGTTAATGTAGTTTTGTATTGCCTAAATTACGACCAAGAGTTGCTTCTTGTCAAACAGTACGAACACTTCCGATATGTGCGAGCTGGTAGTGCTAGTAATTCGAAAACACGTTGCATATGTCCACTGCGCGTTTATGCTTTCCGGGGTGACATAAATGTTTTGCGATGGGCGCTGAAAACAGCTTCAGAGAAAAGGCGCGACACCATAAAATTGGCCGAATAACCTTGCCGGGTTTCATCAAGATATGAGTAGCATATAAAAAAAACAAAAAGTTCAATGGCAGAACATGGACAAAACGAAGAGCAAAAAAGTCATAAGCCATTCCACTCTGTGAAGCTAGATGACCAGCGAAGCGTTTTAGTGCACGACGTAGAGGAGAGACAGAGTTAGGGGGAAAGGTGGAAGCAACTTTTATTTATGTTGAGCCTTGGCAGCGGTCATCACTCGGGGAGAAACATACAGCTACAGCCGTTTTCTGCTGAGCATTCGCGATAAAGTTAGCTTGGTCGCAAGGTGTTTTGGAACTCGCTAAACAAAACTGCACGGCACCCTAGCCTATGTCCGCACCTCAGACGGACCCTTTATCTTGTGTGTTAAACAGCAACAATAAAAGAAATGCTTTCCGGGCGCATTCGGGGCGTGTGCCACTCTTGAGCACAAGTCTTGAGCTCCATTCATGGGGACAACGAACATCACACTGTTTTCTATAACTGCACGCTCCCCATCAAAATAATAGGTAGTTGCAAACATGAGGTGACGCACAGTGGGACGTTAGTATTCCAATGCCTTGCACCATAGAACTCCTCACGCTTCGAAGACACGAGGAGCCTAGGGCGTTTTCGTTGACAGGCAACAACAATACATTGAATACTAGCCATATAAGCTTCACTTAAAACGACGGTAATAATAACGCAAAATTGATAACCCAGCAGAGATCTTGTTCGATAAGGAGGATAAACTTTGTTCGCTAACCACAATACGCGATACTACGCTCCAGTGCTTGTAGGCACGAGGGTGAATGCAGCGTACGGGACTGACGAGTACTATTGGTTTGGGGAAAACGTGTCCTTCAGCATCGATTACCTCCTCTGTTTAGCTTTTTTATGGGTGCTTGTTTGGTACCTGTAAATGTACTCAAGCTAACCCGAGTAATCTGTCATGAAGCACACATTGGCCATATGCTAGTGACATGCATATTTTCATAGCGCGAAAGTAAGTCAAAAGCATAAGAAGAGAACACGGATGGGACACGCCGCGGTAGCATATTTTCCTGCAGCGAAATTAAGCTTAAAGAACAGAAAAAAATACGTAAGTTATCAGAAATCAAACTTGGCCACTTTTCCACTGTAAAGGGCGATATGCTGTGGCATTCTTGCAAACGCAACTTCCGTGCTCGTATGATGTTTTTATACGTAAGCACAGGAGGCTCAAACTGGCCGGATCTGTTTGTTGTGATGCGGTAAGCCAGCGAAGTGAGGCACCTCACCTGCGCAGAGGGGAGCGTGACGTCAGCGGCGGAAAGCGGGCGCGAGGACTTCATCGTCGCGTGGCGAGCGGTAGTCTTCACGTCGGCGTGTAGGGCGAAAGGGCATATAAAGCATACGAAGTGCCGAGAAACCCCAAGCAATCTAAAGCATCTGAAGCAGTCAAAGGTGTTTCAACGGAACAGAAAAAAGCATCGTATCCAATCAGAGTTCTCCAAGAGAACTCCAAAAATGGATGTTGTTTTGGAGTTACGGATACGGATACGTACATACGCACTAATACCAGTCCGGCGAGCGGTTGTCTCAATTTTTTATCATTTGTGCCCGTGTTTAGGCACACTTCGGCTTTTGGCAAGACAAGCGAAATGGTTGGGCTGACATACACGTCAACGCCTGATCCGTGTTGTGGGGGAAAATTCGATTGCGAAAGAGAGCAGCAAGGTGAGAGAAAAACAGAAGGTAAAAGAATGGCAGGTAAGGTAATTATGGCTGAAAGAATACAAGAACAACAAAACAATAACTCCTAACTCCCATTAAGAACAGCTGAAGATGTTTAAATTACGGAAAAAAAGTAGACTAAGATGGACAGAAGTGGGAAAAAATGACTGGGGACAGAAGGAAGTGAGAAAACTTTGGTAAACACGCGCTTTTCGGTAAAATGATGTTTACCAAGCAAACATCCTGGATTCAGATAACCTTCTCGGTTCTAAATTCAGGCGCGCTGTTGAACGGTTGCCGTTTTGGTCAGTCAGAAAAGTGTGCAAAGCTGGGGGACCATAAAAGCTCCACGCAAGGTCGCACAGGAAACGCTTGGCCTTGACATCATAGTTCACAATCTTAAAAGAGATAGACACAAACATGATGTAGTATACACAACCCAGCATTGCCTGTTGCAGTTAGGTTGTGGAATTTACTTTGCATGCAGTTCAGGTTTCCAATGTTTATGCGCACATGAAACTTGTAGCAGTGACCCTTGTAGACGCCGTCCCGTTCCCTAACTCCCTTTAATGGCCTGTTTTCTATACGGCCTAAAGGATTGTTTCTACCAAGGGGATTTTTTTCTTTTTGTTCCTTTATTGGCCCGCTATGATGGCGCGCTCTTGCCCGTAGCGACCCTACCAGGGCGGAGAACAAAAAGTATACCAGAATCGATAGTTTTCTTTATAGCAGTGCTCGTTACGCCGGGCATCGGTCTGCTTGGAACGGTCAAAGCGACAGCAATCATACCACGGTCCTTCGACGAACTTGACTTCCCAGAGCTGACCGGCCCATTTACAACCCCCATTTCGAACACAGTATGATCGGGAACCCGGAAGTACTGTAGCTGCCTACGCGGCGCGTCTTACGAGGTCCGTAAAGTACCTCGCCTGTTACTGAATCCTATTGGTAAACTAAAACAAAAACGAAAAGTTGGACACTGCGAATCGTGTCATTGTGTGCAACTAAAGGGCACCCGCTTGGAGAACATAAAGCCGGCACTGTCAGGCGCACGTCCGCCGCAACGCACTCTTATGAATGCGGTTTCGATGCAGGAACTCTTACGACTTACCTGAGCGCAGGGCGGATTTCATAGCGGGGCAAAATACTTGTCGGCAAACCGACTTTCCAAGTTACGTGTCCGGGGAAGTTATCATGTGTGTATATGGCCCGTTTATCTTGCAGGTGTTGTTTCGTGTGCACTAGGCGTTGGTAACAGTAACGTCGTCAACACTAGAGTCAATTCGGAGCTTTACAATTCTTTTGTCTTCGTTATACTCCTGGAACGGCAAGCCCCAAGAGGCTTTGAAACAGTGATGGATAGGTTAGAACATTATCAGACCTCAAAACGTAAGGGTAGGCCTAGCGTCAGAGCGTTGGCCAACGCACTACTGCTGACGCGAAATGGATCAGCTGTCGCAATAGCGGCAGCAGTGACGGAATCGAGCAAAATGCTCATAAATATAGTTATCGGTGTGTTAACTAGCCGTCGGCATCGAAACCAAACGGAACGAGATGCAACGCGACCATCGCCCAATCATGTTCCTCAGCGGCGGCTTTGGTCGGATGCCGCCAATCGGGAAACAGGATTCTTTGGCGCAATCGAGAAATTGGTCAAAAGTAGCGGTTGTTCCAATGCTTATTTTGTTATCTTTATTATGTAGAATATTTGTTTGGTGATTATGATAAAATCGGTATTGTCGTTATTGAGCCAAAACAGTCTTTTACGGGACCAAACTTGCATTTTGTCTCCATGGCCCCTTTAAACACGATATCGGTGAGCAGCATTTAGCGTCATTCACCTCTCGTGGTTTTAGTGGGAAGAAAATATTTGTTTCAGGCTATTTCACCTTTTGCCAGTCACACCGTGAAAGGTGTTTATAGGAAAATCGAGGCACAGTAAGCTCTTCACTGTCATTAGCAATACCTCCCAGGCTAAGGCCCAGTGAATGCCCGAAGAAACGTTAGTAAGAGTGAACTCGTTGCAGGTGCCTTAATTTGTTTTTACTGCTGACAGTTTACTGCATGCCCATTTTCTCAGAAACTTCATATACGGCCCGAGTCTTAAAGCCACGTTTTTAATTGGCTCATGTTTTGTCCACTAAACGAGACATTCCTACCCGGTTTCCACGCGACAAACACTGCTTCTCGTATAGGGCAGGGATTCTTTATTTTAATGGGCCCTGTAAGTATTTAGAGATAGGTGCAGCTTAGATAGTTAATAATTATGCTGTCAAGTCAAAGTGCCTGCGCATGGTACTGCCCTAGAATTAAAGGGATGACGAATGCAAAACAGAAATTGCTGTAATTTAAAAGATTTAGGCCTTCGTAATTCACTGTGTTTCATTCCAGCATCCGAAAAAACTGCTGTTGCCTTAACGGGGATAAGAAATATCTAAACAGTTAAAAAAAATAGCCATAGAGCCCCTTTCGTCATTGAGACTGGTGTGACCGGACACAGCGACTTTCCCCGTTACCAAGGAGCACATCCCCGAAGAGGGAGCTGCAGGTCAAGCAATGTAAGTCGTACCTGGTAGTAAGAATGCCATTCTCGGACAGGCTACGGTGATCAAAGGTTAAAATGGCAGATTCCTCAGCTCCACAATCAGTACCATGATATTCTGGATCTCATTCTATGTCGTAGCCCAAAGTATCTAAAGTTCTCAAAGAAAAACTGTTGAGGCAAATAAAAATAACCGGTGACAGCAGCGGTTGGCGCTCTAATTTTGTCACTGTCCAGTACCTGGAGGATGTGGGCATTGAGATTTCTTTGTTTCTTGTTTTGTTAGTTTCTAAATCAGATGCTTGTTCATATTATTGTTCTGGTATGATTACGCCAGTGTGCGCTTTTTATTTTGGCGAACGCATGTAACTCGCTGTTTGCGTTTTGTTTTTTGATTATTTTTGTTATCTTCTTCTTCTGGTTGTTGTTCCTTGTGATCCCGCTGCTCCTCTGTTTGTTGAGGGTGACAGGGCCCCGTCGGGCAGTTTTGTTTGGCTTTAGCCATACCATCCAAGACAGTTTGCATTGAATTGTCCCAATCAGACGGATACAACAACAACAACAACAACAACAACCTGCTGGTCCCCTTCTGCTCACGCATCAGATCCACGGGGGGAGAGCAATTGGTGATTACGCACCTTGACCTGGTCTCGGCGCGCTACATCCACTCTGTCCACGACCACGAGCCACAGGTGGATCCTATCCGCCAGCGGTGCCCTAATAAACCTAACATCTAAAACATTTATTAATGCGGAACCTCACGTTAGCATTCAAGTCATGCGATCAAACAGAACTATGAGTCCCACCACAATTGCACCACAATGTCTCTTGGCGGTGGCTTTAGTCGGCGGCCGACAAAACTGTTGCAAAAACTGTCCCGTGAAAGTCATAAGGGTGGGGTCAGGGACTGGCTGATCAAGCGCCCCCGAATCGGCTGTTTTCTTTATTACCTGGATTATTTGGTTCACGCTTCAGTTAATCCTGGTATCTTTGTTATTGGGACAAAGCAGCATGGTCACTTGCGACTTAACATGATAGGAAAGATTAGGCCTCAAAATATTGAGAAAATCCCGCCACATGAAAAAAAAGGAAAGAGCATTCCTTTCAGGTGATATGACGTAAACGTTTCAGTATAAAAACTTTCTATTAGTAGCAAAACCTTCAAAACAACATATAAACATGTCTCTTATACACGTCGTTAGGAGTGAACAACAAGAAATATGCGCACCCATTCTTAAGTGCACAATTTTAGTGGCACGCTGCTTAATTAATCCCTGCCGGTTCCACTACAGTGACATCAGCAACTATTTCAGCAGATCAGTGCTCCTTAGCAAGGTGGGTCAGTACTTGCCTTGTTTGCAAGCACGGCTCGACGGTAAACAGTAGCGCATAATTAATCAGTACGCGAACAACCAACTTCTTTGTCCCATCATTGGCCGACAATCACAAAAGCGCAATCGCGTTCCCATAGGATTACGCACGCTCTAATTTGCAAGCTCATAACGAGTCCGCACATCAGCGGGGAAACCTGTTTCGCCGCAAGCCATTGAAGGTGTGCAAAGCTTTAAAACAAAAATGCAACCTAGCGACCTTTTTTTCTCTCGGGGATTAAATGTGTGTCAAGAACGTCTCTGCGCACCCATGCTCTTCAGCATAGATAAATTAAAACGCCACAAATCATCGACTCTGTTTTTCGCATTCATTGTTTTGTGGTTATTACGCCAGCGCTAGTCCTTGTGTAAAAACTTTCGGGTAGCTCGCACTCACGCACAAGGCTTGAATGGCGAAGCTTTTGTAGATGATAATTTACGGACACAAAGCTGAGTTTTGGTGTCGTTGTGGTGTCGTGGTTGACGTCGGTGGCATGGCATTTGAATGATATTATGTTGAGCAAGGCCAGAGTGAGCTCGTCGTTTTGGTCGACGTTATCGTACGCCACTCTGCAAGCGCGACTTCTCGTCTCTAGCCGATGCTTTGCACAGCGAGCCTCTCAATTATCCTTTTCCCTCCATCACCTGCGACGAGCACTGGGAGGGGGCGCTGGGCAGCTCTGATCGGGAAATTCAAGCCTCCCTGACGAAGCGGGCTGCCATTGTCGCCGCCAGGCTAAAGCCAGCGGCCATCACGTTCCCGTAACAGAGCTTGGCTAAATAAAGTTTACCTCCCCCTCCTCGAAGCGCGGCCTCTTCCTCGGCCGTGCTTACTATCCGCGGCCGGGTTCATGGGGAGTCAGTGGGCCTCCTCGATTATCAGTCCCGGATCGTCCGCGGACTGCCCGAGGCGCTATCCGGCGCTCGATTTTCCCGTGTATTCCTATGGAGCTCCCGGTCCGAGCGCAGTCCTCGGACTGCCCGCGGGCCGTCCAGGACTGGTAAATCGAGGATGCCCAGTGATCACCTACAGCAGCTTCAACATTTAAGTCTCGTATCTTCCACAATACAGAGCGCATTGCGTACGACGACACGAGGACGGACGAACGAGGGGCGTACGCTATGGAGGGTCTTCCGCGTTCCGAGCAAAGTGTCGCCTCGATACGGCGAAAACTGGAATTTTAAAGACGATAGTCTTTCTTGGGCTACTTTTACCCAGAAATTTTGGTCTATCTGTATGGCTGTCTGTCTGTCCGTCCGTCTGTCTGTAGCTCGATTCAGCCACTCGGCCAAAGTAAAATTGATATTGCGCAATAGTTTTATATACTCACAGCCAAATGTAAACGTCTAAGCCCGGTTTATATGTTCATACTTCTCAACTTTATTGAACAAGAACAAGACATTACGCAAATATAAGACAGTAAATTAGTACACAAGGGATATTTACAGTGTTCCTTTATTAAAAAATTCATCGGTGCTTGGTTTTTCGATAACAAATGATATTCTACATCTACTGCAGAAAACCGCCGCCTCCTGGCGGCATATGAAAAATCACGCGGCAACAGCAACGAAAGGTTCCACTAAGGTTCCACGTTCTGCTTGGAACGCACGTGGAGCACGGCCACGCGGTTCTATAAACCTTGTAGTCGGCCGCCTCCATTCACGCGCGTCTCCGCCGTACTGCAGCGCTGGCATTGAGTAACTCCGCCTGTAGCAGTGGAACGCGCTAAATTCAAATCGCCTTGCGTAAACCTTTAGTGTGTTCACCTTGGGGTGAGCGCGACGGTACAGGAACAGCATGAGAGGTGAGCGGGAAAGCCAAGGGGGCCATTTCCTTGGCAAATGTCTACAAAGGCCCAAAAATATTATCGTCTTCAAAATGTCATAGAAGAGAAAGACCTCTTCAACTCATTTTCTTTGTAGTCATGAAACGCGACACTAATATCCGAGGCCACAGACACTATTGAAACATGCGCTGGGTGTCAGCCGGTAGAGCGATTATAAATTGCCTATCAAACACCATTATGGGCAAATAGGCAGCGTTGAATAGTGGAACCTTGATCTGTCAGTGGCCTTTTTTTCGTCCAATGAAAAGATAACAGGTCTGGGTGCGATATGTAAAATATTATCTTCAATACGACTACTGAATAACATCAAAAGTTTGAATTTTCGATACCAATGCAATATGCAGAAATGAAATGTAGTTGATAACATGACTTTCGTTAATCCGGTCCCATCATTAACGCAGTGAATTATTTCCAGAGAAAGTTCACCTCATGTGGGAAGTAGGTTACTATGAAAAAGAAACTACAACCGAGACTAGAAATACGGCTTTTAGTTATTTTTGTTCATGACTGCCATGTTCGTCGGTTTGTCTCACCTGCTAACTGTTGTCCATCTTTATTTCTTTCTAAATGTGAAAGGCTTGTTGGCTCACAATCGTTTAAGCAGATGGCGGCAATCGAACCTCATTGCTAATCTAAAAATCTTCGTTGCGATATCTGGTGTTTCCATGTCATTCCTACGACAAAAAACGAGCTTTAGCAGAAAGTTTTTCAAAGCAATGGGTGCCTTCTTACACCATGAAAGAATCGTGCTTCGTGTCAACCAAACCGAACAAGCCTCTCTCGGACATCCGAGGAGCACGTCGCTCTATATGGTTTGAAACGCAGAGAGAAACACGGGCGATGAACCCAAAGTAAACAGGACAGGCGTTAACTTACCGGTAATTTTAGTTAGACACTACCGTTTGTACAGTATGCTTTGTATTGACCACCCCTCTTTTGTGTTACGCTTCAAACCATGGGAACTAATTGCCAACTCGCCCAGCAGGGAGCTAAGCACTTTGCTGTATTGCCTTACAACGGACATGTTTACATACAGCACTGCCGTCGCACAATGGTGCAGTCGCGGCACATCCGCTCTAGTCTCCTGTAGAGTCGGGGGCTACTGTGAAACCGGACGAACGCTGGCAAGCCATAAATGGATTTTTTCTAGCCCTAGACAGGGAGCGCACATCTAAATGGAAAACTGGGATCATGTGACAAAGCGTTAATCGCAGGGTCCCTGCCACGCATTGTCTCGCAGATCTCTACAGTCGCGGATCAAGTTTGCGTCCTCGCGGGGTCGAGAAAAAGCCTCCCCACAGTCCGCTGGTCTCAGTCGATTCCCCGTGGCTTGGCAGAACACTGGAACAGGCTCGTTTGCATGGCTTAAGGCCGACCTCCATGCAGCGAAATGTAGGCGAAAAGGCGGCGAACGTCGCCCGGCGGCGGCCGTTCTGCCGCCGGCGTCGAAAATACGGCTGTTCGCCGGCGATCTACGCGAGCTAGATGTCGAACGCGCGGCGGCGAACGCGACCGGAAGCGGCAAACTGCATTTTGAGGCCGCAGCCAATCACAGCCTTGTACTTCCTTGTACTTCCTGTCCTGTCTTCCATCGGCGGCGTTCGCCGCATCACGTTGCATGGAGGGTGGGGTGGGCGAAAACTGAGCGGCGCGTCAAACCCCGGCGTCCGCCGCGCCAAGTTCGCCGAGAAACTTCGCTGCATGGAGGTCGACCTTAAGTCGGTCGCCGGCTCGAAGTTATTGTTCAAAAGCATGAGCGCGCGCTGGCACCTCCCGGCAACTGGGACTTGTCACGAGCATTCTTCTCCAAACGAGAAGGATGCGGAGATATTATTACCAATGCTGAAGCAACTAATCGCATGAATACCAAAATACCAATGAGGGCATTGGATGACAATCGCTGTTGTTGAGAAAATTTAGGGACACACTAGATGCACCCGCAGAATGTTCTCACGTGGTACGGTAGCACATTTGGTATACCAAGCGGCTCAGCTAAACGACGCTGGTTTAGATATACAGGGTGTCCCAGCTATCATGCACCAATATTTAAAAAAATAGCGATGGAGTTACTCGAAGAAAACCTAGTGCATAATGTTTGCGGTACTGTGGAGAATTGGACAGTATTTTTCTCGTTAATTAGAGTTAATTAAATAATTGTAATTAATTATCTAACTCGGTAATTACTGTCCTGATCCCCGAAGTGTCAATGAGGCACTTGTAGGTACCCACGAGGGGAATCTAACTGCGGTATTTTCAGCGAAGAACTATTTGCGTACTCATTTATTCTGTCTGATAAAGAAAACCCGCGAAATATGAAAAATACCACGTGACGACGCTCCCGCGCGTATCGTAAAGCAGCGCCCCCAAATAAGTTGATTGAAAACAACTACTTCGCCTGTCACCCGCCCGAAGAGACAGCTTATCACCTTGATAATGGCATGCATGGAAGGAGCGGGGTGCGTGTGCAGATAAGGCACAAACGGGGTCGCGATTTCTTCTTTCTTTCTTTTGTTTATTTCGTTATGGCTAACTCAGAGGCAGCCTGTTTGAGGGCATTGCTTTACGAAGCACGCTCACGCGCGCGGGAGCGTCGTCACGTGGTATTTTTCATATTTCGCGGGTTTTCTTTATCAGTCAGAATAAATGAGTACGCAAATAGTTCTTCGCTGAAAATACCGCGGTTAGATCCCCCTCGTGGGTACGTACAAATGCCTCATTGACACTTTGGGGATCAGGACAGTAATTACCGAGTTAGATAATTAATTACAATTATTTAATTACCTCTAATTAACGAAAAAAATACTGTCCACTTCTCCACAGTACCGCAAACATTATGCACTAGGTTTTCTTCGAGTAACTCAATCGCTCTTTTTTAAAATCTTGGTGCATGATAGCTGGGACACCCTGTATAAGCACATCCACACAGTTACAAAATTACAACGTGGTTGTCCAAATTTCTCAAAAGCGAACTTCGTCCGACGACAAAAGCGTGACGGTGTTGGCTCCTCCCTAATGACTCCCAGGAATGATCGTAGCAGAGATAAGCTTAAGTAGGATCCCTGACATAGCAGCCTTGCAGCGTGCAAAAACAAAATCTCATTCCACCCATATGCACGTCTGTCAAGAGACCTGCCACATCCAATTCAACAAAATAGGTGAAACTAGACAGGAAAAAACCCACATAATATTTGGGACTAAATAAAAAACCCCGGGCCGACTCCACTAACGTGAAACCTGTGGAGAGCGAAGCATGCAGTGTATCGGTGTATTCAAACATTGTAAGTCTCTCTCTTTCCACACGGCGCGCGCTGATTGGGCGCCGGAGAAGCGCCGTAGAAAGGAGGAATGGCGCCCTTGCTGAGCTGCTGGCACCCTCTCTTGCGTTGAACCAGATATAAGCAATTTTCGTGCCCAATCTTCCCCAGTTTGGGGTAGTGGCAGGGGTCAATGCGAGCGCAGTGCAATGCCCGCCCTGGAGGCTCACACACAAAAATAAAATTTATTACCGTACTTACCCGATTCTAACGCGCACCTTTTTTCTGCAAAAATAGGCCGAAAAATCGCATGCGCGTTAGAATCGGATACGAAACCGAAACTGCCGAAACATCTGAAATTTCGTTCCACCCATTGCCATCGCCATCGCAAGATGACGCTAAAGCTTTTAGCAACTATGTACGCTGACGATATCTGCATCTGGACTTCTGGTGTAACTCGACCGCAGCTGCGAGCCCGTTTACAGCGAGCCGCAACAACGACGTCTCGGTACTTGTGTCGTCAAGGCCTGAGTTTAGCGCCAGAAAAATGCGCCGTTCTTGCATTCACCAGAAAGTCGATGCTCCGGTATCCTATCATTATTGAGGGGACACTGATACCTTACGTCACGCACCACAGATTTTTGGGAGTGACTGTAGACCGCGGTCTGTCGTGGACGAAACACATAGCCTCGTTGAAGACTAAACTTGCAAGCCCAGTACATGTTCTTCGCTTCGTGGCGGGGATGAGATGGGGTCCATCTGAGAGCGCTCTTCTCCAGCTGTACCGGAGCCTGTTTTTGGGGCATCTTCGTTACAGCCTGCCAGCCATTTCAAACCTGCGAACTTCTTCCCGGCGCACATTGGAGGGTTTGCAAGCACAAGCCCTCAGAATATGCTTGGGGCTACCACGATGTACCTCTACTGTGGGCACAATTGCCGAGGCACGTGTTTTTCCAATGGATGCACTTCTTTTGGGCGAACCCCTTCGAGTCTACCTTAGATGCTTCACAAGGCATGAACACCATCCATTATCGGCTCTTCCTACTACGTGTTCGAGAAGTAGTTTTGCGGCAGCCATTTTGCAACACCAACATAAGATCCCATCAGGTTTCGCCCCAATGGTGGTTTCCCAGAATCCTCTGTGGGTACTATCAAAACCATCAATTTACCTTTCCATCCCGGGAATTGGGAAGAAGTCCTCTTTGCCATCAATAGCCCTCAAACAGTTGACTCTAGCGTTCTTGACAGACAAGTACGCCGGAACTGTACATGTATATACTGATGGCTCTGTGACTGCATCCCGGTCCACCGCGGCTGTGGTAATTCCAAGCTTATGCGTTACCCGAGGATTCACACTAGACCACAAGACAACTTCTACTGCCACTGAGTTGGTTGCCATACGGGAGGCGATTCGTTTAGTCTCCCGTGAATCACCTCAAGCTTGGACCCTGTTTTGTGATTCCAAGCCAGCACTCCAGGTCCTCAACGGAGTTATGAGGCAAGGACCCTATTATGCCCTTGCTGCGGAAGTACTCGAATTATGCTCATTGACACTGCAACAAGGACATGTCCTCACCATTCAGTGGGTACCAGGCCATTGCGGGCTAGCTGGTAACGACTGAAAGACCAGGAGGCAAAGAAGGTTTCTGCAAATGCAGATGTTGTACGTCTGCCCTTCGCAAGGACGGACACGACCGCCCTTCTGTTTACCACTCTCCGCCACGCCTCGGCGAATCACTGGTCCCACCCTGACAATCGTCATAGAAGATTACACCGCCTGGACCCCGACTGCAAGTTTCGGTTACCTCCTGGTATTCAGCGAAACTACGCCACGCTGTTTCACCGACTACGGCTTGGCGTAGCTTTTACCCGTCGCTACAAGCACCTCATTGGTTTTACGAGTGACCCGGACTGTGAGACATGCCATGTACCAGAGACTATTTCGCATGTTCTCTGCCACTGTCCACGCTATGCGCAACCTCGAGAACAATTAGTGAGAACATTGGCCCGTTTGGACTGTCGTGTGGTGTCGGAGGAAGTGCTGCTGGGACCTTGGCCAGACGCGAAGCGTTCCTACAGTGCATTTAAAGCTGTGCTGACATTTCTGCGCAGCAGCGGCCTCTCAGAGATATTGTAGTTGAGGCCCGTCCGGCTGAACTTTAACACATACACCGTATCGGTATAGGCATCTTCTATACATAGCCCTTCATTTATTTCTCCGCCATCTTCATCTCTCTCGTCCTCTATCCACACTCTTTCCTCCACTTTCCCTTCCCACACACAGAATAGCTGGCCAGATATACTACCGTCAGGCCGACCTTTCTGTGTTTATTTCATTTCAATAAAATTCCTCTCTCTTTCAGATCTAGGCGCCTAGACTTTTCTTTCGGCGTTCACACAAATCGTCAAATTATTCCACTTGCGTGCTTGATAACAGCAATGGTAGCAGCGGCAACGAAGGTGCGCCGCTTCCGCGGCTTACGAGGGGCTCCCACGCGTTCACAACGAGCGGTTGGCTGAAGCGTATGCCTCTGGAGAAGCTCGCGGGATGGGCATGCGAGGCGTGGGCCGCGATCCCATCGAACATGGTTGAAAGTTCGTTCAGAAGTGTGGCATCGCGAACGCGCTTGACGGCACCAATGACGAGATGTTGCGGTCAGCGGATGGCGACAAGGAGCTCTCAGAGAGCGACGAGGAGTGAGATGAGTGAGATTACTACGGGGAATAAATCGCCCGTTTCTCTCGCATTCGTTTTTCTTGCTCACAAAGTTCCTTGCGCGTTACAAACGGAGGTGCAAGTTTTTTCGGTTTTTTTGCCTGGAAAATCGGGTGCGCGTTAGAATCGGGTAATTACGGTAATCTAGTTACAGCTAGGAACCGCTGTTTTTAGCTGCTACACGGGTCGACAGGACACAAGATATATGCAATATGCTACACAGGAAACAAAGTGAACAGCACACAAGTTCACAAAAAATAAGGTCCACCGCACCGAAGCATCTTAACATTAATGTCCATGGCACAAGGTCCTGAAAGGTCCCCCCTTTCTTCTTTTTCACACAACCTCACACACGAGCACGTGAAAGCCAGGGCTTTTATTTGTTGTTGTTCGTTCATACTTCACGTATTTTTGGCTGTCATTACAGCGAATCGACCACTCAAAGCTTCGCTTTATAAACACTCGTTTAAAGACGCGGTTTGAGGAATGGCAGTTCTTTTTATTTTTCGTTTTTCATCTTTGGTAATTTTTTTGCTGTCATAGAGCGGAGAGGAACTCGAAGGTTTCGGTTGAGAAATACCGGCTTAAAAACAAGGTCCTAGCAACAGCAGTTCAAACAACAAAGCGACAGCCCGGACGTCCTTAGAAACCCACTGTAGTACACTTCACCATTCCTTCGTCTTCTCCGGACGACTTCTAACGCCTCGAGGTGTGTCATCTCCACTCGCTTCGTCGCCCCGAATTCTTCCCTTACCAATACCACTGCGCGTTTGTCGCTTCCAGTCCCAGTACGATTGCATCATGCACTTCAGCCAAGGCCCAGGCGCCATAATTGAGGCAGAGGCTGTGTTCGCCAAACTACAGCAAGCAGTGGCTCTGGACGCAACGCGGTGCAGAGGTGAGGAAAGCCGCCATACGCCATCGCGGCAACAACAACAACAAAGCTTCGCTTGCAACGGGACACGCGTCTGAGGGAGGATTCCATTCTTGCCCATCCGTGGTATAACGCCTCGGGGGACCGGCTGTATTCGCGGGGCAGACCTGCGGGGTTTCCTCTTTCCTCCAAGGGTCCATTGCACCGCCAAGGCACCGTTAGCGATCGAAGCGTGGGCGAGGAATGCGGATGCGCAACGGACAGACCAGAGGCAGTGCGAACCGAGGTGACCGTTTCCCTTCTAAAACTTCTCGCCGCTCTTGTGCAATTCGTAACAGACAACGAGCATATAGTGTGCCAAGATGTATGCAGCGGGCCGCGTACGCGCTGACATGGGTCCAGCGGAAGAAAAGATCGCTTTAGAATGTCTCTTCGAAACGGCGGGAGGTGAGGCATCACGTTGGCTGGAAGAATGCGCATGGCTCAAGACGACAGTCACTTACTGCCTGATGTCGATTGGGGTAACAAACTATACTACAACCTGAGGAATGTTGTCTGTCAAGGTTCCATTAAAAATGATGAGCTTATACTTTGCTTCATGATGACAAATACGAAACAGCAGAAGGCTGATCAGCGTTTCTTGTTTCTAATTTTACACGGCGCAGTACTGACCTTGCGACGCTTTCTCAACGTTTCCAGTGTTACCGACCTGCGCATCGTCCTCGTCGTGGGAAAGCTTCATTGCTGTCGCCTCGTGTACTTTCTGTTTCGTCCCTTGTTCACGCTATGGCACGCCGGGGGAACTTCGCGATGGCTGCTTATTGTTCCATGCAATACACTGCTACAGCGGACGGCAACCGTGATGATCTGTTTGCTGATGACCCATCACAACCAACAGCTTACGCGTAGCTTAAATCATGACTGATGTTACGGGCTTGGTTCCCCTCACAAAAGGATTCGGTACTAGCCCGAGGGTATCGTTGTCTGCACGTATGAGCGTATGTACGTGTGCTACGCCGCATCGTTATTGTCATGTTCATGATTAAATACTACTTAACAGCTGGATCAGCCACTCCTCTGTATCGTGATGATGCGGAAGGGTGAGTAGAGTACCAATACTGCTGCTTATTAGTGGACAAGGGGAAACGTCATCCCGCTCCTCCAATACGCGAGGAGGAGCTCTGCTGATTAGGAAAAGGTAACTTCCCTTTCCACGATGGGTGCGAGCCCGGCGCTTCCGTCGCGATGCAGAGCGGTCGTAATACGGGATTATAAGCTGTAGCAATAAAAATGACTTCCCAATCAAAGCAATTAAAAAGCAGCTTTCTTTGACTCTTCCCCCGGCTTTGTGGTGGGCTGCTGATGCTTGCTTCTGGAACTGCAGCATTCTTGCCGATTGCGCCATGGTTTTTTTTTTTTCACAAGATAATGCTGTTCCCCCCCTAGCGGAACTTAAGGGTCTACAGGGGAAGTGACTACCGGTGCCATGCGAGGGGAGGCCCCACTTCATGCGTGTAATACGTTACGTTCTCTTCTCTTGGAACTGGTGGCGTCTTAGCCAGGGAGATTTATGCGTTGAAGATCTGTCGCTACGTCCCGTATTTCTCGACACCCTCACCACTGCCCACCTTTCTGTGAAAAATTTGCGTCTACACCAATCACACTATAAAAATGCCACACGCATGTTCATTTCAAATCCAGGTGTGCAACGATGAGAGCTTTGCCTTATGTCGATTCCATCTTACGCATGGGATCCGCCAAATCTCCCCCTCTTTCACTCTCCCCCACTGTTTCTCCCCATCTCTCTTCTTGGTGGTTTTCAACATGAACATTGCCACTTTAACCAACCGATTGAGCCGTTCCTGCGGTGCAGTTTTCAATTTGCTGTGTGAAAAGATGGTCATCCCGTTCAACACATTCAAACCCCAATATGGAATCAAAAATTATTCAGTTGGTATTGGCCTTTAGGCTGGTCCCTTATGCGCGGATGAAAAGGGGACCCTCACGAATCAAATGCATTCTAACCCTTCACTCAACCGCGTCTGCTACGCCATCGCACCTTCACTACCTCACAAGGTCATGTAAAGAAACACAAGAGAAGGTGAGAAAACCTGCGAAGATGGCAGTACTGGATTTGAAGCAAGACACACACAGTTCATGGGTGACTCCACCATCCTGGCCAGCGCGCCCAACTCAACCTCTTCCACGCGCTAATTTGGCTTAGTGGATTTCTTCCCCAGTTGCCTTTCTACTGACACTGAAAGCTATGAAACAAATGTTATAACAACGACGGCAACCAGAAATCATCCAAGTTCTTTTATATTTTGTCTTCTCTCGATCACTACCCATTCTTTCTTCCATTCGGGTACTGGCTCTCTGTAATTCCAAAAAGATTCCAGGATCCCTCCAAATCCGGAATTGATATAATGAAACTTTGGCAGGGTACACACAAAGATGCGGAGATGAGAGTTAAAGTTTGTGAAAATAAACTTACAGTAGTCATAACAATTTGATAAATCCAACAATACTGACGATGCCTCACGGCCGGTTTACCTTGACGCGATAGATTAATTATATTGCCGGGAACCATGGATTGGGTTTGTTTATGTATGTTTTTGTTTTACTGCCCGGCCGCGCCCGGCTGTGTTATCTGTGTGCCAAGCGAAGCGCGTGTTCCATTCTTTCTTTTTGATGCTGCACGGGTTGTCTCATTTGATAGGGAGACTGTTTTGCCCTGAATTTACTGGACTAGTATAACCTTCTGTGATCTCCAGTGTTGTTGATGTTATTGGACGGTTCAGAAACAGTCATACCGAACGATAAATGCTCGTTGAGCAGACGTCACGGCATTCAATTCTCCGGCACTCGCCTGCACGCGTCATTTTGTTAACTGCTGCTTCGCGCCTCTGTATCAGCTAAGTTATTAGGGGAGCACAAGTTCCCTCCAATAAACTTGCTTTTCCCTCAGGACTGCTGCGTCATCTTTAGCTACGTGATAATATGCTCCCCTTCCCCTCAACAGCCTTCGGAGAAATCTCTTCTACTTTTACTTTCTTCAATAGAAGGCGAGTTATTTGATACCTGTACTTCTGATTTCATCTGTTTTGGGCAAATTATAAAGGTCACTTCGAACCCGATCGCCGCTACAATCTTAACAAAAGATCTGTTACTGCGAGAGAGTCGTGTTCGATGGGTGTGGGGTTCTTCCTTCCTACTCTCCTCTTCCGCATTCTAATAAGTGCATTCGTGGGGTAGACTGGAGGAGAGAAACTCGGTATCCACTTCCAGTACTAGTGTAGTCTGTTGCAGTCGCCAAGGAGAGTAAATTCGCTTAATAGACCCACGTTCATACATAACTGGGCTCGGGGTATGGTTAATTACAAATATCAGGGGTGACATTATGTGAAAAGCCGCTTAATAGGAAAACGAGATAGTATCACTGTGGGCTACATACATTAGAACTGAAATATTTCCTCTCCCACGGGAAGAAAATTGAGAGGACCGACCCGGAAGCGACTCCTCCCAGGCGACTTCTCGGCGTGCCTCGATAAGAGGCGGAAGAAGACGATGTGCGTCCATCTAGGGAAGACGTTAACGACCCTATCGGGACCGAGGTTGGCTTGACACATGTACAGACGAAAAAATACAGCCCTCCATTCCCTTTTCCTGCAGCATATTTTCTATTTCCGGTTAATTACGTTGCTTACAATTAATTTTATTGTTGTTTTGCAGACTTTCGCTAAGGTTAGGACGGCTGCAAATTACTGCTGTTCACCACAATTAATCCACTGATGTCACTCCCCAAGGTGCTCTCAAAATTTAGAGGGAAGGGAAAGAAAGCTTTTATTTGGCCCTGTGGGCCCTTGGTATAGTAAGAAAAAAGGGCGTAGAAGATGGGTGTGTGTGCTGCCTGGGACATCTTAATGGCCCATTGGTGTTCTAGAAGTGAGACTGGTGGGATCCTGAAACCCATATTAAGGAGGCGAACGTCTATTCAGAGCTATACTTTAAATGACGTCTGCCCTATTCGCAACTCACCCAGAAAGTGGCGTAGGAAGCTTCGAATTCCTCAAACCAAAAACACATCATTGTTTGGTTGTATCGCGATCCTTCGATATCATAATATAGTATCAGACGATGAAATAAGTCGCGTGGGCTGCTCGAAACATCATTAGGCTTGACTCGGCGGTAATGGGCGGCGAACGAGGGAGTTTAGCTGTTTATGTTTTAGCGGCAAGAAAATGGGTCACAGTCGTATCAAATCTGCGCAGGGTAGGCCCTCGACCGTCTGAACAAAGCTTCGCCTCATGATGTCTTGTTTACATTATTTAGGTTGATTTGGTCAGACATAGAACTTATGCTCACCATAATGATAAATTACCTGTGCCGAGGAAGCAGAAATGCACCAAAGGTGATGCAACTCTGTTAAAGGGACCCTGCGACACTTTTTTCAATGATTTTCTAAGCCCTAAATTTTTTCGTGATCTAGTCAAAAAGCATGTTCAGTACGTCGAATAGGGAGTCACAAGGAACCTCAGACCAAAATTACTGCTCTGCGCCGAGAAGAAAACGTAGTAGTAGCAGTTGTGGTTTGTGGTAAAGGGAAAATAAAACAAGTGCACTGGGGATAGTCACCAGCATACAACCACCCGCCGCGGTGGCTCAGTGGCTCTGTCGTTGTGCTGCTGACCACAAGGACGCGGGGTTGATTCCCGGCTGCGGCGGCCGCTTGGCTGATGGAGGCAAAAAGCGAAAAACCATGTGTTCGAGACTTCAGTGCATGGTAAAGATCCGCAAGTGATCAAACTTTATCCGGAGCCTTCCACTACTGCGCTCCTCATCACCTGTGTAGCGTCAGTGCGCAAAACCCTGCAATCAATCAATCAATCAATCAATCAATCAATCAATCAATCAATCAATCACCAGCATACAACGCAGGTGAGGGAGGGTGAGTAGAGCGGGAATGAAAAGATCGAGAAGAGTGTAACAAAAATCTAAAAAGACAACATAAAAAATAGAAGAAAAGAAAAAGAAAACAGCCTGGGTTAGGTCAGATAATGTTTAACTTGCCCAAAATATTTTTTTCTATTTCTCTGTATGAACCTTGCTTGCCCGCTTTGTGGCGTCGCTCGGGTCGTAGCGCAGCTATTGGCACGGATTCCTTTCAGATGAAGCAAAAGCGCACTTCAACGCCAGTTTTTCGAAAATGCAGCAAAACCAAAGCAAGAACTGGAAGGCATGTCTGCCGCGACGAGGAAAATCACGCAATAGAAAGTTTTAGTACAGCGTTTGCTGCCTTTGCGTACGCTAACGCTAATTTTTTTTCGTCCTGCTACGTAAACACCGCGAGCGTAGTTTTAGTAGAGCGTCTCATCACTTTTGCGTAGCGGCACGCTAATGCATACGGCGCCATCGTGTCTAATGTTTTGCGAAATAACTAGCCGGCTGATCTGCGAGCGGAGTGCCGGTGTGCTTGGAGTTATTACGACTATCCAAACAATTGTAAACAAGAGCTTTCTTACCTGAGTAAGTTCCATAGAGACAGCGTTGAAGTCCCGCGGAACTTCAATCGTGCAATCGCACAGTCGCTCTGGCGCTCAAGCCGAGAGGGCTTTTAGCCACGCACACTGTACATACCCGATGCGAAGTTGAGTCGTACGTCGTTCGAGAAAGATAATCCAGAGCATGGGAAGGCACTGTCCACCCGCAGAAACACGACGTCGCATTCATCGCGAACGCGCCCATAACACACGCACACACACACAAAACACCAGCTTCGGTCGCTGGCCTGGCTACAAAGCTTCGTTCGGGCAGTCAGCGATGTCACGACGATACGGAGCTGCGCGAGGGGCGATTGCTAAGCACTCGACGTATTTAAAAACACAGGGGCAAAGAACTTGGTTCATCTGGAGCAAATTACTGTCGACAAGAAAATCGGAATTGTGGATGCTTACCGGCTATTTGCCGCCATGTCGGAAACGCAAGCGGCCTCACGTACGCAGGCTATTTCGCTGAAGTAGCGTCCGTCTTCTAAACGCAGAAGCGGCTTAATGTACGGCGCATGCGCAGTGAGAGCCGACGCAAAGAAATAGTGTTCGCTAACTGTTTGCGTATGGTTGCGTACGTTATTCTAAAACTCTCTAATATCTCGCTGTGCTGGCGATAACTATAGCTTTCGTAATGCTTCCAGGCAGTAAGGAAAGAGTGAATGCGTTTATCGGCAGTGTTGCAGGCTGCAGCCATTATTCACTATGCAGCGTGATCTGTCAGCAGACATTTATACAGGGAATACCATGTTTTCCCACCGAAAACTGAAAGACTTTGCAAGAAGGAATTACTACGCCTCTCAAGAGCACCGACGTGTGTTCTGAGCATGCCCAACCTGGCTCTGGTGAAAATCTCCTTGGAATAGTCGAGAACGTGATGAAGGTTGGATGGTGACACCTGGGATGGTTTACGATCCTCAGGACCACTTTAAATATTTCATCAATACGCAAAGCTCATGGACAAGGCTTTCATGTTGCCAGCGAGAAAACGAACACCGTTCAATCTGCCCACGAGCTTAATTCCACAAACCGATAGCAAGGGCGGGATTGATAGTTGGATTACGTCCTCTGCCGGGCTTAAATCATTTCTTTCGACATTGAAAGATAGCAGACACCTCATTAAAGTGTCTGCGAAAAGGTGCAATAAAACCCGGGACGACCGCGCACCCCTTGTCGCACCATAACTGCCAGTGAAAGGCGTAAAATATTCGCATCCAAGCCTCAAAGCCAATTTAGGTTCCCCGAATATTTGTTTTCTTAATTAAGCTGCAAAGTTCTCGCAACTGAACACAGCCTGGAACTTTCGTAGTGGTATGAATAGATCACTTATTTAATATAAAGCTGTAAATACAACCCAAGGCTTTGACTCTTCTTAAGTTATTCAATAAAACTAGGATTCTAATTTAAACCCTTGCCTCGCATTTTTCTGTTTTGTTTTTGCCTTATATAGTACTCCGTCCAGCATAATATGGTATCTGAAGTCTGATTTTCTACTGATATCAGTGCAAGTGTGTTTACACGATGGTTCAAGTGAAAATAAGGCCGCTTATATCACTAGAACTTCTGTTCTTCATGAACATTACCTTTCACACCATCATTCACCTTCAACTAAAATTAATCATCGTAACTACCTCACATTTCCTGTATGTTTTTGTTCTGGAGGCAAGTTTTAGCATGCAGAGCAGTTCACTGGTGTTGCAATAAACGCAATATAGGATGTTCCTTGCATCCGCGCCTCTAAAATCCTATTTCGAGAACGAAATTCTCTTCGTCGCAGTGCAACCAGTATACGTCAAAAGTTGTTCCCACGAATACGGCGCGCATCCGAAACCAAAATAAATTATAAATGCAGGCTACCACCTCTTAATTAACATGAGCACAAGCGACCCATTTTTAAACAGACCTCCCTCGAGAGCAATTTCCTCGCCTCCAGTTCGCGAGAATCTTGTCTGAAAGAACTGCGACCAAACAAAGCAAGGTTTTCAGGGCTTTAATGGCGCGGAACTGATGTTGCAAAAAACTAGAAACAGGGGTCTGTATTTTTTTATTTGCTTTCAATTCCTTATACACTCGAAGCTCTCCGCGCTTACGTTCAGAAAACAATGAGCCCTGAATAAATTGCGTGTGTATGCGCTTTATTACGTGCGTTCTCGGAATAAAGCTCCCGAGCGATAAAGCTCCGGGTTAATTAGATGTCGAGAGTATGTACGCAATCGCATGTTCAAACGCCGTGCTTCGGTCTGCGGGCAACGCCCAGCTGAGGGAGTGACACATCACGGCTGTTTGTTCATTTTGCGCGTGATGTTGAATAGCGGCTGTCGACGCAATCACATTCAAATGGCGCTGCAACTTACGAGTTCATTAGGTTTGATGCATGCAACTGCAATTTTTAAACCGAACGTTTTGCCAGTTGGACCGGTGGCGTCCTATAAAGAAACTAATGTATTTGCCCAATAGACTGGTTGGTCGACCGAAAAGCTCTGATAAGATATCCGGACACACGGCGCGTGCGCGAAACCGGCCTTCCGTTGCGTCAAAACTGTTACTTGAAAATCGAAAAAACAAAACGGTTGTGCACACAATACACGCATCGATCACGAAGAAGGAGTACAACAGTACGCCTTTCTCTCGTAAATCACATATACGTATACATGGAAATTATTCGTAGATGAGTTTACTTAGTGCGGAAAAAATCGTCTCATGAGTCCATTCTTCGTTGCGATCTGTGTCGTCGAAGGTTTGATAATCTATTGGACGCACTCTCAGCGAAAGTTGGGCGCACTTTTCGCTTCCGCGCTTCTCTCAACGTTCTTTAAAAAGTGACCGTAAAGTTTTTAACCGGCTGCACCTGCACGGGAAAGAAGCTTTTAACTTACAACAAATGCGTTCCATCACTTCGGCTAACACATATCTGCGCACACGCATAAACACAACCACACAGTTACATATACAGCCAACAGTTTTAGTTTCGTTCTTCGTTCTAGGTTGAAACAGAACTATTTTAAGTGATATGTTTTTGCTTCTGCCACGACCGCTGCTAATAGTGATAAGAAAAAGTACTTCTTTGCCGAGTGTCTCTGCTTTTGTGCGCGTGGCCGTGTGGGTGGCTTTGCCACTGAGAAAGTTTTGGGAGCGATCCCGCTGCCCTCCGCTTCTAATTGATTGATTGTGGGGTTTAACGCGCCGAATTTACAACTAGGCGGTCACGCGCGCTGTAGTGGATAGCTCCGGATTAATTTCGACGACCTGGGGATCTTTAACATGCTCCGAAATCTCGACACAGGGGCGTTTTCGCTTCCCTCCGCTTTAAGCGCGGGAATAATACGCAGCCAGTCACAGGCCTCATTTTATCCGAGTTTCGCCGTTAACGGGTTTTGTGCTTAAGTTTCGTAGCCCTCTTTTAAAGCCCATGACATGGAAGAATCTCGGGTACGCCATCGTTTGCATATTGCGTTTAATTCCAGAGAGAGAGAGAGAGAGAGAGAGAGAGTAAACTTTATTCTGGAAAAAAAAAAAAGGAACAGGGCACATGGTTGGATTCCCCATCACAGGATCCCGTCGGAGCCTGCCGCCTTTTCACATGTTCCCCCAGCCGAAGTGGAGTTTTGCTGCTGGAGCTGTCCATTTCTCTCTCCTCTCTCCCGCCGCTCAAGGAAAGACTTTGAGGGTGAAGCTATCTTCGACTCAATTTATTTTCCAAACTGGCTATAGCACCACCAGAAATACACTCCGTTCCTACTCGAGACCCGTGGGAGCGCACATTACAGGCGAAACACATACCACGGGTGGCTGACCTAAAATGGAAGAGTGAAGGTCTTACTAGTATACCTGGAGTAGGTCCACCTGCTCCAGACCGGTACCCTCATAAGGACGCATGGCACAGGCTCTTACCAAGGATAGTCTTTTCTCGTTTTCAGGCAACCTTTTTAAGACGTGTGGAATCAAATATTGGTCTTAGCTTGATCAATATTGATCAAATATTGAGCTGTAGCTATAAGTCACATGCAATTGTACTCAACGTGTTTGAATTTTTCTGTATTTGTGCTAGCATTCTATTTGGGGATTCTCACGGAAGGAACTATCTCTTTACAGGAGTTTGAAGAGGGGGGGGGGGGGGGGTGGAGTTAGGTTGCTTGGGAGCTTAGTACCCCGTCGGGTATTAACTCTTGCTGTAACTGGCGTTGCTGTAATGAAAGTTCAGAAATCTCCACATTGCTTTGCCGGACGAGAAACGTCAGCATTGCACAATTATACGTGCGTCTCCTACAAAAACACCTCTCATGGAGTGTCCGTTGCCTCGGGATCCGAAAACGCATATTTTTGTGCTAGGTTACCCGGTTTATTCAGCGTAGATGTTGGCACCTACGATTCCCCTGGCAATACTGATGGGATCATAAGCCCGGTATAAAAAATCCAAGTTCACTAGAAAAACTTTGTCTCCCACGAGGCGTAGGGGAACATCATTGCCTTGGAAGCTATTTCTCCATTAGACATGCGCGATGTTGAAAGAGCTGTGTTCAAATACATGCTTCTCACATTCAGTGTGACAAGAAACAGCACCAATCATAACGGGGGAAAAAATCAAGGAAGAAATACTCCGTGAATTAGCTCTAGTAACGAGGCTGCACCGCACCATATGGCTATGTTCCCAGGAAGAGTTCGGAGAACCCGAAGAAAGGCGCTGATCGATATTCAATTCTGAAAAGGGGGAAGAAGCAGTTTGAGCTTCAAATTGCTGCACGCCTGCTACGCCCTCCTGCGATAATGAAGTGTGTTTTCTTCCTTTTAACCCGAATAAAAGGTCGCCTGGCATCCCCTCCAGGACAGTGTCCCGTAATATCAATATCGAAAAAGATGCGTCAAGTGCTTTTATCTCTATTTATTTTTTCTACCTTCCTTTGCTAGAGAAACAATCAGAACAGTAGACATTATTTATGCCATATATGTAATACTGAAGCGAGCAGCTCCGCAAAAATAACATGACGAGTCAGGAATAACAAGTTTTTGTAACTGCGACCAAACAGTGCATGTCGTCCGCCAATTATCCCTCTGGTTATTGTGCTGACGTCAAAGCAGATTAAAACCTGTAAAAACCTTACTTAATGCCCAGAGTTCTGGTACCCGGCGGAGTTTAAAGAAGAATATGCCAGTATTGCAAGAAGAGAGTAAAGAAACTAGCCAAACGTGACACCTAGGAGTTGAAAATGCACACGAAGGTTCCTTTGGGGTAGTTTTGCAGTATGTTCGTCTCTTATGTGAACAAGATGTTACTTATTTTCTTCTCAACTGTGGATGTAGCTAAGTTGAAGTCGATTGCGGTGCCACTGTCTATTTGAGCCACCAATATGAGA
The DNA here is from genome assembly GCA_013339765.2 of Haemaphysalis longicornis. Classification (NCBI taxonomy): domain Eukaryota; kingdom Metazoa; phylum Arthropoda; class Arachnida; order Ixodida; family Ixodidae; genus Haemaphysalis; species Haemaphysalis longicornis. The sequence goes on from CM023453.1 coordinate 53,471,719, forward strand.
ACACGGTTTGCTTACGAACGACGCTGAATTAAGGTAGCTTCGTTAAATAAATTCCTGCGGTGGTTGCAGCAGCAAAGAATAACTGTTTCTCTTGTTTTATCTATTATCCCCAACAGCCATAGAACCAACTTTTTCTTAGAAGTCCACGTCGATTTTCCCATTTCTCTCTGTAGCTAGCAAAATGTTTGGCCCCTCTCAAGCAGGTTGGTACGCCGCTATATATCACTCACTCCGGCGCTTGATCGCCAAACCAAGATGCGCCAAATAAATTGGATCAAAACAGAGAAAGTAATTTTTAAGAGGTACTTCCGAGCATCACGCACAAATGCGAAGCAAGTGATTAGGCAAGTGACATGAGTCACATGACTTATTTGAACTTGTTTTCCAGAGCTGTAATTCACGTCAAGTCAATTGGCCTAAGAGAACGAGGACACATCATAAAATAAAATAAAGTCAAGCAGCCACGCACCCAAGGCTACCCAAGATCCCTGGGGTTCGGCGTGGGCCGGCGTCCACACTCCCTCGACTTCCCTGTGTGGTGGCTTGCTTGACTGTATGCGGTGTGTCATCCAAGCCACCCAGACCGACGTGATGCTCTTACATGCTTCTTGTGAGTCTCTGATTACGTACACGACGTTACCAAGGCCACGTCACCAACGTTTGGCTGTTGTGGCATGGCCTTGGCGACATGGCTCGAGCCACCAGGCGCTACCTCAAGCCGACAGCACGAGCCAGGGGCTTCTTTTATATTTGGTTCTTGGTTGTGCTTCGCGCCGCGCTAGTCTACATTTTCTATTTACGTTCCGCTTTCACCTCGCCTTTCTTCCACAAAGTTTCAAACTGTTTTTATTCATTTCGTAAAATACAATTCCACGGCTATCGTTAAAAGGATGCCGCTGGTACACTCAGTTATGTACTTCAGTGCTCTGTCAACTATGTATGTCTAAGGTTCCCTTCGTGCTCGTGTGTATGAAGCATGCCACCAGTTTGAGATGTTTGGAAAAGCCTTCGTTGTATATTATTTGCGGTGAGGCTGTTTGTTCTGGCCGAAATACTTTTGCAACGGGCGCTGACAACAGCATCAAAGAAACACGGGTGACATCAAAAGGCGACGCCAAACCTCACTGGGTATGCTGTTCTTAGACTACCGCAGCCAATGGGAATTTTGTTTAGGGTTTTCGGTGTACATGCAGTGAACGGAAATTCCTTGGACAGTATTGGAAGGTTTGCTAACAGACGTTTTTTTTCGTCTGATGAGCCACGTAATGCGTGTGTAATGCTCACGCAACTTAAACGATGCTTGCGCAATTATATAAGAACATATTTACGGCTCATGCCATCTCTAATTCACCGCAATACTTAAATACAAACTACCTGGCACAAAAAGGAACCACTAGTAATTATTTCAATGGTGTAGACCACGCTAGGTCTTTTTTTTTTTTTTCACGACATGATCCCATTACTCTGAACGTCCTTAATAAACGCCCATACCTGACCCTCCAACACAAGATCAGTATGGGCGTCGTTGTTTCGGTTGCAATTAGGGCATAAAAAGCAACATCACCCCTACACCAAAAAACCTAACTCTATTGAATCCAACCGCAAAACTTTTGAGTCCATGTTTTTGTGTCTAGGCGATGCGTATGTATACCTTGAATCACATAGTTTATCCTCCTAAATTGGAAGCCGAAGTTACTGGTGGAAGCCTCTTTTTGTTTCAGCGCTAATGCTACAATGCAAACGCTCAGTCATCGCCGGCGCCACGAAAAGCAACGACGACCCCTAACGTTATAGCGTCAGGAAGACGGGCATTTAGCTAAGCGCGCCGTTGTTCCTCGGGGTGCCGCTGTGATGGTTGCGCCGTCAGTGCGCCACCATTATCGCGAGCTCCCGGTGCGAACGTCGTTGTCGCACTCAGTCGTGTAGGAGACCAGCGGCAAACGACGCTGGTACAGCAACTGCTTGTCTCCAGCACGTCAGCGAGTTGTTGCTATGCTAAACAATGCGTCTATGAAGCCAGAAAAGAAGTGGCTAAAATAAATTCAACATGTCTTTTTCAAATGCGATGTCTTTCTTGGGCAACTTCAAATCTAACCTGTCTGTCTGTCTGTCTGTCTGTCTGTCTGTCTGTCTGTCTGTCTGTCTGTCTGTCTGTCTGTCTGTCTGTCTGTCTGTCTGTCTGTCTGTCTGTCTGTCGTTCGTCCATACGTCCGTCCGTCCGTCCGTCCGTCTGTCATTTGGTTCAGCTGCCTGGCCAATTGTTTGAAGCACTTAGTCAAGAAGAAGAACACATAGGCCAATACCGCTGCAAAATACTAAAACCACTGTCTGGGTCATACATGTTAATGATTTTCATGAAGGCAAATGATTAAAAGAACTTGTTATACAAAGAGGAAGCAGGTTGGCCATCCTTGCACCCGGTGTCGACGCCAGCTGTGCGCGCTCGCGAAAATTGAGATTTATTGAGAAAATCGCCATTGCATTGACCATGGAACGGGCGCCAAGAAGGAGAAGGGGAAAGAGTAGTGAGAGAGTAGGGCATGTTACCTTTCATTAAAATGGGGGAGAGCTTAAGAGTGGCTGAGACAGCTCAAACCATTGTGGCGACGTCTCTTACACATAATACGTCGCATCTCTGGCACTTCCGGCGGTGTTTCGCAAGATATCGCTCGACGCCTAGTACAGGCAGTGCTAGTATCTAGAGCGGTCTACGGCGCCTTGTGTTACGATCTGACGAAACCCCAACTTCACCAGCTAGAGGTTCTTGTATCGGGAGGCGCTGAGGGCTATTACCTGCCCGTCACACTCGCCTCGATGATGTGTACCGTTATGCTGGTTTGCCCACGCTTGGGGATACCATGTCTGAGCGCATAGCAGGCGCCAACGGCCGTCGCCGCTTGACAGTGCAGGGACGCCGCCTGCTACGGCACGGCTGTGGGCGACTACTAGGTGAGCCGCCAATCCATCCCCACGTTTCGCCCATGGGAGGACGTGCTGATTACAGAGCGGCGACCAGCACCCCAGAAAACTGCTCGTGCTACTCAATGCGGCGCAACGTGCCACACTGGTCCAGTCCACCGCAAGCCACCGACGCTGTGTATCCGCAGACATTACGTGTGTACGCGGACGCTCCTGGCAGCCTAGCTATGGCCGCTGTGGCACTTGCAGCTGTAGCGGAAGAGAGCAATGAACGCAGCGTCACAGCCTACATCGTCGAATCCATTCAGGACAGCACCAACCTTGAGCTGCGCGCTATTCAACAAGGCCTACGCCTAGCACGTTCCGTTCTGCAGGCATGCACTCAGCGCGCGTACAAACCGTGTGCACATTTTCACGGACTGTGGCCGAGGCCTTGCTTCCCTTATAGGAATTCCATGGAAACACTCTACAGCACACTGCATTAAACGATCATGCAGCTCCCTGCACAACACCTTCCCCACGCCCGTAACAGTACGGCGGATCCCCTGGCCATGAAGGGCATCCCGGTAATGAAAGCGCCCACAGGCTGGTGAGCGAGGCATCTTCGTCGTGCCGCCGCCAGCCCAGGGAGGCCATTGCCAGCGGAGCCCACTTCAATCTTGACGAGGAGCGCCAGCGTCGCAGACCATTCCGGGCGCCTTCACCTCCAGTCATCAGTACCCCAGAACCCGCATTCCTCTGCCTCCGGGCTTGTCTCGCGGCGCCTAGGTTTTTCTCAACCGGGCCCGTTCCGGCTTCGCCATAACCGCCGACATCGTCGCATGGTGGCGGGGACGGCACATTCACTTTGAGCCCCCTGGCAAGGAATCCCAACAAGGCAACAATATACCGCCGGCAGGTTCTCCGATGTCAACCTCGGTGGGAAACTCCCCTTTTGTAGACTTCGCAGGACTTCAACAGGGATATGCTCCCAATTCCTCCCCTTCTCTCTTGGACCCCCATGTGTTCTGCTGCGCATGACATGGCACATCGAAACCTGACCTTCCGCACCTCGTCTGGTCTTGCCCGGGCTTTGCCGTACTTCGCGCCCAACACCGCCCGGCGTGGGTTCACTCATACGAAGAGTGGATTCGGCCCTCTTGGCACGTCAAGGACACCTTGACAGCACTCTGGAGCTTCGTCTGTGCGGCCTCGATGGCTGGACATTACTAGCGTCCTTCCTGCCCTCCCTCTTCCCCTGCGGCTTCGGGCCATCCTTTCTTAATAAAGTTTTCTTCCTTCCTTCCTTACTTTTTAGGGGTTCCAAAAGACTATACTCTTTTGACGCATTTGGAGCGAATTAAGCAGATACGCGGGTAAATTTTACTAGTACCTGTTCCTCACCTCAAAAAACACATTTTAGGGGAATATTTTTGTAATGTGGCACTCTAAAAGAAGTAACGAACGTAGGACACCGTAATCTTTGATTATGGGGCCATGTGATTGACAATGATTCGCCTAGTAGCATTAAGTCGAAAATTTGTTCTCACGACGCCGGTGATAGCGTCCCGTACGTTACCATTACATTTCTGAAAGGGCGCCATCGTCGGAACGAATCTTTCTCTGCATGTTGCAGATGGTGCAAATCATGACCCATGGCCACTGACATCAGCAAACAGTACTCATTCCACCCACCAATAGTTCTCACCAACCAATCTGACCTCTCTTTCGAACGCTACGCAAACTACAAGAAGTTCCAGAATTAAAATACCTAAAGTGTTATTTTGCCAGCCACTTATCGTGGTCAGTGGGCATCAGCGCAACCACAATTTTCTTGCCGCACTGAGATCACTGCGTAAACACGAACGCTATCTCTTGCTGAGGCGTTTCCAAAACTTGTTGCAGAGCCGTTGTAACACACGTCTCCGCAATAAGGAAGCAGAACAGCCTGCGTATAACGGCAAAAAAGTTATAAGGGTTATAAAAAGGTATAACGGCGGAAAGCATGGTTTAATTTCGGCCCGATGCAAAACATGGGGACATTCGACCTGGTATAGTCGTATTTTGCCAGTGCTGCCCTTAGCTTGTGGGTAATTACATGGATACAATCACTAACTTTATATAATGAGCTAACAAACCCGTTCTAGTCGTAGTCAGGGCCTGTTCAATGCACAATGTGCTTGTCATAATATCGCGATCTATCTTTAAGTGACAGTACGTTTACGAGCCTGGTTTACTCGTTTCACTCTTTCTTCAGCTACAATATTTATTATACGCTACTGTTGGTCACTGCCCCTGCAGGGCACTGACATCACCAAGATGACTTTCGAAGTGATGTTGCAACCATAGTGGCATCACTTCGCTTATCCCCACCAGTATAGCACAAGAAACAAGCCTAAGATAAAAGGACCCGAAGTCTTATATAAATTGGCACGCGACATCGCATAGCGTACATTAAGAGCTTTTTTCGTGTATTATATAGGCTGCAAATCCTTACTGTAGTAACTGTTCGTAAGCAAAAGAACTTATAAATATATTTTCCCACTTGCAGTGCCCAAAATATAGCTTAAAAATATTCATGGCGGAAAGTATTAAAATTCGGTAACACGCGGCAAATACTTTACGTATTCTAAAATCAGAAACATATTTTGCATCAGTTCTTCAGCTATAACTATTTGCGGAAAAAAGCATGGCTTGACACCTTATCTCTTCAGTGGAAAGATAGCTCGATTTCGACCGTGGCCACATTTGTTCCTCTTCAGTCTATTGTATGCTCTGTCGATGCAGACCAGAGATGCAAGGCACTGCCCCTACCGAGAAGCACGAGAATTGCGTTCGGTAATCTTATCCGGCCCAATCATTCGGGCGCCCCCTTAAGGGCGCCCTGTACGGGTCATCTGGTATACACGGCGAAAATGGTTTCCCTGTTACCGGACAGAAAGGCGATACCCTGAGCAATCTAGCGCCGCCCTAATGCAAGACTGGTGTGCCAGATCGTGTCGTTTCTTCTTGCAGCTCTGCCTGCTGAAATTCTTCTTCCCGCGTGTTGTTAAGCAGGTAGTGCGGCAGTAGCGTGCGCATCGCATCAGTGTGCTACATAGATCTGAAGGTTACAAACTGGAACGTGTTGGTGGCTGAGGCTAGGACTACGCTGAGACTGATGTATAAAACAGCCCATGGTTTTGGATTTTCATGGAAGGTTAGTTAGCCTTTGCATACCCAGGGAGCTGTGCCTTTTTAATCTTGTTTGGGCGCACTGGTCCTTCTCCTCCTTCCGCAGGCTACTCGGTCTTCCATATACGCAGACAACTTCCTACTGTTACGACGAAGGTCCTATTCAGGAAGGGGTAATTATTTTCACGGAATTAGGAAACTGAATATGTCGTCACGTGATGAGTGCATTCGGGTAGCCAACACGTCATTGCCGGCGCACACCTCCTCGAAACACCCCTCGAAGAGCAATTGACACGCCCTCTTGTGATGAGCTATCCCAATCCCATTTCTCATCTCGCAGGCGAGTCACCTCACCGCTCAGGAGAAAGGCGGGTGGAGGGGGGCGGAGAATCTAGAACGCAAATAGGGACCATGCCACGCCGTTCCAACCAGCTGTTTACTGGCCCTCAAAGCGAGTTGAGCTGTCAGGCTGACCTGGTCAGCTCATTGCAGCTCTCTGTCTCTCATCCGCCCCGGCACCCCGGGCTCACTCGGCTTCTCATTAGCGGAATGGTCAAGGGGAGATTAACAAGACGGTCTACTGTCCTTGACGAAGAAACGGATCATTGACCTCACTTGAAACTCCGCTATCCAGGTGAAGGACACAAGCGTCATGATCATGATGGCAATGAAAAGTGTGGTTGCGCTCTACAGGCGCAAGGACAATTTCCATCGAGATTTTTTTTTATTTCAGATAATCAAGTCAATGCGAACACATGAGCCCAGTTGGAGTGCGTACGTTCTGAAACCGGCGCTCACCGTGTCGCTCGCGTGGCCTCTCATGTCGAGGAGGCCAGGCGTTTGGGCGACTAAGTGCGAATACGTGTTCGGCGCGAAACCGCTGTGTTGGAACCCGCTGCGCCCGCAGGCGCGTTGTCCTGGCAGCCAGAGATTTTCCAGAAGATCACGCAACAAGGATAGAGTGTGACATCTTGCTAGACTTGATGTATCTTAGCGTTTCGTGGCAAAATCTTGTCTGCGGCATATACGATAGCTTAGAAAAGAGATGTTTTCCTGAGCGCGTGCTCACACGGAGCAACAATTCAGGCGAGGGTCACGGCACTAAACTTGCGAGAGCTAAGTTGTCGGTAACTATACATTTATTTATTTGTTTATTTATTATCTGCTCCCCGTCATGCCGTCCCCAACATTGGAATAATCGCATTCAGTTTTCTGTAGCTAATTCTTTATCGGTGCTATGTCTCGTACGCGGTTGTAATATGCTCACTCGGATTCGAGCTGGTATGGCGTTCTAGGCCCCCAGCAGTGCCCTTATGATGCGTAGGCATTACTGGCTGAGAACTTCAGCCGTCAACAGTATAATGACTTGTATCTGCACGAAAACGCATATTTAGCGAGTTTGGACGTTGAATCTTTACATTAAGTTAAATGTAGTCTATTTTTTCAAAGAAAATAAAATATAATAACTACAAAAATCATAAATACAGACATATACCAAAGAAACCTCAAATGACCTCATGAAATCGCAAAGTTCTGTTGCCACCCCTGCAGAAGAAGAAGAAGGCTATTAACTCGATGGAGGGACGCAATAAGAAAATTTGGGTGCCAAGAATGGAGCAGGAAAGCGCAGGACAGGAGCGGGTGGAGGTCAATGGGAGAGGCCTTCGTCCTGCAGTGGACCTAAATAAGATGGTGGGGGTGGTGGTGGTGGTGGTGAAGACGACGACGACGACGACTATATTCTTACGCATGCTTTTTAACATCTTACCGATGAGACAAAAACGCGAACGCGTTTTCTTTTGGCTAGGTTCATTTGACGAGTTTTCTGCTGGTGTCGGTTTTAAGCCTTCAACCTCGGCATTGTACTTAGGCCATCGTCATCGTCCAAAGTCCAAACTGCCAAGGTCCAATGCCAAATTCCACTTTAACTCAGGCCAAGTCCAAATCCAGCGCCCGAGCAACGAACCCAATGGGAATGCTGAGTTAGCCGTCTGCGATGATGGCGCCATCGGATAGACGTCGGCTTCATAACGCGAAGGACTCAGCTTCGATTCCGACCTCAGAAAGCGTTTTTTTTTGTTTCATCATCATCATCATCATCATCATCCCCACAATCATGCGTTCTCCAGTTGTGTAAAGTTGGCTTTCCGGCAGCAAATTTTGGCCACGGCGCCGCCATTTGTGAGACCAAGACAAAAAGCTTCGCTTTAAAAAGACAGCAGTGTCCTTTCACTCTGTCAAGGAGTATTACCAGCGAAGCTGTTGTGTGTAATGTCATCTCAGCGGCTAATTGACATGTAATATTTTTGCGGAATGTTCCGGTGAAACAGCGGTTAGTCATTTTCTGTAACCAAACTCCCTCCCCCCCCCCCCTCCGTAGATGTCCGTGTATTGCCAGCAGACAGTAATTCTGTAACGTTTAGAACCACACTGTGAACTTACTAATTATGGAAGTAAATAAAACTTGGCGTAATCGTAGAATCGTCTTAGTAGCTCATTTTAGTATACAGTAGCCAACCGATTTTTTGGATCTGGAGGGGAACGAAAGATAGTCCTAGTAAAATAGCAGTCCGGAAAATCCATTAGTCTCAAAGACGAACTTTATTTCATTTAAATAGGACTGAAAAGTCTCGAATGTTTTCTTGACTTAAATTCCTCCTTCGTGCGAGGACGTCTGCTTGCACCTCTGCAAGCGCCACGTTTTCTTCGTAAACATTGGACAACAACGCCAAAGCGTTGGCAATGCTTTGTAGTGACGGTTGCGGGTGGTCGGGAATGTCGGGCCACGTATAACCCCTTTCCGGATTTCGAAATTGCTTCCGCCGCAGACTACTTGCAAAATTATGTCCTCTAAAATCAAGGTTTGTTACCCCGGCGGCCGTCAAATCAATCCCCATCCAATTAGAAGCTAGCCAGGTGGCTGAGGATTCAAAATCGCATCGTCTTGGGAAACGCACCGTGGCTCTGTCGGGGAAAATTTTGTCCGGGGAATTGAACTTTTGGCTTTATTTTGTCCAATTATCCGTTGTTCATATGCATTACTCCTTTGGACAACTGGCGGTTCCTCAGAAAAGTCCGGAATATCCAGCAAAACCGAATTTTTGGATTGCCGAAAAACGGTCGGCTACTGTAAAGTGTTTCGGTATACTTTAGATAACACAGGAGTTAGAGTCGTTTTCTGTAGTCTTAATCCCTCCGTAGATGCTCATGCTTCGCTTAGTTATGCGACACAAAATGTGGAAAAGCCAGCTTACAATGACAAAGCTTGCAACGTTCTCCTAAAGTCGGCTTCATCTTGTAGTGACACCATCGTCATCGCTTTCATCAGGGCCATCATCATCATCAGCGGTACAAGCAGGGGCGCGCCAGTTTTGGCCACGCACCAGATCAAACGCGACTACACATGCCTGGGCGGTCGCTCGTCTTAGGTGCTCCCACTTCTGGCCGGTCCCGCTCTTCAACAAAATGTAGGAAGCCGCATTCGCTACAACCCAGTCGGCTTTCTACAACTTCTAAACACAAGTGCATTGCAGAGAAGAGTATTTAAGGGCCAATGAAATCGTCTTATATCAAAATATTAGGGCCCTAGAACATTTCATTTTTTTATTAATTTGCTTTCATCTGCTGAAGTTGTGGCACAGTTTTACGATCACAGAAATTTGGGTGGCAACTCTAAGGTGCGCTGAGCTCGCGTGCGTTCATTGTCTACATCGCTCTGTTGCTAGAGATAATCGGCTGGATCCTAGCGATAGGCAGCTTCGCTTTAAAAATGTTCGTGGATACGAAATACGGGTTCACTTCGCAGAGCGACCCTCTACCTTTTCTTTTCTGTGCCAGTTGGGAAATGCTGGCTTCCAAGGCACAGTATTTGTTATTTCTGCCACTTTTTCGATCAGGTTGGGATGCAAGCTGCCGCAGGCTTCGACCGTTGCTGAAGCAGCTGTCGCCTTTGCAGGCAGATTCGTTCGTCTCCAAATCGGCATCCTTTGTCTGTGTCGGTAGTGCCGTTCGAGACTCGTCATTGACGTCTATTGATCCCAAACGCTTTACTGGGGCCCCTTATTCTCTCCCCTCTTTCTCTCTTCGTGGTTCTCCTTTCTATATATTTATTTTCTTCCAAAAGATACGATTGTGGTGGGAAATAACGGTCACGTTTGCATCCCTGCTGCTCTGACAAACCGTTTTCTTTCTACTCGTTTCTTCTCCATGTATACAAACTATGATTTATTCCAAGAAAGTATAGTAGAAAAACATTATTTGGACAAAATTTAAACACAGCGAAAATACCATACATCTTTATTAATTCTCGGATATAGCAGTATAAATAAACACCATTTGTTTTTCGGCTTCATGGTCTGTTTCATCAAGTAGAGGCATAGTTAAATATAGGTGAATTATTACGAAGTAGGAACTTCTCAAGTACGCAACATAGCTTTCGTACTGATCTTTTTTACAGACCGTGAAATCACTCTGTTTTCAGCAACATACGGTAGCAAATTACAGGGCAACGGTAAAACAGTTACAGATACGGATCGTCAACAAGACATCGAAAGGAATGCTAGCTATGTTGATATGTCGTAAAAAAAAACTTGTGGAGCTTGCACTAAGTGGCGCAAGGCTATTTATACGGAAAATGCGGAAAATGTGTACCATAGCGAAGCTGCAGGATTTATTTCTACGTGAGCGCCGAAGGACACATCAGACAAATTCGTACAAGTTTAAAATCGTTTATTTACATGTACCGTCGTCACTTTGCACTGTGCTAGTAGTAGCCATCGTCCTATGCATCGATATCGTCGTGTTCGTTATTCCAAGCATTACATGCGCGTTAGCGCTGGACGACCGCTGGGGCGCCGCGGCGGCGCGTACGTGCACGACGCGTGTGCGGAGTTCCTGGAGTCGCATTGAAGTTGAATGGAGAAGCTGTTCCGCCTGCTGTGGCGTTGTTGGTTGCTAGGAACACGATGTCCGTGGCCGTTTCCAGTGTTGACAAGCGAAGAAAATGACAGCTAAACTTTTCAATGGATACCATCTATAGCAGCCGCTGTCAAGTGACAGCGCCCGACCATCCCAGTACCGTAACGTGAAAGCGTAACGTGAAAGTAAGAGGAGATAAATGCATCGAACTGACAGTGAAATCTTGAACTGGAAAAAAGAAGAAGCCGGCAACGGCCAGCGTAAGGCATGAAGGAGAAATAACACACTCTCAGACACCGGTGGCTTCTGAGGAACCAAAGCGATGTCGCTGGAAGGCAACCTAGGGCTTGCTTAGGGGGGTTTAGTGGTTGTCTCTGTTTACGGATGTGCCTGACGGATCTGGGTGCCCGTGCATTTATGATGTAAGCAAAGCCGATCACTGTAACGTACCGAGGTTGTGCCCTTTGGTTCGGAGGAAAGGCAAGACAGAAAAAAAAAAACTAGATACCCAGGGATTTTAAGCTTCCTGAACGGAAGGTGCAACCGCACCCCCTTCCCCCTCTCTCACCCGAAAGGAAAAAAAAAAAAGGTTTTTAATGGTAGAATTCCTTTTGCTTGTGTATTCTTTTCTTTTCGTCACCTGTTTACCTGACGGGTGGCCTCATTATTTTTTATGCATAAGAGCTTTAAGAGCGTGAACGATGATATACAAAGTGCAGCCGAATTCCCGTTCAAAGAAGTACTATAGAGTGCGTCATTATCGTGTCGTAGATACAAACGCTTGTTTTTGTTTGCAGCTTGAACTTGTATCTTTGGTGCGTATCTTGAGTGCGAAGTTTATTGCCTGGAACACAATCCCGCTTTCAACTCGATATCTCACAATCTGTGTTAGCAGAAAACAGACGTCTCTGCTGTGAGTAGCTAAAGTTATTCCCGTCAACGTCGTCGACGTATTTGACGACTCAAAAGACTGCTCAAGGAGCCGTTTAAAGGCTTCCATACTTGTAGTCGTAGACGTATTCATTTATCTACTAATAATGGGCGGCTTAAAAACATCAAATAAGCAACACGCTACCAAACTGACATAGCCTGGGCTCAAAATCCCCAGAAAATGCTGAAGCTGCACCCTTTCTTTATATTTCTTGGTTACCTGCTAGAACAACCCCATTCTAGTCGTTAAGAACTTCACTGTCTATGTGACTAAAACTGAATTGGCCTCCAACATGGCTCTACGGTTGCAGTTTGAATCCAAATCAACCTAAATCCAAATGGAGTGTAGTGAAGGGGCCGTGCAGAGTGGGGGCCAATCCGCCGGTACCGGTGGCGTAACGTGCGCGCCAGAGAAAGCAGCATCGAGGAAGCAGGGAAGAAGAAGAAGGACGTCGGAAGCTGTTCGTTTCGGAGGCAGCAAGACGGCCACCCTCGCGGTGTAGGCCCGAGGACCGTCGCCGGCTCTCCCGTCTGAGCCACCGCCCGGGCTGTCAACGAGACAACGGCCGACGAGACCACAAGAAGGTGTTGCGCCAGTCAGCGTGAGCGGTGTTCCGGTGGCATGGAGCGCGGGCAGCGAGGCCTCGCCATGGCGCAGGCCTAAGCACTTCCGTCCCGCCGCTAGCCATCGGCCACCGTCACGTCCCTGCCAGCGAGAGGGCAACTCCTCAGCGACTTCACTAGTCTGCCCCGTCGCCATCCAGAGAAGTACGTCTCCGCGTCGTCGCATCAGCGATCGTCTCGTCGCGCGATCGGCGTCTGTGAGCGCGTGACTTTTTTCATGACTTTGTTTACTGTCTTCCGCACTTGAATCTTCCCGCATCTAGTTCGCTCGTGTGTGCTACAGTGTCTGTTCCGGCTTTCTCCATTATCAGCTAATATAATGTTGTGTGTGCGTGTGCGAGAACACAGTAGTCAAGTCTCGTGACTTTCTATGCGGCCCGGCCCAACATTCATTACAAAAGTGGCGAGCCTGCCAGGATCCGCAGTTTTAGAGAGGAGACTTACTACTGTTCTTCGCCTTTCGCCAAACATCAAAATGTACTATAGCCGGACTGGAAAAAATAATGAAAGCCGGACCAGGGGCTAGGCTTGACCGGCGAAGAGCTTCGGAACTACTTCGACAGCGAGCGCGAGAAACTTAAAGTGGAGTTAGCTCGAACAGAGAGGCCAGGCTGACTTGGCGTCGATGTTGCTGTATTAAGACAAAGTGGTTTGCCAAAGAAGAGGTCGTGAGGCAATATGAGCAAAAGGAGGATGAAGAGGAAGGGGATGCACTGAGGGAGTATGAGAAGAGGGACGGAAGAGGATGAACGAAGGATAGCCGCCCTCAAGAAGCAGATCGCCGCTCTGGAATCGCGAGCATGCCTCGTTCGTCCTAACGACCTATCCTCTTCCCCCCGTACATGTGCCAGGCTCCGAACATAGCCCCCCAGCTTGTAGCCTCAGTGCCAGTTCAACCAGAACTTGACTTACAAGCACCTGACACCAATGACGTTAACGCAGAAGGTCCTGAGACAGATGAGCCACAGGGTTCACTTCGTCCGGAAGCATGTTCAAATAACGGCCCGGAAGACATCATTCCAAAAGAAACGCCAAGGTGGAGCAGCGAGATGTTTTCGAGCTCACAAAGGCTACCGCGGAAACGAAAGAGCCGCAAGAAGACTGCGATGAACTCAGCCACGAAAGAATCTAAACACATTCCGTCTGTACTCCGCATAGCCGCGTATCCCAAAAGCAAGATTGTCAAGGGCGTTTTAAGCATTGCAAGACTCGACGTTTGCCTAAGCTGAGTCGCAAAAGCAATGCCATGTCATGCGCCACGCTGAGAGATTTTCAATCGGCTTCATTATTTCGTAGGAGTCTAAGGATGTGCAACCTTTACACAGGATCAACCGCCGCTGTCGGGATACCTCCGCGAAGCCGTACGCAGGTTTTTAAACAACTTCACTCAAGCATCCGCGCAAACGGATTAAGATCAGACGCAAGCGGAGGAAAAAGCCACGATTCCGCAAGAAACGTGACATGCTCACCACATGGCAATACAGCCCTGTTCCTACCGGATTAACTATACATACACACTCTACTAAGAGGCGCAGGAATGGGAATCACGGTGTGTTCCATAGCAGAGGGTCGTGCTGCCCGACGCGGAAGAGGCGCCGAGTGGTATAGGCAACCGTAGGCTCTTCTGGTGTAGACGCATGCAATGGATCTGGAAATGACTCTCAATGACAGTTTCCGGCTGTACATAGCTTTGTGCCCGTCTTCTTGGTCTTGTGGGGCACTTAAAGAGACGACGCCGTAGACTTTTCTGTTTCTGGAAACGTGCTTGAATTTTGGTGTGTGAACTGTTTCTTTTCTACGAACTCGGACACGGAGACTGTGCTATATGTCTTTGCTAGATGGATTAGTTTTTTTGACCGCCTCTTCGATAAGGACTGGCCTCCACCCTCATCAGCGTCTCCAGAATAGTTCTCCTAAGAACTTTCTGAAGAGGGGGTAGTGTAGTGAAGGGGCCGTGCAGAGTGGGGGCCAATCCGCCGGTACCGGTGGCGTAACGTGCGCGCTAGAGAAAGCAGCATCGAGGAAGCAGGGAAGAGGAAGAAGGACGTCGGAAGCTGTTCGTTTCGGAGGCAGCAAGACGGCCACCCTCGCGGTGTAGGCCCGAGGACCGTCGCCGGCTCTCCCGTCTGAGCCACCGCCCGGGCTGTCAACGAGACAACGGCCGACGAGACCACAAGAAGGTGTGTTGCGCCATCAGCGTGAGCGGTGTTCCGGTGGCATGGAGCGCGGGCAGCGAGGCCTCGCCATGGCGCAGGCCTAAGCACTTCCGTCCGCCGCTAGCCATCGGCCACCGTCACGTCCCTGCCAGCGAGAGGGCAACTCCTCATCGACTTCACTAGTCTGCCCCGTCGCCATCCAGAGAAGTACGTTCTCCGCGTCGTCGCATCAGCGATCGTCTCGTCGCGCGATCGGCGTCTCTTGAGCGCGTGACTTTCTCATGACTTTGTTTACTGTCTCCCGCACTTGAATCTTCCCGCATCTAGTTCGCTCGTGTGCTACAGTGTCTGTTTTCGGCTTTCTCCATTATCCGGCTAATATAATGTTGTGTGTGCGTGTGCGAGAACACAGTAGTCAAGTCTCGTGACTTTCTATGCGGCCCGGCCCAACATTCATGACATGGAGATAATGTGTAGGCATAGTGTTCCAGAACCATGTCCTTGAGTCATTTGACAACTCACTTCTCAGACAATTACGCTTTGCTCTTAAACTTCAAATAAGAATCACTGGAACTCAATCGCGAAAATATCTTGTTTTCCCATCCTTTCGCCAGTAATTACCTACGCACACAGCTGACACGAAAACGTGTGCCTCACAAAAGCCCCTTCCATGTTTTTCTTTTTTTTTTTTTGCTGCTGCTGCTGCTGCTGCTGATCCTACTTATTCTTGCTGTCATTTAATCTCTGTTTTGCGCATGTTCGTCCTTTGCTTCTCTTTTAAAAATAACAGACAGCTTTTTTTGCAAAAAAAAAAAATGGACAGACTCTATTCTGTTCGCCACAAAAGTCATCGTATTGCGAGATTCAACGCTCTTTATTGTTTCCCTTCTCGCAAGTTCCTTGGCTCTTGCCGACGACCCGTATGCTCGCAGGATGTGTCGCTGTCTTAGGCCTGCCCATACATCACCATATGGTGGTAGCGAGCAAGTAGTGCCTTCTCAAGGACAGCCTCTGGAGCAAACGAATTCGGATGTTTTCGTTTCCAGTCACAAGTCGAGGCTGCTTTTCAATTCCCCGTGGGATCAGTTGAAAGGCCCTTGTCGTGGCACGCCTGCAAATACGCATCGTCTGCGGCTGCATCGTCTGCTACTCCTTGTTGTGAAAGGCGCTGACGTCGAGCCCTGACTGTTGTGATAAATGGATTCTTTCCGAATACGTGTTTGCATAGGAAGAAGCAAAGAGAACGCTTGCTCTGAATATTTGTTTCGTTCTTTTCTGCCCTCCCTTTATATAGTTTTGAGGTTTTTCATTACGCACAAAATAAACATGAACCTTTTTTTTTTTCTGAAATACAGATGCTGTTTTGGTGCTTGAGTTTGTTGCTTCATTTTTTTATATTTTTTTTCCGCCTTGACAGGAAGACGAGGAACTCCCCTCCGTTCAAAAATGAGTTCTCAATACCCTCGTGGCAGTCTTTGTCTGCAGCAAAACTAGGATTTAGGAATTTGAACTTCGGTTTAATGAAGCTACCGAAATAAAAGCCTTCAAGTTTAGGAGCTTTTTTAAGAGTTTTGCACATGTCTCGGGCAAGCGTGGGAACCTTTTCCGGAAGTCTGTTTCTTGACAATTTATTAACGTTCTGAACCTGACATCACGAGTGATAAATCGATAGTTCTTACATATAACTTTGCGTGAAAACATCTTTGCGTTGTGGCAATTTGCTAGAACGTTAAATGGCAAAAAATAGCTTAGTTTTCAAGAAGATGGCCAATCAAAAGAACAAGCCCAATAACAAATCATTTATCGACTTATTCCTATTTTTGTTCATTTCCTCACACACAAATCTATAAAATAAAAAAAAGCAGAGGAAACAAAAAGGCGAGCAAAGCGTAAAGTTCGGGAACCAGTATTGCAGTCTTCCATTAACTTATTGCGTTGTGTTGTATGTGTCTTTCCCGTGTGCTTGTGTTCATTGTCCACGCTTCCAGAGCAGACATGTTTACGCTTTATACTGGAACGTTTTATTCTTAAAAATATATAGAAGAATATTTCGATTTTCGCTTTGTTTAAGTTGCTGCATGTGCACGTCAAGGCTGGTGTGGACATGACTGTTTGCTGTACCGCGATAAGTCGTATTCCCACCAGGAGTGAAAAACACTCTTCATAGTCTGAATTCTTGAGGAACACACGTACATTTTCTAGTGACGTTTAGTCCGGAATGGTAAATAAGCTTTGGGGGTCAGTGCTAGCGACATTGAGTGAAACGGAAATACATAAAACTGAAATAGGTTTTAACTGACTACTTACACAGACAACAAATAGATCCAAAACCATAAGTTGTGCTTTAAAAAATGCAAAAAGAAAAATTCCGCAGAAGTTCAGAGAATTATCTACTAATGCGTACCATTCTTATGCCGCCTGTTTGAGTGTGAGACTTTCCCAGCCAAATTTTTGTTTTGTTTTTCTAAATCCTGCCCGACCAATTACCTCCAATTACGCTATTATAGCGATTCCAGGTGAAACTTTCGCGACATCTTCAATATTGCGGAAATTCCGTGCGTTATACGTTTTGCCATTTTCGATTGATTGATTGATTGTAGGGTTTAACGCGCCGACGCAACGCAGGCGATGAGGGGCGCCGTGGTGGAGGGCTCCGAATTAATTTTGACCACCTGGGGACCTTTAACGTGCGCGGAAATCTCGTACACATGGGCGTTTTTGCTTTTCGCCTCCATCAGAAAAGCGGCCGCCACGGCCGGGAATCGAACCCGCGACCTCGTGCTCAGCAGCACAACGCCTTAGCCACTGAGTCACCGCGGTGGGTGTTTTGCCATTTTTCCATCATTTCTTAATATTTTTCTTATTTTTTAGCTTTTCAATAATTCGCCCGACCAGTTATCTCAATTTACGTTACTATAAGAATTACATTTGGAACCTTCGCGAAATCTACATTATTGTGGCAATGCAGGGCGTTAAGCGCACCTGGCTATTGGGTACTCGGCAAAGAATGCTACGCATTAAAATCAATCATTAAAAATCCAACTGAATAAATAAATTCAGGACACCTAGTGAATGTTATATATATTATGTAAGCCATTTCATTGAGGGTCTTATCAATTTTGCTTGTTTCGATCGTTAACTTTGCTTAGCGAGTAGTCCGAGTTTTTCAGATTAATAAAATCATTGTGGCTTTCAAATGCTGCGATGAATGCACCAGAACGTCGTGCTATTCCAATTACTGTCGCGGTGCTCATGACTTCTTATTCACTTTTGCTGCTTGGGTTTGGGGCTCTTACGCCTGCTTTAAATAGAGCGTCTCGGAGCTCAAATGTCCCCTTCATATTACCTCACGTTCCGGGCACCCTTACCGCTAACAGGACTAAGCGCCAAATTAGTTCAAGGAACATTGTGATTCAAAGCAGGCGTGTGACTCATTGTGATTCAAAGCAGGGCGTGGCGTAGAAATTACACCTGGGCAACGAGAAGCACCACGGTGGAAGACAAGAAGTTAATTTGGACAACTTGAGAAACACAAGCGCTCCATCCACTCAGAAGCTCAGTTATTAAACCTTCCTTGCTCCATTCGTTTGAGAATAGTGTTTGCCCGTAACGTTCGTAGCCTACGATCCTTCCTGCCTGTAAATTTAGTTTCACCGCATTCGGATTCATAAAACTGTGGTGCCCGCTTTACAGGCCCAGACAAGAGTAGGCGAGCAGCGTGTACTGTAATTTAGTATAGATTTGATTGATTGATTGTAGGGTTTTAACGCGCCGACGCAGCGCAGGCGATGAGGCGCGCCGTAGTGGAGGGCTCGGATTAATTTTGACCACCTGGGATCTTTAACGTGCGCCGAAATCTCGTACACACGGGCGTTTTTGCTTTTCGCCTCCATCAAAAAGCGACCGCCGCGGCCGGGAATCGAACCGCGACCTCGTGCTCAGCAGCGCAACGCCTTAGCCACTGAGCCACCGCGGCGGGTCTGTAATTTAGTATAGTGCAGCGTAGTGTATGTAGTGTAGTGTATCGGACTGTAGTCTAGTGTAGTGTAGTGCAAGAGTGGCGTTTCAAGAGAAGGCGAGTAGTCTTGGTGAATCGGTAGCTTAAAAGCGTTTCCCGCCAGTCAACTGCTGTTGTCTTGTTGTAAACTCGCCAGCCTGACTGGGCGTTAAAGAAAGTACTATTCAGCGTAAGTTGTCGCAGTGGCGCTTGATACCACTTTTGAGAGGAATACATGCAAATGCCCATAAATGCACCTTAGAGAATATTAGAAAGCGGCCGCGCCTGTAGCTGCGTTGTTAAAGCATCAGATGCAGTATCCAAAGGTTGGGAGGGAGAGAGAATGTACTGATGCTTGAAAGAGGCGTTCTCAGTCCAAGATGCCTTGAGCGCGGGCAGTAGGCCATGACCGAAGGTTGGGAGTGCGGATCTCACCCGGCGCGCATATTTTCCTCCACTTTTTTTCTTTTCTTAACATTTGAAAACTCCTATCTTAACTCGAAAAAAGTCGAAATACATTTCGTCTGCCCACTGTGGTATTCTAGTCTGCTAGATACTCATTCGCATTCAAGTCTTTAAAGCGAAGCTTTCTACGCCTCACCGATGGCGACCGTCTCGTCGCCGAAACGAATTGCAGGAAAGCCAACCTTACCCCATGGGTTCCAGAAAAAATGATGATGATGATTACAAACAATGGTACATCAAGCGCCTCAAGAAAAAAAAAACGCCTCCAGTGCATGTCGGAATCGAATCTAGGTCCCTCGCGTTATGAAGCGGACGTCTATCCGATATCGCCATTCCGACACGGTCGAAGCAGTTTGGATTTCAAGCGAAGCTTTCTTGGCCAAAGTGATGGCGACCGTCCCGTCACCAAAACGCTGTGAGCCCCTTAACATCGAATGAATATCTCACGAGAAAGCTGAGTATTGCACCTATCTTTTCCGTTACACGAAGTTTTGGTGGGTTTCGCCAGTTCCGCCCTCCTTCAGCCATTTCTCTTCCGCGGCCGAAGACAGAGCGTCCTTGCTGGCATGATGGCTTCCCAGGATACTCGCTGCGTGGGTAAAGTTGAAGGGAGGAGAAGGGGGGAGAATAGTGTAGTCGTTGTTGGTGCGTCGAGGGACGACTGGGTTGTCTGTCCGTGTTTTTTTCCGAAACTGCCAGCAACCTAACGATGTACGTGCGCAATACATCGTGTTCTGCTTCGATCACTGCAGCAGGCCTCAATTATTTGGTGTGCTGTGTAAAGCCTCGCACACAATCGATACTTTTTCACCATTCCCTAGCAGCGCCGAAGCTTTATTGCATATAGCAAAATTTCTCGTGAACTTTACTCTGCTAGCGTATTTGAAGGCGAACGACTAGCGATTGATAGATCGTGTTTGCGAATCTTCTATTCTTTCGTTTCTTCGTCGTCTGACGCGAATTACACAGACAAGGAGAGGGGTCACCATTCACGCCGCAGAATCCCCAGGGTCATTTTTTTTCGTTTTTCTTTTCAATTACGCACTGATATCACCCCCAGTGTGATGTTAATCTGCTAGACGACACTAGCGGTGATCACGTAACGATTCATGCCCGGTTAGGGCACCTCAACTCTACCACTGCTCTAACGGCTGCGCAGAGAGTAAAAAAACAAGTACAGGAGCCACTCCTGCGTTCGTAAAGAGCACGTGGCACACACAGATTCGCTCCCAACTTATGCCGTGCACCCGTACAGCAAGCAT
This sequence comes from Haemaphysalis longicornis, assembly GCA_013339765.2. NCBI lineage: Eukaryota > Metazoa > Arthropoda > Arachnida > Ixodida > Ixodidae > Haemaphysalis > Haemaphysalis longicornis. The sequence goes on from CM023453.1 coordinate 53,492,142, forward strand.
TGTCGGGCATTAATTACTATAAACCAGCGGTGGGCACGCTCCTGCTTAGGGTAGCTCCTTCACGCTCGCAGTTTGTATGAATGAAGACACATCTTCGAAGTTCACAGTGTCGTTAGTAATGAGGTGCAGGGCGCCCACACATCCGCTTTGCGCTCTTGTGCCCCCGCGTAAAACTTCTAAGTGCATTGGGCCACTCACACGAACTGCCTGCGAGTTTATCGACGGAAACGTTCTGTGAAGGGCAAACTTCTCGAAGAACTTATCAATCAAGCGCCTTATTCCGGCAGTCAACCGCCTTCCAGATCTTTTCCACTTCACCAGGGGTTTGTTTGTGACCCGCTCTTACCCCCCTCCCCCCTCACGAAAAAAAAAAAGAACAATAAGCACACTCAGAACTGATTGGCGCTCTGCTGGCGGAATCCTCATATGATAATGTGGGCGGAGAGGTGCCTTTGGATCTAGCTAGCACAGAAGTTCGCCCGGCCCGGCATAAAACTTTCGCGCAGTATTTTCGGTACCGGATGTGGAGAATTGGTAATGAAAACACCGTGTCTTCATTTAGTTTTGTCGAGAAGGTTTCCGCTGGAACGACGAGGATAACGAAAATGCATCTTCTGAGGGTACAAGTTATAGGGACTGGTGGGCATTATATGCGATGCATATTACAATTACCAAACTTTTAATGAACAGCAATGTGTAGATTCATAATGTGCGAAGCATACCTTGCCAGTCCCCGCAGCTGTGGTGCGTCGTTTCCTATTGGCCATTGATATTTTGGAGAGACTATTAGTCTCGGCTGCATCTGTAGCTGCGTGTACTCTGCTACGAGCGAGATAAAGACAGCCACACTCTCTCCCTTTACTTCAAACTCCTCTCCAGCGTGTTTTTTTTACGCATGCTTATAAGCACCCAAGGGGGCGTGGACTCGGTAGAGCGGATGTGGCTTTCTAGTTCCTACATTTATTGCGGGTGCTTAGGCCCGGCCGGAACTAGAGAGCGGCGATGACCTGTGACGACCAAGGAGCGCAGTCGTGCTCGATCTCTAAGGTTTCCACCACTACAAGCTTTCTGCGTACACAGAACCACTTTCGCTTATCCGTAGAAACAAAGTAAAACCACCACATGTGGGTTGACAGACCTCTATCATAAACAGACAAAAGCATGCGCAAAAAAAGAATTCAGGGAAGCTTGCACTTGCGCGCAAGACTTGAATGGCGAAGCTGTTGTAGCTGCCGGCGGCCGACCTTGCCGGCGATTGGGCGAATCAGGGGCCGCCTTCGCCGTTGCGTAGATGAGCATTGCCGGACCCATAGTTAAATTTCAGGTATCATTGTTTATTTGCAGTAGTTGCGGTGATAGTAATCGTCGTCGTAATGCATCGAAGAGGTACGTCGTCTTCTTCGCGGCGAGTGGTGGATGCAAAGTCATCCTCAGGCATTGTAGTCTTCTGCCAGCTCAACTGGCGCAAGCTTGCACTAAGTTGCGCAAGGCTTGAAACATAGCGTAGCTGGCGCATTTCTTTCTACGTGACCACTGAAGGGCACATCACCACGCATATGTACAAGTTTTAAATTGTTTATTTACACGTTCCGTCGTTGCTTTTCACTGTGCTAATAGTAGTCATCATCATATGCATCGATGTCGTCGTGTTCCTTATGCCAAGCATTACATGCGTGGTATGGCGATTGGCGAGAGCACTGGAGTTTTTCTTTTTTTTTTTTTTTGTTAAAGCCACTGCGCATGCCGGGGACTCGGCGGTCATCGCGAGGCTCGCGCTCGCGAGCGCTCCACATTTTCTCGGTATTTTTTTCCTGCAACACGCAAAATACGACTTGTACAACAGCCCCGCAGTTAAAAGGAGTTGGCACGCGCCATTGGCACGGGCCTCACGCTAACGTCCAGGTCACACGTGACCAGGGGCAATTCCCCTGACACAGCGTCTCACCGTTCTGCGCTTTGTTTCGCTTATTTCCAGTTGAATCCACTGAGTGGGTATTTTCTGATGGCCATGCCTCCTCATTAGTTCGACCTAAGACCGCCATAACGAAACCGGGCGTGTGCAAATAAACTGGTTCTAGTCGTATCACGCAGAATCGTTTTATTTAAAACCAGAAAAGAAGGATTTTGGGGGATGATACTTAGAACTTTCCTAAGAATGGGAAGGCGAAAGCCTAGTTAGACCTACTGCTAGCTTTCTGTAGAACCTTACGTTGAACATAGAAGCCGCAGCCGTCCCCACTGGACAATACCCATCCAAGGTCATTCCACTGGCTCGCCATCGCCAGGATCCCCCTGTTCACCCCCGTCGGTACCTCCATCTCTCAAGACGGATCGTATTGGACGTGCGCCAGCGGCCTACCTAGTGTCGCTAGATAAGGTTACAGAGTATGGCACTCTTTTTTTTTCTATTGTTCCGTGCCACCGCTGTGATCATTGGTCAGTTCGCATCTCGTGACATTTGTTTGCACTGCGACGGTTCATGGGCGCCGCCATTTTGTTGCTTACGCGTTTTCGATCGGTCAACTGCGGTAGTCTCAGCGTGTCCTCCCTGCTCTGCGGCTGCGCGCGACTGGCGCCGTTCCGAACGCGAATCAAAGATAACGCGCTTCGCAGCATTTTAGCAGCAGAAGTGCGTCCGAAGATGCCGTGTTGCTGCGGCTTGGGCAGTGTAGTTTACAAATGACCTCGTCAACGTTAGTGGTGAGGCCGCAGAAGCGGCCATCTGGCAATACTGAGATACACCAAAATGGCCACAGTTGCTCACTTGCGTGCCTCAGTGACGGCACTCAGTATCTTATCTATAGTGAGTCGTGACACCAGGCTTACCCTCCTCCGCCGCTTCGCTTCGTCCCTCTTCAACTCAGAACGCTCTTCCAACCTTTTTGCCCATATAGTTTCATACCACTGCTATTTCATTACCGGGCTTGTGGCCCCCGCCTCGCGCTCTTCATTTTGTGGGATTCTGTGTACCTTACAACGATTATTTTTCAGTTTACTCCTTCTGTGAAACACGGATATCAAAGCCTTTCGCCATTAAAACTCACGGTAAGCATATATCCACAAATGCTTCTCATTTCAAGAAATATCTTCGTCACGTCCTCTAATTTTCTTATGATAAAGGTGACGGCTCACCTTTAAATTGTATTGAAGACAGTCAACAATTTAAATTCCCGCTGCAAACAAGATTCCTGAAAGGTTGCTCCTAATTGTGCAGACAGCATGACTTGACAATGCGCACACATTTCGTTGTTGCCAATAATGGGGCGGACAAATTATCGACGTAACGTGCTATGCTTTCTTATTTTCGGTTTTACTCATTTGCCTGTTCCTGGAATAACTGCTATTCGGATGCTCAAACAAAACGTCTCCTATTGTGTTCATAAAAGCATTATCTAATAAATGTGTTCTGTGCTTCACCAAATGAAAGCTTTTAGGCTGCTGCGAGGTGATGATGAACACAAGGCCCCTTGATATAAAATCATTCTTAGCGGTCTACGGAATCATTCCAGCACGCATTGTTGCCAGCTCGTGCTCCGCTCCCAATACATGGCCCGTTTTCTCGCTTGACGTGCACAACAAAACCCTCGGGCCCAGACTTTCGTTTACCGGCTACGTGAACACGGATAAAACAGAGCGATTCACTTCTGCCTCGATAGCTTTACGCGAATGGCCCCTCTTCCTAGAACACTCACTGGGCAGGCGGAGACCGAATTGTTATGGGGCAAATTAAGCATGGCCAATTGTCCTTCCACATGCCGCGGATTTCTTCTGCCGCACCCTCGCCGCCCGTTTCCGATTATCCAGCCACTCAGACGTTTGCGTTGCATTGTTACATGCCTTGCCGCCCACACAGAGCCACTAGCGTTCACCCAACGACCAGCGGGCTTGATTTGGAGAGGGGAATTTCGGATGATACGCCTTGGCGTGGAATATGCTATTCTTAAAAGGGGAAAAAAATAGAGCGAAAACGCATTCGGGTTTATTCGCCAGCCAGCCAACAGTCCTATTGTCCTAATATTGCCCCGCGCTATTCCCTCATCCCTCATCGTAAAAGTATTAATAAAGTAAGTTTGTCACTTTCAAATTTATTTGAATCTGTTAGCGAAGTCAATGGGAGTGCCCTTGTCCTGCAGTGGACCTAAGTAGGATGACCATGATGATGTTGATGAGGATGGTGGTGGTGGTGGCTGCCCAGCATAAGAAGCCATCTTAGGCAACGATGGAACAATTACTGAACACGAATACTTGAACGCTCCTTGTTACTTTATTTCTTGAGCATTGTTTCTGAAAGGAAGCTTTGTTAAATTGCACTAGTCGTTACGAGGGCTTGTCTTACGTTTTTTTTTTTTTTTTTTTTGCCACTGGTATTTCCAACGTTCCGCAGTAACGTTGGGTACAGCGCACGAGCCTAGAGTTTGCTCAGGCTCCAAGGTATTTGTCTGTTAAAAAGAACTGGCTGGTGATTAGAATACTCTCTAACACGATATTTGGGCGCAGCAGCAGTGCGCTGAGGCAGCACTCACTCGTGAGGTCTCTCGACGGCAGCGACGATGAGCCTCTGAGTCGGCGGCGCGAAGTGCGTCTCAGGAAGGGACCCCGGACCCGCGCCTTACGCGGGAACGCACACCATCGTCACCGCGCACGCCCTCGCACGCTTTCACTGAGTCGCGTAGACGAGCGTCTCGTGTGGGCACAGCATTCCGCCCCCCTCCCCTCACCCACCGCACACTTTCGGAGAGCGTTGGCTCGAGCCGCCACGGTCAACCGCCTCCCCTCACAATTTCGCGACACTCTGCTCCCTTGCTTTCTTTCACTATTCGGTCTTGCCATCGTTCACTCGGAAACGACGGCGACGCGGCTCAGCCCAGAGACGGGCGTCAAAGGGCTGCACCCTAAAAACAAACTTTGACGACGTCTGAACGCTTCTTATAACCTACAATAAAAATTACAGCCAGTTCACGCCTGTAAAATCTGATAAAACATCGGAGGTGACTTTGGGACGCTAGTGGCCACTTCCTGCAGAGGCGGAGGCCGCTCGCAACGTCACTCGCCGACGAATGTACGTGTTGAAAGCTCAACCACGGAAGGTCCGGAACTTCTTAATCGGTTCACATATGTTAGCTGGTAGTGCCCCCTGGCACACTACCAGCTCACATATGTGAACCGATTAACTTCCGGACCTCCGTGGTTGAGCTTTGAAGGGCGAAACCTGTCGGCCCAGTGGGGTACCTTGCCTTGCGTGACGAGCATCAACGGGCATGGCGAGCTCCTAAATCTCACTGTTTAAAAAGATTTCATTTCTTGAGGCGACATCTCTGCATATCAAAGACAAACCACACTTTCCGCCATCTACGATATGATTTCGAAACTACTGTACTCAAGGCTTCCTGCAATCCTGTGCATGAGGAAGAAAAGCCAACTTTCTGGAGGGTGCCACTCATGATGCGCTGACGGGCTCAAAGCTAAATAAAAGGAAATATTATAAACTCTGAGCCATTTCTACAACGGTTATAGAAAGGAAATTTATAAGTACGACATAGGGGAACTACATCACTTTATTCCAAATTAGAACCTTCTGATATCGCTTTCCCTCCAACCGGAATTGACAATGATGCTGAATGCAAAACAAAAAAGAAACAAAAAAATGCGAGCCTTTCAACTCTCAAAACACGTTTGGGGTCGTCGAAAAAAGCTCAGAGGCGTGGTGGCATGTGGTTATGCGCACCAAAATGCTGGATATGAATTCTACTGACAGTAAAACATAAAGCGGTGACACATATTAAATATCTTGTTCCGAAACTACCAGTATCACTTTTTCCAAGTTCGAGAAAAGTACCCGCCAATCGCACGACGCTCGGTGAAGGCTGTCCAAAAGTTTACCCGACAAAAAAAAAACCTCGTACGATTAAGTACCTGTGGCTGACAGCACAGAACGTAGCAATAGTGCTTTTCTTTTATGTTTCATTATGCAGAAACATAACCACCGGGCAAGGAACTAAAGGTGTGACTTAACGATGGGATTCCCGACGCCTTTCCACCTGAGACATTCCCCGGCCGTGGCGGGCAATATATTTGCTGAGGTCCGTGCAAGAGAATATTCATCTACAGAGGATCAGTTGCAGGGCATACACGTACAGAAAGTCGGGAACGCAGAGAAACCAAACTTGCTCCTCACATTAGAAAGTGAGTGTTATTATCACTGCGCACGTATTCACTTCTTTTAGTGCTTTACGGAAATTTTTGGCGTTAACCACCCGACGGTCAGCAGAAGAGCGTGCACGTCTGTGATGTCGAATATACTAAACTACGGCTAAACCTTAAACGTCCAAAGTCGTCTGTAGATTGCTAAAAAGGTCACCGCATGCACTTCTGTGAGCCCACGTTCCCTTCTTGGATACTATCAGGCGGGAACTGCAGAGCCGCAACATGTGCGAACGGTGAAGCAGTGCAAGGAAAATTGCGGTGCACGAGTCCTGAGTCCTCTTGCTGCCGATACGAAACAGTGACGCATCTGTTGCGCAACATTTCAATTTTAGGCCCATGATAGGAAACGCCTGCTCATTTAAAATGGTTCGGCTGGTGCCACAATGCTCGAATAATGACGGTCTAACGGGTGAGATTTATTCATTTAAAGTCACAGCGGAGTACAAGATAGAATGCCTTTTTCTCTTCTGCCCTTACCCCGTGACAATAACTTCAAGTATTCACCCCGCCACTTTTCTTTTAGAGAGAAGCTGTATACGTCTAATCCCTCATTTCTCGCGCCCGTGTGGAACGAAAACTCGTGGGCTTAGTTCGCAATCTGGTGGGCATTACGATTTATTTTTGCTGGCGATTTACGCTGATCATCAGTAAATGGCGGCTCCTTTTTTTTGCGCAACTCAGTTTACTCAGCGGCGTGTATTCAGCGTATAAAAGATTCACAAAAAATAGAAAAGTTCTGAAGGCCTCCATATTTAGACGTCTTATATCGCCCCTAACAAGAGGTTTTCCCAGAAATGCATATGTGCTTAAAGGGTAAGCTGACATTTAAAAATAGTTCTGGCTTGGTTTTTGAAAGCTGGCTTTCTCGCATTATGTGTTGCGCAGTGAAGCATGGCCATCCACGGAAGACGTAATATTGTTACAGCCCCGCTTTATGCTCCCCTCACCGCCACCGCCTCTTTCCAGAGTCCTGTATACTGCTCGCCATGCGCGGCGTCTATGTCCGCCCTGCAATTTCGCAACGCCGTACGCTTCTCGGCGGCCACATGTGCGGCAAACCTGCGCTGTGTCTACCGTAGCCACGCTATAATAAAACATCCTTGTCTCTACCCAACAATCACGTGTGTCCTCAGTCTGTGACGCAGACATCAGGCCCCTGTCCTTATAGTATTTCAATACGGCGAATAACAATATAGCTACACCTCAACATATCAAATCCTAACCACACTGCCAGCTTTAGTGGACTCCCTCTTCCCAGGAGGAAAGGCTCTGATTATTTTTTAAAAAAAGGAAAGGAGGCTGGGTAGCGGAATGTAGCGTGAGTGGGAAAGCGAAAGAGAAAGAGGGAGGGTACGATAGAAAGAAAATAGAACAGAGAAGGGAAGACAGGATGAAAGAAGTTAAGCTTACGGAGAGGGTTCAGGTTAGAGGAGGGTAGGGTAATGGTAGATGAAGATATATAGGAACTGGGGGGGGGGGGAAGAGAGAGAGAGAGAAAGGATAACAGGCGTCGGTGAGGAACATAGGAGAAAGAAGATATGATAGGGAGGATATATGATAGTGTCATTTTTAACACATGTTCGTGTGGTGTCTGTTTTGCTCTTAGGTGTCCAGAAAAGAGGGCAGGATGTGACGTTATAACGCTGGTTCAATAATATTTCGGAAGGTACAGAAGTGCTGCGTCTGCTTAGGGAATGTCGATGATACGTAGAACGAGCAAAGAAAGAGAACCCTTCGAAAGAGAGCTAGATGGCCGACGCCGCTAAGCTACGAAGATGCCTATTAACCTTCGCTCAAGGTTCATAAACCCCATGGTATTTTATGCTACCGTTCATCGCGTTCGTCGGGCCTCAGTCCGCGACGCGTTAGAGTTTGGAACGTGGAGATATGTCTGCAACGACAACCCGATACGAACGCTACTTGCGTTCGGCCTGTTGGCAATATGTAGAAGGCAGGAAATCTGGCAGTCGTAGTGAGGGGAAAGAATGTCACGCTTTGGGGCCCATCAGTCGGGCACTCGGGAGATGTTTGGCCGTTCCGGGTATCGCCTTTTTGTCCGGTATCCGGAAACCATTTCCGCTGTGTATGCCGAGTGAACGGTACAGGAGGCCCGAGTGAATGGGCCTAATGAGATTGCCGTACCCGACTCGCGTGCTTGTCGATAGGTGCAGCGCCTTTTATCTCCAGTCTACCACGGCACAGTGCGATCAGGACGGAGTTCAAAGAAATGTGTCCGCAACTACTGGTAATGGAAGCACAATTACAAAAATAGTTCCAATTTCTGAATTATTTCTTCCACAACATGCTACAAACTTTGTTACTTTCTACTCTGAACACTAAAAAGATTTTTTTAACGGACGGAAAGTAAAACAATATATGTACAAGTGCCTCGGCTGACGCATACCAATTGCAAGAATGATGTGGGATCTATTAAAGCTAGAGGAATGGTTCTGTCGTGACGCAGCCTTTTGCATAACACTTGGAGTTCTGATATTATGTAGCGTCAGCTACACTGGCCGAGGTTGAGCAGGTTCGCGTGGCTCCTGGAGAGCCGTGCTGTGCATGCGCGAGGAGCAGTGACGTCACACGGAGCACAGAACGTTGCTCGCTGCCTGGCGTATCTCACACCCCACGCGTCCAGTGTCTTTGTCGACCTCCGTTCCGCACGTGGCGCCCCGGTCCACTTGATGATGATGCGAGGTGTGGCCGAGTGTGGAACCGATGGCTCGTGCGTCGCAGCAACACCGGGGTGCGCCTGTGTAACCAGCTTAGCTCTGGGGCGATTGATGACGCTGCGCCGAAGCCGCTTGATAAATATACATGTGTCACGTAATACGTATGCCATGTGTGTGTCATTGCAGCAGCAGTAAGCATGACAATCAAGCTAATCCTATACAACCAGGAAAGCTAAGAATAACCAGCTGAACCTTAGCTCACGCTACGTATATCCTGGCATAGCCGCACTAAGCCACTCGTAATATTTTTTTAAACTTCTTTATGTTATGAGTGCCTTGTATGATGGCGCTAACTCCTATTGCTTCTCTGGTGGATGTCCGGCATTCGGTGTAGCTTATATTAGCAGGAACCGGTTTGATAACTGGAAGTGATGTCCCTCCGGTTTTGATGTCATATCCGGCGTAGTGATCGCACTGACGCTAATCTTGTGCAGTGCAGTGAATCAGCAGTCATGTACGATGCCAAAGAGAATATGGAGCGAGCCAAGAATGATCGTGAATGCACCATCACTCAAAAGTAATCAGAAAACGCTTCCACGCACGTGCGTGTTGTGAATGCCGTGAGACCAACGTTGGTGTGCCAGCTCTTTATGTGTAGTTAGTGCATGGTGTCCGTGTGGTTACTTACATAATAACGGCGCCGTTTGGACATCACGCAAATGCGGGGGTTAATGTGGCACTGTTGTAACATGCGTAATAATCTCACCACGTCGCTTTTTTTGTCGCCATGGTAACACTGGGTGCGCCTTTTCTAGTAAGTGTACGGGGACAAAGACATCGCACCTAATTCTAAAAACACCACTTCAGAAGATAGACAGCTTTCACTGCAGCGCAAGGATGCCACTATGCCTCTTGCCGCTATAATAGCAGCTGCAGGCCACTGGTTCCTTTGCATCAAGACCCTTATTATTACCGTTACGTTAAAACTACACTTAGTTAATAGCCACAATGCCAATTGTCCTGCTTCCATTGTGTACTCCTTGGGTGCAGCATCTGTGTACGCCCTGCAAGAGATACAAGCTATAATCTTACTGTTTGAACGGCGCTGCTATTGCCTACCCAGATATTACCTGGTGCAGAACACTAGCGTACCATGAACGCGACCTATCACGAGACCCTGTTGACATTATCCTCCTGTCCTTAGATCCTGATGCACAAAATCCCCGCGGCTTTTATTCCGGTTCGTCACCCCAGCCAATGTTGTAACTTAACGCTCCTGTAGCAACATAAGCGTTAAAGATTCACGCCTTCACGGATTCTTGTCTCCATGGGGAATCAGGATTAGAAAAATATTGTCTTTAGTTCAAGAAGCCTTCGATTACGTGCATCTCCCAGTGCTAAAAGACAACATTGCGTACCGAATGCAACTAGAAGAGAAGCATCAGCTTCTAAATCTTGCTTTAAACAAGGTCGTGAGCTGTAGCTCACGCCAAAGGAATTACATAAACAGGAAATTATGAGAAATAATAAAGGTGGGTCTTTAAATTAACCTATTAAAGTAATCTAAAGGGTTAACATTACGGCGCTTGCATATGAAGCAGCAAGTCAGTACACCTTAGGGTATGGCTAACGTCATAATACGCTTACCTCTTCTGCTAAGCTTGCTCCGACGAAAAAAACGTTACCTACACCCCACCTTTCTAGTACGGCCTATAACAACGTAAGAGTACGTATCTGACCTTGCGCTATCTTTTGAGCATTCGAAAATGTAGGTTAACGTAATGGTGAAGCCATGTTCGGTGGACAACAATTGTATCCACAACAATAAATAAATAAGCAGCATAAACGTCCGCTCTAGTGCGGCAAAAGCCTTTGAGAAACCTCGTTCGACTGTCGAGATCTCCACGGCTAAGAAAACACTCTGCTTGTCCCGAAACTGAACCCGTTTACGATAACGGCGCCTTCAAATTTCAGAAGGAGTTAAATCCCCGTGTTTTCCAAGTGTAAATGCTCGCGGGAATCATTCTGCCGGTGGAACAGGTGTGTTTCAAAGGCGAACCGCTTCAGGAGAGCTCGAGGGGACACGGCAGTGAATTCTGGAGGCTTTAGAGAAACTTATATTCTTCAGTTTTTCTCTCATTAAATAATCTGGCATGCTTCCATACGCTTCGAAACTCGCCCCATTTTTATAAATTTCAGCCGTACCACTTTCCAGTGTTCCGCATTTTGATCTCGCCCCAACCCGTCCCCCTCATTCGCACCCAAGCAATGTTGAAGAGTGAACAGTGACGATGGCCTCGGATCTGCGGAGCGCGAAGAATAACAACAGCGTGTCTGTGATGAACTCAGGGTTCGGGTGTGGGAACCACGAGACGAGCACACGGAGTCAATGACGACAGAGTCGCAATATGAAGGTGAAGCGTAGAGGCAGTATATTGTACAGAACGGGAAAACGGGGATGCGCAGAACGGGACGGAAAAAAAAGAACAAAATGACAAATAAAAGAATGAAATACAAATTGAGAGGAAAGCGTGGATAAGTCCTTCCCTGTCGCAGTTCTTGGCGATTCGTTAGACGAAGCACAAGCGTGAAAAAAAGCAGAACAGTCTCACTCGTGCTGTCCGTTGTGACGCGGTCGCGAGTGGCTCGTGGGCTCCAAGCTGACCGGAACGGAAGCGAAGCCACCAGGCGCAGCGAAAACGGCAGGAGAGGGATCCCGGCGCTGTTGCCCGGTGCAGTCGTGGATCCGGTTGGTGACCAGGAGGTACCTGGCGATGTCCCGGTGCGGTAGCACGGGCGCCGTCGATGGGTGTATTCGCAGCTGATGCAGGCGCACCCCCCGAACACTCGTCCGCCAAGAGCCCGGTCGCGTTCCTCCTCCTCTTCCTCGTCTCTGGAGGCGCTACCCATTAGCGGGTGATTGGCCTCCTCTCCTTCCACTGTTTTTCTTTTCTGCGCCTGTTTTTTCCCTGGAGCTCATCACATTACCCCCGCTTTAGAAAGTGTTTTGGGGTGACGCCACACACACACTTTCAGAAGACTCCGGTGGGCGAAAGCTGGTGCAGGAAAATAAAGCACTGTTCACACAGTCAAGAGATTTCGCGACCCGGCCGTAAGCATCGTCTGGAGTCCACGACACCTCACTGCAGAGACGCCAAAACAAGGTTAAAAACTTTGACTTCAGAACGAAGATGCTTCTGTTCGGCGTGGCGTGTATGTGCACTATGGGCTTGTTGTTTTGCTTGAAAACAGACTTTCAGTTAAGCACAGGCCGACAGTAGGCACCTTTCTTGAAAGAGCAATGCCCACCTCCCTTTTCGGATTTGCTGTCTTGCATCGCTGACAGGTCCTAAAACCCTTCGGAGGTCGGCGTAAATGTTTGGCCAATAAAACTCTCGGAGGATTCTTTTAGATGTCTTTGAAAATCCATGATGACCTGGAATTCCTTCATGAGCCTTCCTCATGACCGCGTGTCTGAAAGGATGCGGAATTACAAGTTGCTGAATGAGGCGGCCTGATGGTAAGGCGTACCGACGGTACAGGAGCCCCTTTTGCCAAACAAACTTGCAGGGGTTCTCTTTATCGGAAGAGGACTGTGAAGATGCCATCTTCATGCAGTTTTCTAGCGTCTTGTCCAGCTGCTGCTGTTGGCGCATCTCTTCTCTTGTAACGTCGGCGAACATGATGGCACTTGCTGGCCCGTTATGCTGTACTTTGTGATGGACGCGGCTGGTGTTCTCGTCGGCCGAAGAAGGACGTGCTTCTCCACCGAGCACCGCTGGAGTAGCTGGATGCCTTGGTTTGCTGCGGCTTCCACGCAGGGTTAGGTTTGTTGGGGTCCCTAACACCTGGTACGTTTCCAAGTGTGAGGTCGTACAGGGGATCAGCCATGCATTTGGCCAGGACTTTTCCTCTGAAGTATGGTGTATCCACGTGGATGGAAGCCTCTTCAAGTTTCCTTGTGGTATTGTCCACAAAACGGACAGTTGATGCCTGGCCTGTAAGGCAACTATCAGGGACCAGCTCTCGTCGCACGATGACGGCGTTGCTGCCGGTGTCTCTCAGAACGGAAACTTGTTGACCGTAGATGTCACCGGTTACAACTGGCAATACGCCTTGCAGCACTTTTTGTTGGAGCTGGCGTTGCTTTTTACGCTGGGACCGTGATAAGGCCAATGTGCCTTTATTCCCGCGGTGCTGTTGCGGTTTGTCGTGACACTTCTCAATAGCGCATGCCGACACCTGCTCTTTATCAGGAGGCTTAGAGCGACAGCCATCTGCGTGATGCCCTTGTTTTCCGCAGCTTCCGCAGTGGATGTTCAGGCCTACTACTCTGCAGTTTTGCGCGCTGTGCCCCGTTTTTCCGCATAAAAAGCAGGTGGGAGCTCTCTTGGAAGGAAGGTCTGTTTGCGACTCTTTTCTTTCTTCCCTGGTCTTTCCCAAGTTTGTGAGAGCTTGTGCTTCAAGGAAGCGATCGCAAGCTTCAGCCATTTCTTTGGTCGACTTGCAGTCCCTTTCCTTCATGAAAATGGCCAGCTGGGACGAGCAACACTTGGAAAATTGCTCCGCGATCATCTTGTCGCGTAACGCTTCGAACGTCTTGGGAACACCAGCCGTTTCGAGCCATCGGTCAAAATAACCGGAAAGTCGCGTCGCGAACTGAGTTCCGGTTTCGCCGTCGTCAGCTTTCGCCTGGCGGAATTTGTCATTGTACCCTTGAGGGGTAAAACGAAACCGCTGAAGGAGCGCCAGCTTGACTTTTTGGTAGTCCAGAGAATCTTCTGGCGTCATCCTCCCGATGACGGAGAGCGCGTCTCCGGTGAGGCATGTGCTCAATCCGACGGCCCATTTATCTTCCGGCCATTTTTGAGCTGCAGCGACCCTCTCGAACCTTAGGAGGTATGCGTCCAGGTCGTCTCTGCGCGCATCAAATGGGGGGATAAAGTTATGCGGGCTCGTCGACATGACAGGCACGGGGTTAGGTTGGGCTGCCACGGAGCCCTCAGCTTGTGGGCTGTTTTGCGCGCCTTCCTGCAGCCTTAAGCTGAGCCTCAAGCTCTCCTGCTTTGCGCGTTCCAGCTCTGCTGCGGCCTTCAGAGCTTCCCGTTCTGCCGCCCTCTCATCGCGCAACCGATCCTGCTCCGCTTTGACCCATTCCCGCAGCTCTGCATCGCGGAGTCCCAGCTCCTTTCCGCTGGCCACTAACTTTTCCACCTCCATGTCGGTTCTCTGTCCTCACGCCTCTTAACACAAGCCTCGTGACCTCTTCGAGATGTTATTGAAGAGGTCCTGTCGCGGACGCCTGGTCACCAACCGGATCCACGACTGCACCGGGCAACAGCGCCGGATCCCTCTCCTGCCGTTTTCGCTGCGCCTGGTGGCTTCGCTCCGTTCCGGTCAGCTTGGAGCCCACGAGCCACTCGCGACCGCGTCACAACGGACAGCACGAGTGAGACTGTTCTGCTTTTTTTACGCTTGTGCTCCGTCTAACGAATCGCCAAAGAACTGCGACAGGGAAGGACTTATCACGCTTTCCTCTCAATTTGTATTTCATTCTTTTATTTGAGAAATTTTGTTCTTTTTTCCGTCCCGTTCTGCGCATCCCCGTTTCCCGTTCTGTACAATATACTGCCTCTACGCTTCACCTTCATATTGCGACTCTGTCGTCATTGACTCCGTGTGCTCGTCTCGTGGTTCCCACCACCGAACCCTGAGTTCATCACAGTGTCTGACGAGTCCTTAGCTTCACCTGCCGGCGGCGTGCGAAGCACCTGGCCTTTGTATAGGAAGGAATTCGAAACACCTGCCATCTGTAGCGGCCGAACCGGCAACGCTCCCTTCTGTCACATATGGGAACCGAGCTGAATTCTACACGGTGTGTCTCTGCTTTTTAAATGTTGTGCTTTTTATATGCATAAGTTGCCAATTTTCTATTGCGTCGGGATGGTACGACAAGCGAGGAAAAGGAGTGCGCGCTTAGTTCCATTTATACCTCTTTGGTAGCGCCAGTTAGCTGGTCCATAAAAATGGCGGGTTCAGACGGTAGAATATTATGTCATAGGTGTGTTCCCTTCCATAAATCGGGACCAGAGTACGCCCACAAGGGTACTGTTTCAACAAGTGTGCTCTGGTAATAAAAAATGCACTTCTCTCGCAACACATGTAAGTGCATTATAACTTTAACTGAAATATAAAAATTAAGATATAATAGCTAAGAATAACAGCAAATATTTATACAAACGTGTTACCTAATATATAATGCTTCTTTCTGATGATGATGATTTGTTCATTTTCCTTTTCTTATTTTGGATGGTTCAATTGATGGAGGGTCCGAAGACTGGGCTAGTTAGGTTTGGTTCGTATGATAAAAAAATGCTTGAATGCGCGTCGAAACGCAAACTCAAACACGGTATAAGCGCTGAGAAGCACCATGGTTTGACCTTAATATAGTTCCTCGTTTCTGTGTGAGTTCGCGCTTTTTTTCCCCGACAGGCGCGCAAACAGACCGGGAGTTTTTATAGCACCTGTGCCAAGTTTGGTTACTGCATGTTAAAAAAATAAATAAATCCGGTTGCTTTTTAATATTCATGTCTTCTCCGAGCCTTCATACAAAAGCACGTGGCTGCTACAGAAAGGCAGGCCTGCGCTGCTTATCTATTATGTACGGTATAGCTTTTGCGGCCTATATAAGACCCGCAAGCGCGAAGGAACCTTTTTATGCAAAATCCACTTTGCTGGGACCGAAAATATTTTTCCAGCTTCTTTTAGGTGGATAGACAGCGCTTAGAATCGGCATATAATGGAAAACACGGCGCATAACCTACATGTTTAATGCACAACCCTCGAAATAAACTCACGTTGTACGTAGGTACACTTGACCCTTCAGAGAAAAACGTAATGGAATATACACCGTTCTAGGTGATCACCAGTCACAGTTGCTTCACTGTCTGTTCGGGTGAACAAGCCTGTGGTAGGTGAATATCTTGGGAAACTTCAAGTCTTATTTTGTTCCACGAACTCGCCGCCATGTCTTGGGTCGCCCTGAGGGGCGAGGGCAACTCCGGGTCCAAAATATGTACACTTTATGTATGTACTTGATTATATGCAGGGTATATAAAGGGCTACTGAATTGGCCTGAAGTGGGGCTTAGAAAATTCGTGCCTGGGTCGAACCGGCGCCGCGGGGATCTTCCCCGCGGTCTACAGCGAGTTGGGCAGCAGAAGACCCCCTAGCTATCGAAGGTCCAAACATACGCACCCTTGGTGAGGGAAGGGGAAACCTTTCAGAAAAATCATTTTGAAACAGAGAAAAACGTGGCGCGACTATGACGCAACACAATCCAACACAATCCACTTTAATCCAATCCAAATCCAAATCCAAACCAATCCAATCCAAGCCAAGCCAAGCCAAGCCAAGCCAAGCCAAGCGCCGAAATTGCGCCACCACACGAACGCGTGATGTTGACGTCACGATCACACCACAGTTGTTAGCGACCGGAGCGCGCGCGAACGACAAATTGGGCCCATCTCCCCACGAGGGGGACTCGAGTAAATGCGTCGCATAGGGGGTGGGTGTATTATGTTAACGTTTAGTGTTTGGGGAGTTGGTGGTAGTGAATGCGTTGTATCAGCAGCTTCTTGACGTAGTTTGAATGAGTCAAGGAAATTTCGTCATTCTTGCGTGTTTCGCTTTGTTTACAAAGCAAGAAACGCAAATGCTTGCGGAGTTAACTAACTAACTAACTGACTGACTGACTGACTGACTGACTGAGTGACTGCAACGGCTTACTTGCACGAATGCTTTGCTCTGTGGACAGCCAATGCACTCGCCATTTGTACAAGTGCGGCACGCACACACACAGCTGGCTGGCGCCGCATCTTTTCAAAGTGTTACGAGTTGAGCCGCGCCTCCGCCAGATGGCGCCACGGGTCCCGCGACCGAGAGAAGACGCAGTGAAACATCCCCCTCGCGAGGGGCACGGTCAAATGCAGAGCATTTCCGGGGGCGCATGACGTTAAGTAGTTTGCGTTACGTCAATGTTGTTGCACTTGTGGCAACTGCTGGCGAGAGAGCGCTCGTCAGCAGTAATTTGAATGAGTCAACGATATAAGGCGCGTTCGTAGCGTCCCATTCTGTGTCGGCTTTGTGGCGCAGTGGGTAGAGCACCATGCACATTGCGTTCCGCCCGCAGGTCGAGGGATCGAAAACCGAGCGCCGGATAGTATTTTTTTTATATATAGTAGGGACAACGACGATGCGGACTACGGACGTCAACGCGGGTGACATCGTGAGTTACTGAAATGCTCTGCATTTAAAACAGGAGACGTCAGGGCATGCATTGCGCGCCAGCCGAGTTCAGTGACGTATACGCGCGTGTGATACGCCGCGCAGGACAGTGAGAAGGGGAGCCGCGGCTTTTGCCCTAGGCCGGACGCAGCTGTGCTTGTTTCGGCGCGCACCTTGCGTCCTGTTGGCATAATTGGCAGCGGCCCATTCCCGTGTGTGCGTCGTACGGGGCGCTACTGTACGATGACATCCGTGCTCGAACCTTGCAATCTTCCTATACCCAGTAAATTAAATTAAAAAATATAAGTAAAATCTGCATTTTATTGGGCCTAACGATAAACTTGAAATAAGGCCCAGCGTTGCAGAAGGCTCAGGAATAATTGAGTGGCAGGAGGTATTTCCGTTTCGTCCTGTAGCAAAATGTAAGTTGAATTGTGTTTTTTACACCTATGTCATTACAAGCACGATCACCGCTAATGACAATCGGAAAAAGGGCCACAGCGGCGTATTTAAAAAAGTGGTCACTTATTCTTGTTTTTGTAGCAGTGAAGAAATGTCATAATTGTTCGCTATGTACGCCCGCGTTTGTGCTCGTATGAGTGTGTCAGCGTCCGCCCGTGTTAGCTTGGATGAGGGGAGAGAGAGAGAGAGAATGCGCTAAATTGTAAATGCGAGGTTAGACGACCCATATTTGCGCCTCCCTTGCTACGCCATATGATAAACAAAACTACGAAAGCCTCTGTATGTGAACAATAAATAACTAAATAATGTGAGGTGATAGGCACAAATTTCCAGTCACATATAGTAGCTTCGCAATGAAATTTTGTCAGCGCAGTTCGGCTGAACCTGTGATGCGCAAAAACAGGCAACTGATCCATTGCAACACATCTTATTTATCTACAGCTTTTGCTTTCGCCAAACGGGCATGGCGTATAAAAAAACAGAATTATCTCGGAATTGTTGCGCGATTGCTTTCAAATCGTACAATGTTTATTCATACCACTGACAAACAGTTCAATTTGATTGCACAGACAGCATTTTTTTTTTTCGACAGCAGGCCACAGTTACCAGCCGCGTCTTTTTTAACAGCATTACGCCGGCTTTACGTCGACGCGGCTGTCCAGCCCCAGTTCACCGCGCCACACCACTCAGCGTGGGCGTTGCCCCTATACCCCCCAAGCACGGAGCGTAAACACGTGTTCGCCTGCGCAAAGCCCACATTTAATTAACCGGTCCGCTTTGGCACTTGTGAGTTCTGTTCTGAGAACGCTGGCAATAAAGCACGCATGCGCGCAACGTTGTGGCATTAAGCATGAGACGACTTTCGACTGTAGTGAACTGAGTGCAAGTGAAACAAAATGCAGACGGGTGTTTTCGTTGTGCAACATCACTGCCGCCGACGCATGTGAATCCTTTTACTGCCATGTAGTTCTCTCAGACGCTATTTTTGTTACCTTTAGCCAGACAGATTTATTTGGAGATGTTTTGCTAGTTTTCCCGTGCACGTACCAAGTAACGAAAGTGCGCGAGCCTAGAATATCTTTGGATCGCGTCTGCGCGCTACCCACGTTTTTCGAAGCAACTTACGGGCACTGGTTCCGCTGTGACGAAGCATATTTCTTCTCGCAACAAGTTTTCACAGGCACGAATCCGATGCGTGTCTTAAAGTGTATGTAATACGAAATTTCAACACCCGCACAATTTCTCATAACTGCTTCCCTTCAGAAGGAAGCATAGAAGTAAGCAATATAACAATTTGTTATTTGTTACCCCACGTGAGTACTTGAGGGGGGACGTTTAACATCTGATAAGACAGAGGATTCGATCAGCTAAGTGTAGTACGCCCAAACCCCTATAGGTCTCATTCAAAATGTAAAGTGATCATGTAAATGTAAATGTATTGGTGTCACAGTGGCCGCCGCAGTAAAGAGAAAAGAAATAAATAAAAACGACATTTGTCTTCGAGGGTGATTTGAACCCGGGTCACCAAAGTGTTACCACTGCTCAAACCCAGCACCTTGGCAGCGGAGGGACAAGAAATAGCCTGGTGCATGCCATATGACAGGAGAATGTGACGGCACAAGAGTATAACAGGCGCATGCGGAGAGCTCTGACTGTGCGGAAGCGGCCGCGTGAACCTCGGGTAGTCTGCCTGTAGTTGCAATTGGCGTCAAAACACCATGAAACGAAAGCGAAGAAATAGACGCAAACACGACGTAGCACTAAGGAAGTTCTTGGTTATCGCTAAGACTTTCGCCTTCAAAGCACGTATCCTGACTTAGGTGCTTTAGGAATCTTTCAAAGACAATAGTCTTTCTTGGGCTACATAAACGCTGAAATTTTGGTCTGTCTGTCTGTCTGTCTGTCTGTCTGTCTGTGACTCGATTCAGCCACCCCGTCAAGTGAAGCAGAAGCTGCGCAATAGTCTTATATACCCACAGCCAAATCTAAACGTGTAAGTCCGGTTGTTAATGTTCATACTTTCAACATTGTTCAACACGAACAAGCCATTACGCAAATGTTGAGGTAGAAAAATCACCACATGAGTGATATTTGCAGTGTTCCTTTATTAAAAACTTCACGGATGCTTGGTTTCTGCGATAGCTAATAAATACTACATCAACTTCAGAAAACCGTCGCCTGCTGTTGCCCGTGCTACCTGGTGCGGCATATAACAAAATAAAACAGCAGGCGAGCAGAAAAGGGTACGGGAAGCATGTACTTACCAGGGGCGCCAGTCGAATGTCGTCTTTCGTCGACATTTGCAATGAAAGCAGCAGATACGCGGCCTTTTTTTTTTTTCTAACGCGAACAGTATCGCAAACAGACGTGCACCAGAGACGAAGCTCAGAAAAAACAAACGATGTTCCCCCCATCGAAGATGCACATGGGCTATGAGGCTGGCCTTGGTGGCGCCCCACCGATTGTTTCACACCATGTGGGGAGCCTTAAAGGGACATTGAAGTCAAAATAAAAGTTCCTCTAAAACGATGGATTAGCTCACCGAGAACACCAGTATACCACTCTTGCGCGTAGCTTTCTATAAAATAAGGTAGTAGAAAATAGGCAGACCGTGAAGACAGGTGCCGGCGCCACTCGGTATGCAGCGCAACTTGCACCAGAAGTGGTTAAAACTACTGGCGCGCGCAACGTGTTTCGTAGCAGCTGCTGAGTGGCGCTACTCGTCCATATTTGGGGCGGCGGTACCTCTTTTCGGGGAAGCGTGCGAGCTACGCACGAGCGGTTAATTCGACGCCAACATTCGCGCGGACTCAATAGAACAACATGTTTTTCTACAACAAAGTGTCAATACTGATCACGGGTTCCGTGAAAGAACATTTGGCTCAGTGGTCCGGAGCTGCAAATGACATGGGAGTTCGGGAAAGCACGACTGATTTGACCGAAACTGACCAAACCGGTCGGAACGTGGTAGCGTTGCATTCGGTTGCTTCTATGCCGCTATAAATCACCGCTGCCACGCTTGCTTCCGGTTTATTACAACGCAAACAGAGGCTCACTTGATGTATGGGAAGGTCAGACTTTTGTTTGAAACCAACTAACTGGTTGCCTTTAATGTCCCTTTAGCGCGGGCCAAAATTTTGCAGACACCAGTATTTTCGTTTGTGCAGTTTGCCAAATACATAAAATTATCTTGGTCTAAGGGCTACATGGGACGCAAATTGTTACAGTATTCAAAACTGGGTTTTAAGTTAAAGTTGCGTACCTAACACGTTTAAGGGAGTGAAGTAGCTGTCAGGTGTGTTCTTACGTATGAAGCAGACAGAACAAGAAGACTCATCACAAAGCGTAAAGAATTGTTCAAAAATGGGGTTGATCCCTCTTCCATAGGAATCGGTAAAACAGAAAAGTGAAATGCGCCTTGACACGAGCAGCTGAATGTTTATTGTGCATCGATATGAACTTGCATATTGCTATTTATATTTCGTCGGTATGCCACCGTTACACGAATCTACGTTAGACGCTGGATTGCATGCGCCGGAGCATTACGTAAATCTGACTGAAACCACAGATGCTCACAAACCATCCGTGCGAACGAAACCAAATGGGTTTTCAGCGAATCGTTCGGTGAACACACGGTCCGCTGCAGCGAAAGGACCAGGGGACTGTGTCCCGAGCGCGTCCCCCGTACACGTAGGCGGTGGCATCGAGGTGGCAACTGTCGGCGCTCAATAACGTCATTATGGACTGCTTCGCCTCTCCTAGACGGCAGCACCATCTGAAGGAAAGGATATAAGGCGCGTTCGTCGTTGTATTCGCGCTTTTGTACATAGCGCAGTCGGTAGCGCGTTTCGTACCTCCCGTTGCGGCGAAAGAGTTAGTGGCTTGAATGCCGGCGCAGCCTCGTCAATCGAAGTTTTTCTGGCGATGACATTTCCGTGACGATATGACGTCAGTGAGATCTTCGTAGACCCCGGCATAAAACACGTTCGTGTTAAAATACATGAATAATGATCTCCTTCTATCAAAAGTAATCAGAAGAAGACTTCGGTCAGTGCGCGGAGCTGAAAGTAATGGTTAATTAAACAAAAGCAGAAGGCCCGATCGGATAAAAGGAGGGGTTACAACAGTGGTTAAAAAAGGAACATAAAAATGGAACCGGTCACAACTCCCATCGATCACCGCCGCAGACTGAGATGTCTAAATACAGATCACAGCGGTTGAACCGTTCGACTATATCAGTTGAATCAATGCCACAATACTAAGCTATTCGCAGAGCTTTCTATTAGATAACTGCATTATTACCTTAATATCGCGAAAACAATTAATTTTCTACAATGGGAAACGAAGTAAGTCGGCTTCAATTCTAGAAAAAGGAATCGCATTCATTTCAGCTGTGACAGTGCTAATAACGGCGAATACTGATTCCACCTCACTCTGGTCCTGTTCAGTCGACTAAACCAGATATGATTACACAACACGAGCCTGTGCGAGTTCGTTAAATGCATTCACCAATACAACCGAGCCTACATGCGGTTCCGCCAACATCATTAATTAATTAATTAATTAATTAATTAATTATTTGATTATCTAATTTCTTGGCGGCACCTGCGTCGCTTCTGCGTCTAAATCCCCTGGCGCCCTCAAACAATGCTTGGCTGCAGTGTATTAATAATTAATTAATTAATTAATTAATTCTCACACACACAAGCATGCATGCACACACGCATGCACAGGCACCCACACGCACGCAGACACGCACGCGCACACTCACAAATGCATCTCTGCACAGTGCGCGGAAAATGCAATTCTGAAGCGCCCGTTCGGGACGGACATCACTGCTTTAAAGAAACCGATTATAACGCCTGAAACGTTTGTACAAAATACGGTCGTGCAGACCTTCGCCTTATCACCACGTACGTCACGCCACGGATCGAGTACATCAAGAGTACATCACGCCACGAAACGAGAACTCACAGCCATGCCAGGAAGTCTTCTTATCTTATAACAAATGCCGTGCGCACGAAGGCTCAACCAAACGTCTCATACCCTGCATTTCAGAAGGCGTGGATGAAATTGTGTCTATAAAAAGATGAACGGATTGCACGCTGGGTAGTAGTAGGTATCGTGCTAGGCGCTCGGATTCGGATACACGCAGGTGTGCATCGTCGAACCACGGAGTGATGGTAGGGTGACTTAAAAAAGAAAGGGAGAAAGTAGCACGCTTTGGCTGTCTCGATGAATCATTGGGTAACTGGGTAAGCGGTCGATGCCGTCTGCGCTAGCTAGTGCCTGCCCAGATGCCCGTATTCCAGCGTACAGCAGGGACGGCGGTACGGGCTGTGTTTGAAGCCAGCCGCTGCGGGTCTTCTATCGGGAACGCTAATGCTGTCGCTGATTTTGGCTTTGTTCTGCATCCAAATAAGGCGCCGTTCCATTCGCACAGTTGCTCGATGATAGCGTGACCTTTCAACTTCTGTATTATTTATTTCCTTCTTCTCTGTCCTTCTCTACTTCGGAGAGGAAGCTTGGACAAGTGAGCGCGGTTATTTGCTTTGGGCGAGCAAATGGCGAAACGTTGCTAGTTTCTCACGCCATGCGTAACTTTCTGCGTGTTCTGGGTTCCTACTTGTATTATCTTTATCTGCTTTCTATTCTTGGGACGGGTGAAGAAACTTTATTTAGGTCAGTGGCGACTACAGGGCTTTTAATGTTTGATTTCTTTTTTTTTCCCCTTTATGCTCGATACACGTGGTCAAGAGAGTATAAAAAGCTTCTTGCGGACCAGTATTCTTGCGTCTACGTGTGCGCGGTGAGCAGTAATAATTGAACACCCCAATTGTAACTTGCTAGCAAGACTATTTGAGCACGCTCTCATCAGGGACTAACAAAAAACAGCCGTTTTTTAAACAGAATACTGACAGGAGACGCCGACCGCCCGAGTCCCTAAGGTGCTTCGCCCCTAAAAAAGAACCGGAACTACAGGAACTTAACTTGGCATCCTAATATTGAAGCTGTTTGTTTTGAATCATATAAAAAACTATGTTTTATACGAGCAAAATTGCATAAAACACCAAAAGACGTTAAACTGCTGGCATACAAAACATATATTCGACCTAGACTGGGGCATGCCTCTGTGGTTTGGAGCCCGCACAAGAAACCCTTGGTGACCAAGTTAGAAAGAATTGAGAAGCTTGCAGCACGGTTCATACGCTCTAGATACAGAAGACTGGATCCCGTAACCGATATTCTGAACTCGTGCCATTTAGGATCGCTGGAAATTAGCAGACATAAACTAAAACGTAAAATTTCCCCCCCGATAATCCAAGGGCGATGAAAAATACCCAAAGAGGAGTAAATATGCCTTCCAGGAAAGCGTAGCGCCAGATTGAGTAATGATTCTTCTATGAAACCTTTTAAGGCTCTGACATTTTCCGGTGGCCAGTTTTTTTCCTGGTGCTATAGAACAATGAAATAGTTTACTGCGCCACGTTGTTAGTAGCACTGATTTGCAAACTTTTGTTTGGGAAATTGATGCCTATTTTAGTCACGGTTGAACTACTGCCAATTCTGCCTTCCTGTGTGCATTGCTTTGTGATTGCCCTTTCTCGTTTTTTTTTTTGTTTTCTGTTTGTACTCACTTTTGTACTCCCTCCCTGTTATGACCCTCAAGCGACGGTTGACAGTATCAATAACTAAATAATGACCATTGCCTTTCACGAAATTTGGATCCAGGTTGTTACACCATTATTCCATTAAGATAGCACTACCAGGTGCGGGATCGACTGCCATTTTTCAGATTCCTTGCAAGCTTTCTGGGTCTAACAGTAGGCACATAATTCGAGGTTGAGGAGCGGTTATGCAACGATAGCAAAACGGAAACCTTCCCAGCCTACTACGCTGGAAGGAAATACTATGTTATCCTATGCGTGATGCAGGCTTCTGCCGCATCGCAACACGTTTCCACTGCTCCAGTTCAGGCATGGGCGATCTTCACCGCCTCTCGAGCAGCCCTTCAGCACCTGATGGTGCTGCCAGAAGAGCAGCTTGTTTAAGAAATTAATTACCTGTACAAGCAGGCAATAAATAACCACCATGTCGTTGTTCTGCACCGGCTTCCATCTCACTGTGGCGTGGCTGGCAACGACAAAGCCAACAGATCTCTTCATCCGCGCATTTCAGCTCAATTATTACTGCAGTGCCTTTCACAAGGCGAGACAGAGTGACCCAGGTGTGATCGGTTGCCAAGAGCTCTCAGCGATTGCTGTGCGCTGGCCCAAATGAGTCCTACGTGCCGTTGCACACAATAGACCCAGAGTGCCGATTTCGGATGCAAAGCCGTCTGCGCAAGCGAGATGAAGCTGTCCTGCATCGCATCCGGCTCAATGTGGCTTACACTAAGCATTTTCTTTTTAAAATTCGCCAGGCTTCCTCACCTCTGTGCCCCACCTGTACAGTTCGTAAGGACGTGAAGCACATTATCTGCGTACGTCCTCGTTACGAGCTTGAGTGTACCACGACTAACCTTTCTCTGGGCCTGTCCATGTCCGCCCAGATCTCTTCGAAGCATTTTCTTGGGCCCTGGCTTACAACAGACATGACAAGTCGCACAACAAAGGCGCTCTTAACGTTCCTCCGGAGCACTGGACTTGTGACGGAGCTATGAACTTTCGGATAAATGACTATATCGCCTGATCGTGTGTGTGCTTTTCGTGTGCGTCGGTGTACTTGAGTATTCATGTGTAAGTGAGAGTTCTTTTCATATATTTTCATCACACGTTCACCCCATTTGGTGTAGCAAGTCGGGCGCCCAGTCTGGGTGACCTCACTTGACCATTACAGATGTTTCGCTCTTTAAGCAGCAAGGAAGCATCACGGACGAGCAAGGAAGCAAGGCGGACATAACGAATAGCGAAGGAGCGTACCATGTCTCTCGTTAGCTATATAATTACAATGTAAACATGCGCACGGTAATAAACACGCAAATACGCGCACACACCATTCAGTCAAATTATCGAGTGAGTGATGTGAGTGACTCACACCCCTTCATGCTCCTGTTGACAACATGAGTCACGCTTCTGCCCCTTCCGTTCCATTACACGTCGGCGTCTCTCATCAGCAACTGGTCCTTCAAGAGGGATAAGGCCTTGCCCCCTAGTCCTCTACCGACTCCTAACAGCGGAACCCCCATCAACTTTTCTTTCTTTCCCCGCCTGACGAGCGGAAAAACACACCAGAGCTTCTTGCGTATCAGGATACCACGCCTCGATCCGCACTATCATGAGCGGATCATCTCCCGGTGAATTAGAAGCAGAGACAGGCTTTGCGTAATAAAATGGGAGCACTCGATAAGACATGACAAGTGCAATCCCATGTTACCCTGGTCGCGCCTTTTATTGAGCCGACGTGGTCCCATCAGAGATGCACCGACTCACTCAACAACAAGTTCTCCTTAATTAGAAGCAGATCATAGTGACGGCGACTACTATGTTTGATAGCTTATGCACATATGTACAGACTGTTTTATCCGTGGGTCTGGCATAAATCCTATTTACGGATAAAACAAAGCCAACGTAAGCTGTGTTCGTTCCGGTGCGTCCTCAGCCAACTCTATGACCCTGCACAGACAGGCCAAATGATTGCGTCGAGGAAATAGCTGAGTTGTTATTCCACCGTCCCTAATACGGTAAAATACTCGTGATTACCCCTTCCGCTTTCGCGTGTGGCGTGTAGAAGCAACGTATTACATTCTTATCTTGATGAGACTCTTAGAGAAACGTTACTTCGGTTGCACGGTAATATGAGAACATACATCACGCAGTATGAGATACCTTGAGCCAAGTTCATTCTTTCAGCCACCGTGACGCCTCACCTCCAGTGTTTCCTAAGAGCCATTTTGAAGTCGAGCCTCACCATCGACTTCATACAAGGCGACAAAATCCCTTCTACGTTTCCTGAATGACAGAAACTTACATGAATGACTATAATGCTTAAAAAGGCACTAGAGCGCGCACTTGTCCGCTCCTTTTCGCTTGCCTTATCTTTTACTCGCTGAACCCCACTCCTCCAGTGCCGGGTAGCAAATCGGGCTATACACCTAGCTAATCTAGGGTATTTCCGTTCGCTTTCTTCCTCCGCGTCGTCCTCCTTCAGGTCTCTCTCTCTCTCTCTCTCTCTCTCTCTCTCTCTCTCTCTCTCTCTCTCCTCTCTCTTCCTCTCTCTCTCTCTCTCTCTCTCTCTCTCTCTCTCTCTCTCTCTCTTTTTTTTTTTTTTTTTTGCTGCGCCACTGAATTCATCGCTCAAGCAGCCGTTTCTCCACCCCCACCTGCAGATATGCAGATATGCAGATATTGCACAGATGGGCCCAGTTAAGTATATTATTGACCTTCTACCTCTGATTCTGAAAATTGTGTACAATTTAACTCTAGAAACTGGCTCTTTTCCTTCTGAAACGCAAATAGCAAAAGTTATAGCAATATATAAAGGCGGTGACATAAATAACACGAGTAACTTTAGACCGATATCTATTTTGCCTATACTGCCCGAAGCTTTCAAAAAAATAATACATTATTGTTTTAACGAGTTTTTGGTGAAGAATTCACTTCTTTCTACTGATCAATACGGTTTTCAAAAAGACAAATCTACCGAACTAGCTCCGTTAACAAAAAAAGAGTACATTTTAGATTCATTTGAACGAAAGGCTGTCGTACTGGGGTTGTATATTGATATGTCTAAAGCATTCGATTGCGTGAATCATAAAATACTACTATACAAATTAGACCAATATGGTCTACTTGGAAAGGCAAACGAACTTCTGGAGTCCTATTTAAAATATCGGTATCAGTATGCAAGCCACCCAGGTGTACAATCTGACAAGAAACGTGTAACCATCAGTGCACCTCAGGGGAGCACTCTTGGCCCTCTTCTGTTCCTTACATATCTAAACGACATTTTTCAACCTTCTTTCGATAGGCTATGTGGATGATACATCAATTCTGTTGCGTGGGGTAGATCAGAATAGCTTAATATACAGGGCAAATAAAATTCTAGAGTGGATCTCTAAATGGTGGGAAGAAAACTTTCAGAAAATTAATACCAAAAAACGCAGACAATACTGTGCCGAGCAAAGCATACAGTATTAAAGGGGTCCTGAAATACCTTCCGCCGATGCATGAATGTACATGTAACCAAATAAAGCAATGTATTAGCAATCTCCTCCCACAAGAATTTTGTTAAACCGATGAGTATTAGCTGAGAAATCGTAACTCAAAAACCACCGCATTATCGTCGCGCGCGTTTTCCTCCTCCTTTCAACTTACTCTCCGCGTGACGGCGCGAAAGCCTTCCCTCCCGTGATGCTGCGCTCCGCGGCGGTGACGTACTTCCGCTATTGCGCTGCTCACACTGCCGTCTGCTACGGGCAAGCTTTGTTGACACCTTGAATCACGCACTCCGCTCAAGGCTGGAAAGGCGAACGAAAAACCTGGCCGCATGTGTGCGGCGGCCTGGCCTTGCCCTTTCGCGGTGTACGTTGCTGTCTTATTTTGCGGCGGTGGTAATTCCTGCTGGCGCATGTGAAAAGACATTTTAAACCGATACGGAACCTGTGCACAAAACGCTTCAATCATGTGACCAGTTCCAGCTTGGGGCGACGCGTGGTGGAGAGCGGCAACGTTGGCAAGAACATGCTCCGCCGCGGCTCTGAGCTTTCTCGCGCTGGAGCGAGCGCCATTTCTTTGACAATCTCAAACATCAGTTGCCTTGGCAACAAGGCACAAACCACTCTAGAGTTTAGTTACGGTTCCGTGATCCCGGTTTAGCTCGGGGCCCCATCTGGCTAGATGTGGGCACTGCAGGCGCACCACTCACTACCATTGGGAAGTGCGAGATGCGTTTGGCATTACAGAAGGCGATGGTATGTGTGTTGTGGACGCCTTTGTTTCGCGATGAAATGCGACGTTGTGCTTCTGCGGGTGGATAGTGCTTCCCATGGTCTGTATTATCATTCTCGGGCGACGTACGACTCAACCTCGCATGGTGTATGTGCAGTGTGCGTGGCTAAAAGCCATCTCGGCTTGTGCGCCAGAGTTAAGTGACTTGCTATTCGTCCCCGAAAACCGCGCGCGAAGTGAGTGCCGAATTTACGACGGGCAGGAGGAGGCAACCCATCGTCTGTCAATCGCGGTTGAGACTTGCAACGCATTCTGTGACGTTGTGTTCGTTCGAAACGGATCTCTGGATTGTTTTGAAGTTTAATAAAATGTGTGCGTCAAACCCGGGCATTCGGCTCAGGGTGTTCTCTGCGATTTCACGAAAGAAGTGTCACGGGGCTTCAACGCTTTCTGTATGAAACGTACTCAGGTAAAGAGAATATCCATGTCGTGTTATGGCCGTGTTGCATTCAATACAAACGGTTTAAGCGTTTATTTACACTGTTTTGTTGGTCGTAAAAGGTCCAAGCAGCTCCGGCACTCCGCTTGGCAGATCAGCCGGCGAGCCGACGCTGAAGCAGACGACTCATCTCTTTGCCGGAAGTGCGTGAAAAGTCGCCAAATGGGCAGGATGTCTAGCTCATGACGAAACATCTGGGAATCGGTTACGTAGACATGTGTGAAAATGGCGGCGTCCAAAAACACGAAGGGAAGGGTTGAGAAAAAAGCGACAACTTTGCAACAAAGTGTGAGCTTTCCGCTGCGCGTAAAAGAGTAATACTTGGCACAAGATGACGTTGACGACCCAATCTAACGATTGCGCTAGTTCATTTAGTGTTCTCAAAACGCCTTCAGGGCCCTTTAAGATCACATAAGATCACATTACATAAGATCACGGATATAATTAAATACAAATAATATTGAAATTGTTGATCAAGTTAAAACCCTTGGCGTTATATTTTCTCAAAATATAACATGGGATTGGCACGTTAAACACGTATGCAGCAAATTAAAAAAAGTTACGGGAATGTTAAATCGGAATTTCCACGTTTTTCCTTTGGCTGTAAAACGAGTTTTGTATAATGAACTATTTTTACCCACGCTCAATTACTGTCATTTAGTCTGGGCAACTATATCCAAAACAAGCATAACTAAGCTAACAGCGTGTCAAAAACGAGTGAAACGAATTATTTTGAATGCCCCCTGCAATTCTCATGCACTAATTATTTATTCCACTCATGAAATATTACCCGCAGAATATTTTTACGAATTTCGTCTCGCCTGTACGTATCGGACATGTATTCGTACGCGAAATAAGCAGTTCACAAATTTTTGTTAATCTTGTCGAATGCCATTATGAATACAATACTCGAGAACAATACCCATGGATTCAGCGTTTTTGTCGCACATCCTACAGATTTCAGTTATTATCTTATAACATTGCACTGCATCTAAATAACCTTTCGTCACCGTATATTGATATTTCCACGCTGTCGACTCGTTCGCTACTTACGCATTTTCTTTGTGTTTACTTATCTCAGAATAGGTAATGCACTGTTTTTCTTGTTGGAGTTTTGTTGCACTGTTTTCTTGTTATCTTGTCTTCATTGGCCTCTCCAATTTTTATTCAACGAATCGTGTGAAATGATGATACATTATGTACGTTTAATGCCCATGATTTACTCCCTAACATATATGCTGACCTAATTTTTTTAGCTATGTTAAACACACTTTAGTCTTTTATTATATTTTGTAAATATGCAAATGTATGTGTATATGCATGTATAGATGCGGATATGTATATGTATGCGTGTCTGTATTGCATTGCCCATAGTTTCTTCGAAAATCCCTTATTTACGATGTGTTTTGCTTCATATTCACCAAAACTTCTACTGTCTGTTTTTAAATGCAGAGCATTTCTTAGCCTCGCCTGTTCCTGCGTCGGACGGTGTCAACAGTTTCGCGTCCGCAGCAGGTGCGCCTCTCCTTCCCTCCTCTCTCTCAACAGCAGCTGGCGCGCGCATGCGTCGTAGTCAGCCCGTTCGCCTCCGTCGCGATCTCGGCGCGTAACAGGTGCGCGATAGCCAGCGCGGTTGGGGTGGGAAGGGCGCGCGCTGCTTGTCACTGCGTTGCTCCTTCCTTCCTTGGTTGACGCCCGCTCCCACTTTACTCCGCTGTCCTGCTACTCCAGCATCACGGAAGAAGAAGCGATGGAAGCACAACTGCCTTCAACCAGTACTGAGGCACGCGCCAACATCAGCGTTCCAGCACACGTTGAAGACCCCATTACCTCCTCCACATCGGAACCGTCGTCTTCGTCAAATGCGGAAGACAAGGCCGCGAAACGGCGCGGTGTACGACGCCGAACGCAAGCGATTGAAGCGTGCCGCCGACGCCGGACTTCGTGCACGAGAGGCAACGAATCGACAGCAGAAGACAAGGCCGCGAAGCGCGCTCGCATACGCCGCCGAACGCAGGCGCTTGAAGCGCACTGCGGACGCCGAACTTCGAGCACGAGAGGCAGCGGCGAAACGTCAGCGACGGGCTATGGATCCTTCGATCGGGGAACGAGAACCGACCAATAATAATAATAAATGACGCATTCAGCCCTATATACACTCGTCTCGCTCTCCTCTCTCTACCCCAAAACAACACCAACGCAACTATGACCCAACTACCCACCCTAACGCGACTTTACTCTCCTCTCTCTACCCCAAACCAACACCAACGCAACTACGACCCAACTGCCCACCCTAACGCGACTTTACGCGGCGTAACGACCCCCAATGCTCTGCATTTACTCGTGTTCCCCTCGCGGGAAGGCGCGGGAATTTTTTTTTTGTTATTTTTCCTAACTGGAAAATACTTGCTTGTATAAAATTGTGTGTACTCGACGAGACGCTACGTGATAACTATTGGATATTACAAAACCGTACCGGACAAAATAAAAGGGAGGGTCTTGAGCTCCGGCAAGCCGCAAATGTGCAGCTTTTTCCCTTTTCCTCCCTTTCTCTCTGAAGTGAAAAATAAAGAGATTTTATTGATTGATTGATTGATTGATTGATTGATTGATTGATTGATTGGATTGATTGATTGATTGATTGATTGATTGATTGATTGATTGATTGATTGATTGATTGATTGATTGATTGATTGATTGATTGATTGATTGATAACCTAGCTCTTCAGTTTTAATTAGAGCTTTCTCTCTCCCCCCTCTTTCTTTCTTTGCATGCAACGTCAGGCAGCAGATTTTCGTTTCCTGGCGCGGTTTGCACAGATTGCGGGGAAGAAAAGTAAACCTCAACGTCGGGCCAGACGACGGGTTTCAACGCCAGTCTGCCATCTGAGAACTCGGGTGTCTCCCTTATCCTAAAATCACAAGCAGTGGCGGCCCTCCACGATGCGGGAAACCCGTTCCACGGAAGAATTCGTGCAGAGGGAAGAAACACGGATTGGCGGAAATGAAACCCCGAGACGTAACGCGTGTGACCGGACGAGCGCACCTTTCTCGTCATTGCTGCGATGGCGTATCGGGAACATTCCCACCTGGGCACCCCGGCGGCAATTTTGTTCTGCCGCATGGTCGCCCCGAGGCTCTGCCTCGATCATGATGGCTCCTGTCTGAAGTGGCTGATGCTATCGTGCCGGGAAGCAGCCGAGAAGAACGCACCTACATGGCCAAGCAAAGAATTCGGGGCGTCGGAGTGCGTGGCGATGACACACCCCGAGGCGTGATACGCTGGTGCGACAAGACCAGAAAATGAAAGAGAAAACAGGAAGGTGTTCAGGGGACAGACTGACGTTGTTCTCCTTGGCATTGTCGTTACGCGGGGTTGGCCTGTACATTTAAACATTTTCTTTCCAAAACAAAATGTTGAGGGTGGGATTCGCCGTATCGCGATTGAGAAGTATGCTCAAAGTGCCAAAGAATAGCAGCGAAAATTTTATAAAAGAATGCAGCAGGGCCACATTCACCGCCAAAATGTGTTTCCACACCTTCCCCGCCAAAGGCTCGACGGAAGTTATAACCGGACTCGTTTACCCATTGCCACGCGATCATTTACGTGAATTAAGGTTGAGGTAAATTCGTCCTGACAACGCGAAAATAACTCATATTTTAACAAACGGCAACGAAGTTTTACTTTTGAATAATAAACCGTAAAAACACAACTACTAATCTTACTTCTATATGGGTATTTTCTTGATTCGCTGGCATCCTTGCGACTGTGGGTCCTATAATATAGATGTTTCGCGTGATGTAGTGATTGCGATGCCGGAGTTGGTTTTATGGAATATTGGAACAGTATTTCTAAAGTTGAATCCATTGAATTGCAGTCGAGGTTCCACAAGGAGGAGAACTGGCAGTACCCACGTATATTTATATATGCCAATTACCTAATGGTCAAACAATTTTATTGTCGGATATTCCTTTATCATGCAGTTTTAACACTCTATTAAGACGAAAGACTTGTATATCTCACTGTAAGGTTCACATCTAATGGCCCCGCGTATGCAGGAATGGCGTAAGAACCCAACTGAACCATGGAAGACCAGAATCGACTCCAAGCACACCAGCCGTGTATAAGAAATAATGATTAACAAATTATTTCGTGATTGCTCAGTGATAGGTAGCAATGAAAAGCAAGGTTGGATTAGGGCAATCGATGATGAGTTCAGCTATATTAATGATTACATTTAATTATGATGGAATAACGATTCGTTAGTGATTGATAGTAGTAATTAGTAGGGGTATGTTAAGGTAGATTAAAGTATAATTAAGATGAATTAAGATACTTAAGACATACTAAGGTGAATTAAGATGAAGTAAGGTGGAATACGATGAAATAATTAGTATTAAGGTAGAATAATGTAGGAATTAAGGTGTATTAAGCTGAATTAAAACGCATTAAGTTGGAATAACGTAGATTAAGGTAGATTAAGGCGGGAAAAAGGTGGATTATAGTGAGTATAAGGGACCAAGATGGGTTGTGGTGGATTAAGATGTGTTACGAAAGGTAAAACAGCGTGGCTGCCGTGTTAACGTGGGGACGTGTACATAAAAGGTAGCCGTCGCAATAGTAGGTCAGGCTTTCGCATCGAAAACACGTACGAAGGCTTAAGTGTCCCAAGAACGTTTCTTTTTTTGTGTCGATGTTGCACTGTTTGTTCTTATTTATTGAAGAATTCACTGCACTGTCTAACAAGCACCTCATCATCATCTTTATTTCAACATCAACAACTACAAGAGTTCTCAATGCTGGGGCACAATCAAAAAGCCGTGGCTCGGCTTGACTGGGAAAGTACCCCGTACTATTACTAAAATCTTACTACCGTGAAGATTATATATTGTTCCGACAAGTAAAGACATTCAGACAGCGTTTTGGTGGCAATTTTCCGCTGAAAATGTCAATGACACCAAAAGCAGGGCTAGAACGAATACTATAGCCTCCCCCCCCCCCATCACCTTACTTGTTAAAGCAAACATAGATGACTGCGCTCACCAATTCAAAACAAGCATAGATCGTACGTGACTACCAAAGAGCGTTTGCAGCGACGTATGTGAAATCAATAGTTTTTGCCTACATGTATGTTATAATACTGTTGTAGTTTTAAGGGCGGACTACTTTAGGGGCCCGGCTTGTCGTCGTAGCTAATCCGTGGTAGCGGTATCTAGCCACTGCCGCCACGCGGCGCCATGCGCCCAAACAGAGGTTTCGAAAAGATCGCCACTTCCCCCGGTCCCTCGCGTTACGAAGCAGATGTCAATCTCATTGCGTCCACAGGGGAAACACATTCCCTACATGCAAAGTGTTTGGAGTGATCTTTGCGTTGCAGCGTTGCCACGAAGGCTGCTGTTGCTAGGCCGCAAATAAGGTCACAATAACACAAAATCTCGAAAAATCATGAATTAACGCATTGATTACCCCAAATTAATAAAAAAAATCAATTGATCCAGCGTCTCTTTATAGGCCTCCTCAAGGGCTACGGCACCCTCTCTTGCTACTTTCGGCATCAACGCCAGGCTGACACCGAAAGTAGTCAAGAGAGGGCGCCACAGCCTCTCTCTGCCACATCACTGCTCCGCACTTGACACCTTTCACGTTCAGTAAAACTACTTGAATTTTTTTTTTCATCCCTCCCTTTTCCACTCCGGAAACACTCTTTCGGGTTCGCAATACGTTTTAGGCCAACATCTTGCCCCAGGGAACACATATCGCGCCTTTATGTGGGACACTTAGGAAACATGAGGACTGTCATAAAAGTTTTCAGTACACTGAAGACTTGGATGCCCAACTTTTGACGCCTGGAAGTGAAGCGACGCGTAGCCATCGACGAGCACCAACATACGATACCGCGCATGCAGAAAAAAGCAAATCGTTTCCCTCGTACGGTCTTCTGAATTGTAGGCCCACGGATCAAAGTTTATTTAAGATCTACGACGCAATGGGCAGTAGGCATAGTTCACAACGGTGCTGGTATGGGCCTGTTGGTAGAACATGACAAAGAATTGAAGCTCTAGGAAATAAGGGACAAGCGAGACGCAGGGACAAGCGAGTCGCTTGTCCCTGTTTTCCTAGGGGTTCGATTCTTTGCCACCAGGCATAGCGTGGACATTTTCTGGCGTTGTATCCACCCAATATTACATCCAATCTGATTGCACGGAGAAACGCTGCACGTAATTTATTCCAGTGGTACAAAGAATGCTCCGTTACAATGTGTGTGTGTGGTGAGGGGAGGCGGTGGGGGGGTCTTTGCGCATTTTGAAAAGCTTTTGCAGAGGCAGGCTTACCCCGACGCACAGATCGGTTCTCAGCTTGCTAATTAGAGAACGGAATAGCCCCGTGGGAACGCGACAGCGCTTTTGTGTCTGGCTGCTCGGATCGGGACAAAGAAGTCGTTCGCGGCGGATTAATTATGCGCTGTCGTTAACCACCCTGCAGTGTTTCGCAAGTGAGACGAGGGCAGAGTCGCGACGCTACGGAGCAGGAAACTCCTACAGTCACGTTAGCGGCATCGGCGGCGACTGAGTCCTTGCGTCGCTACGAAATTGTACCTACAAGTGAACTTTGATTGAGTGAGTGTAAGACCATGTTGATCTATAAGGATCATAGTACTTTATTCTAGATGTTTTGTTCACCGTACGCATGCACATACGACGGGAATTTTATATCTGGATGAAGGTCCGAATTTTATATCGGTACAGGGACGTCCCGTGGCATGCGGCTTTGTCTCAAAAGGCGATATAATTTCTGCGGCAAGTCAGCATATGTGTGTGCGTAAATGCGTGCGCGTGTGTACTGATTGATTGATTGATTGATTGACGGATTGATTGATTGATTGATTGATTGATTGATTGATTGATTGATTGATTGATTGATTGATTGATTGATTGATTGATTGTATAGGGCTTAACGCGCCGACTTAACGCAGGCGATGAGGCGCGCCGTAGTGGAGGGCTCCGGATTAATTTTGACCACCTGGGGATCTTTAACGTGCGCCGAAATCTCCTTCACACAAGCGTTTTTGGTTTTTGCCTCCATCAGAAAAGCTGCCGCCGCGGCCGGGAATCGAACCCGAGTCCTGGTGCTCAGAAGCACAACGCCTTAGCCACTGAGCCACCGCGCGAATCGCTCGTGTGTACGATTGTGCGTATCTGTCTGTGCGTTTGCGCGCGTTAACTTTCATAGTTGTGGTCACGCAGACAGACAGACGGACGGACGGACGGACGTACGGACGGATGGAGAGGACAGACGATTTGCAGATAGCGCTTGGACTTCTGGTCAAAGAAGCACCTCCCATTCATATATTCCCTAAATAAATGTTTTACTCCCTCCCCTCTCTCTCTCTCTCTCTCTCTCTCTCTCTCTCTCTCTCTCTCTCTCTCTCTCTCTCTCTCTCTCTCTCTCTCTCTCTCTCTCTCTCTCTCTCTCTTTCTTCCTTTCTTACAAAAGCCACGAACGGCTGCAATTACAACAGGAGGGAAGAGGCTAGCCCCCCTTCCCCCGCAACGTGGGCTCCTCTAGTTTGGGAGATTCGGGCTCGGCACATTTTGGCCCGAAGGAAGTACTTGCGTTAAAGTGTGTGCAGACGTGATTGGAGATGAGGATATATTTCCGGGGTGAGAGCCTCCCCCAGAATTTTAAATTGAGAGTTTGTTCAAGCTCTCGCGATTTCCTGAAAACGCGGGTCGACTAATTAGGCAGATCTGCTTTCTTCATCCGTCTATTTTTTAGCAGTTCACATTTCCTGGCCTTCTACGCACCTCATTCGTCGCTGATCCGGCGCGCAAGATGCCACACCGAAAGTGAAAGCGGAAAAGCATAAAAAAATGCAAATGCTGTTTTTATTCACACTCCTGTCATTGTCACAGAGAACGAAGTTTACTCTAATTGGATATCAAAAATAGAACGAGAAACTGTAGCGGGGGAAAAGCCTTTGTTCCAAATTAACACACCCTATTTCGTGTGGTCGGCTGTCATTAGAACTGTCCGCTCTTCCCATGACAGCAGCCGATGATATACCTAAAAGGATAAGTTAAGAAAAAAAGACAGCGATATGCGCACGTTCTGAAAAAAGGGCAAACCATGATCATCTCATCAGCAGCAGCGACCAGTCCTGATTGAAGTCCGTTTGGACACGCGCATTTTTCTTGTCGATAATTATTTGTCCTAATTGGGTTCGACGAAAAAAACTGTTGACTCGGTGGATTTTCCTGACATTCACGTCTTTTATACCGTATAAAGGGCTATTAAGGAAATCTAATCAAAATACACATCACAAACATCGGCGCAACAAGATGTTGCACACTTCCGAGGGTCAAACGGGAGTCCTTAAAATTTAAGACTTTAAAGCAGCCTCCATTTTTTTGTGGAAAATCAGGAAACTTCGCAGGCGTTAGTGGCTGTGGCGTCAGTGATTCTAGAAGATGTGAATTCCGACAAGATAGTTAAGCATTATATCGCTCTCCGCGTGAAGGCGGCCAACTAACGTTGCAACTAAACAACAGGTTTTGGAAATGTTTAGGCCGGACACGGTTTCAGACGTACATAGTAAACATGCGTACATGCATTGCCATTAAGTTGTTGAAAGAGGGAAGCGGGATTATATGCTATCATGAGCAACCCCCCAGAAGGGGTACGTTCTAAAAACCGTAAGGGAGTATGTTCCAAACAAAAAATATGAAGAGTGTGGACATTTAGATAACGAGTGAACGAGAAGAAGAAAAGAGGCAAGCGTTTGGAAGATGAGGAAGACGCGGGGGACAAGGCTACGCTCCTGGAACCGACCCCACCGTCATCTGGGCCTGACTACACCTCAGGCCTACCAACACATGTTCCAGGCTACGATCCTGGAAGGAGACGTCGCGGCACCGCACCGTCGGCAACTCCAGAAACGCGAACCAGCTGGTCTACATGCGGCGACGCTCGGGTTCCGCACCACATCGATTGAAGAACGCATCTCGGGCTACGCTCTCCTGGTTCTTCACGGTGACGGCCAAGCTCACTACCTGCCAGCAGCACTACGAGACACAACGGGCGCTTGATCCCTGCATCAATTGGGAAGACCTCGACCTTAACGTGAGGCGACATTATATTCAAAGACTTTTTACGTGACCCTGAACAGCGTGAACGCTTTTGTGACTATCAGTACTTGTCTTGGGCTGTGGAATACCATCCTCGTCCATTAAATAGTTTTTCTGTGTGTCCTGTCGATTTGATGAATTGAAGTGACATATACCACAGAAGTTACGGCATACAAAAATACATACACAAGTTATAATAGCAATATTAGCTACTAATATGCCACGTGCAGCCTGCTCCCTGAGGTGCACGAACTTGATTTAGCTACGTAAACTCAAACGTACAGCTGGTTGTCAGAAACACTGAATTTTTCCGGGCCAAGAGCGTAAAAAAAAACAACTGTAGTTTGTGAATAAATGCTACTCGCAAGCTCCTAGCCGGAAAGTCACTCTTTTATTACAACAAAAAAGAACTCAGTCACTGAGCTTTCAAGCTTTATAAAGCTTTTCATTTTTAGCATTCAGCTCCACGGTAGAGAACTTCCACAAAGTATTTGCGTTGATGGAAATGTTCGGACTGTGGGCTTCCCAAGCACTTGCAAGCCGTAGTTATCTACGGTTATCCCAAATTTAGAACTCTTGAAAGCCGCTTAACACGTGTCTCTTCTTACAACCAACCGACTTGATCCTACTTCCGGGGGAAAAAAAAGAAGCTTTGAGGATTATTTTTGTTCACGACAAGCATTCTGCTAACCAATACGCGAACGAACAAGGGACAGCCCATATAAAAATTAAGCAAACAAGAAAGTTGCCTGCCGCAAAAGGTTGTCTCCAGTTCTTCGATACCACTTCCTAGCTTGCCTTTACCTATCCCTCTTTTTTTCCCTCTCACTGGCTGGAAATGAAAGTATGGACCACGCCACGGCGGTTCAGTCACTAAGGCGTTGTGCTGCTGAGCTCAAGGTAGCGGCTCGACCCCGGCCACGGTGGCTGCTTTTCTTACGGAGGTTAAAAGCGAAATGCCCGTGTGTTGAGTTTTAGGCTCACGTTAAAGCTACCCAGGTGGTTCAAATTAATCCGGAGCCCTCCACCACGACGCGCCTCACAGCTCAGGTGTAGCTTCGGCGCGTTAAACCCCACAATCGATCGGAATTAAAGTATGGCTGGGAACCTTTCATGCCGTTACGACAGCTGCTGTTTTATAATCGGTGCAGCGCCCATAAAGGTGAGCAGAAATATGAACAGCCCTTAGCTTACGTGGTCCTCGTAGTTACCCCGTAAAGGTAAAAAATAAAAGCGAATCGCTTCAGAAAATCGATGCAGCGCAGCCTGCACACCACCGTTACGGATGTGCAGTAACGGGCACGTCAAATTCTAAAAAGTAAGCGCAAAAAAACAGATTGATCGAACCTATTCTTAAAACTTCACTCCAACAAACGAAATATTGTCCAGAGACATCACTCATGTACCTCTACTTAGGTGTTTTAGATAAGTACCTTACATACGTACTCGACATAAGTGCACACGACACAAACACTCTAAGCTGCAAGATAACAAGTGACTGTTAGTACTATTCTCCTACCCGCTTTACAAGAGATTCCAGGTCTTACCAATCTTAACGGCCCAGGTAGCATACGTAACTAATTTTTGATGAAAGCAGAAACGTAGCAGCATCAAACCGCTAAGAAAATCATCGGGTGCGATTTCTCGCTTTCGACTACCCAAAAACTAAGGGCTGCACATAAATGAAGATTTAGTTTTCTCCTACAAGGCAAAACTTTGTACGGGTAGCCTTTCGCATTCATCTTCCTCTACCGGGAACCTCGCCTTCGCCATTCTGTGCTTGTGTGTGTGCAGGGGGTGGGGGGATTGGCAGTGGGGCATGCCTGGCTGTTTATCGAACGTTTTCATGTGTTAGCATCAGAACGCAGAAAAACAAGACGTCTAACTATCCTGCTAGAGCTGCAGACGAATAGCATGTAAAGGTCTTCCGGTTGGTCGGGCTAACAATTCCCGAAATACCGCTTGCATCCGATTAGAACACCGGCTTCCTTCATTTTCTCGTCGGTTTTGTTGTTGTTGTTGTTGATTTTTTCATCCCGAGAGATTCAGATTATCCAGTTGCCAACGCAACGTTTGGTTATCGGCGGGTATAAGGCTGCCACTGACAAAAGGTTCTCTCACCATGAACTTCGAGTTGTTTCTCGCTTCGCCTGAGTATGGTGGCGTGAAGGAAACCATGCAGCTGTATCGTAGGAGACGGACGGACAAGCAACAAATGCAACTTCGCTCATTGCCATCAATACTTGCAGGGTCCTCCCACCTCGCTCGCCAGAGAATATTTTCCTCGGGGTTTGCCTTGTCCAGCACTGATCCGCTTTTTCGCTTCGCTTTTCTTTCAAAAGCCATGGCAGCAACTTTACAATAAGTGCTATCAGTTTCGCAACCTTTCCGCACACACAAAGTTCTTTATCAGATATAGAATCGCCGGTTCTATTCGCGTTACTGCGGGCCACAAATGAAATAAAGGAACACCTGTAAGCTCCTTTCGAGACTGCGTTATGCATGACTGGAGGAGAACCGCAACTGAGCCACGCAGGAACACAGGAATACAAACGGACAAACAAACGAACTCTGGGAGTGAAATCATCCGCATTGGAAGGGACTGCGTCTTTCTGTTCGCCTCGGTATGGCTAAAATAACACTCGTTTCTCCGGCCCTAATAATACACCTGCAGCAGCACATAGGAGTTCACAAAAATGACATGCACCTAAATATACTCTGGCTAGTGAACTGATTAAAAAAAGTTTTTTCTCGTTTCGTAGTTAGTAAAAATAACTCAGGTGGTTGTAAAATAGAATGAACGAGTGGTTGCTCTTTTTTTTTTCATCGCCCGGTCGTGTAGTTTTCGTAAGAGGGTAAGAGTTGAAATTTCGTAATGGATCTGCGCCCTGAAAAATGTTGAGACCAAACCGCTTCTTTCGGGAAACCGCGCGATTTCGTAATGCAGGGCCATGATGACGGCAGTGCGAAATGAAAAGAACGAGAGCATATTTCGGGAGAATAGTCAGGCGCGGACGTACACGCACGAAGATTACTAAGCAATCGGTCATTTCTTGAATTTAGCTGCGTACTTTGTTGTCTTCAGTGCCTGATTGCAGTAACAAAATATCATAAAATCAAAAGTAAAACACTACTACCCCGTGTTAAAGGGAGAAACGGCCGTTTTTTTTTTTTTTTTTGGAGTTGTATGCTCTCTATCCCAAATTAAAGTGCATCAATTCAGCACATTGAACCGAAACGCTTTTTTTTCTGATAGGGTTATAGAAAGTTTGAAAGTGGAATTTTTTAATCTACCGGTCATAAGAATGCTTCGAAAAGGAACGTTCGAAACCGTAACAGCGAGCAGAGCAACATCATACGTTTAACTCTCCGTAAGATGGAAAAAAGTGTTTAACAACTTGCCCCCAGCTAAAAAGATAATAAAACACAGTCTATTCCTTCACACGGTATTTGAGTTACGCG
Source organism: Haemaphysalis longicornis (assembly GCA_013339765.2). Classification (NCBI taxonomy): domain Eukaryota; kingdom Metazoa; phylum Arthropoda; class Arachnida; order Ixodida; family Ixodidae; genus Haemaphysalis; species Haemaphysalis longicornis. Next base: position 53,533,745 of record CM023453.1, read on the forward strand.
TTGAAACCGCCGAAACTGGCTGTATACGTACGGTGATGTCGCGTTTAGACACTGCATGGCCCCACTTTTAAACTTCAGAAGGCATCGTCAAGGCGGCGGCCAGTGCGAAGAGCGACAAGCCCGAAGAAGCTGAGGAAGTGGCCATAGCACTGGCCGCTAAAGAATGTTGTGCCAGAACGGCCGGCCCAAATTCGTTGCACGGGCCGAGGCGCCGACAGCGGGCCGATTCACGCCTCGTCCAAACCAGACCAAACCGCCCGCGGCCAACAGGCCCAAACTTGCACCGCCGCAGAGTCGCCTCTCCCTGTTGCTTCGCGGCGGCTCGGCCGAATCCTGCATGGGGTGAACGATCGGAAACCGACAGGCCGCTACTATCTTGGAGGTGGCTTCGCGGAGACGGCGTGGGCGTCGCCCTCCCTTTCCCCATCATGGCGGCTCGGCTGACGCAACCGCTTCGCTTCCATTCGTCGGATTTCAAACTTCGGCCAGCGAGAGTCGTGACTGGAGAGATTCAAACTTCTCGGGGCCACAACGGACTTCCGGGGTATAAAAACTATATAAAAACCCGCCCGGAGGCACTTATCGTCGGCATTCTTTGACGGCATTCTTCGGCGGCACTTTTCGAAGGCACCGAGTGGAGAGGTCCTGTCGCCTCTGGGCGAGCCATGTAATTCTTAGTTACCCTTGTACATACTGTATATAAATGTTGCTTCAACTTTTCGTCGGCTTGAGAACTTCATCACTCTGCTCTGCGCCACGTCGATAGCGGACGGAGCAAGGCGACGTCACTACACCGGTGACTGCGCTCGGATGGCCAGTCGCAACAGTGGTGGCTGCGGTGAGAAGGCCCAGTCCCAACAGCGGTGACAGCGTCGTAATGGCTGATTCTCGACATTGATGACAAGCTGGTATGCGAGTCACAACATTGGTGACTGCGGTGAGATGCCCAGTTCCAACAGTGGTGGCAGCGGTAGGATGCCCGCTCACAACAGTGGTGGCAGCGGTGGGATTGCCCAGTCCCAACAAGACCTAGGGTGCAGCACCATGCTCAGTGACTCAAGGCAAGCGGTCAGGAACTTCGCACGAGGAAGGGTCTCCCGGGCTGAGAGGAGCGCCTGAGAGGAGCGCCAAGAATCTCGGAAAAGAAGAAAGTCAAGTTGTTCCCGGCACACGCACGAGGGGTGTCGGACGTGCAAACCACAACGAAACCGCACACGCCCGGGCGCGTGAACTAACACGCCGCCCCGAGCTGAGCGGGAGCGCCTGTGGCATAGCACGAGAGACAGAATTGCCAGCTACAAAGAAATCACCAGGCCTATCGATTCGCTAGACGTACGCTCCCGCCACCCTGCAAAGGGGCTCAGCAGAGAGTAGGCAGTCATGTACAGGCAGCTCCAGACGAGAACGGTCATCAGCCCGTCCCTAATGCACAAGATTTACCCGGAGACGCACCCAGAAGACACGTGCAGGGTGTATCGTAAAGCCACCGCGACCCACGAGCACATTGTCTGGAACTGTCTAAACATCCCGGGAGAATCGAGGACAGGGCGACTGCCGCCCGCCTTTGAGGGGGCGAAGCGGTCCGAGGACAAAGTGGCTCATCGTAGCGCAGACCAGGCAGGAGCCCGAGCTACCCGATGACGGGAAGCGAGGCTCGGGCCTGGCGGCGACGGCGACTCCGGCCAAGTCTTAAGTCTTTCTGTAAGGCTTTAACCGCCGGCCCAATAAAAGATTTTCCAATCCAATCCAATCAGAAAGTTCAATGCCAAAAGAAAATGATCTTCACCAACTTTTTTAGCACATTACTTGTGGGTACCCAAATATAAAACACCGGCATCCATATCAGCTAGAGGGCAAGTACTCCCAAAATCGGTTGTCTCTCCTTTTAAACTGTCTGGTTGATTGAATGCACACATACACACAAAAGCATTGTTTGAGTGTTATGAGAAAATTATATCGCTCTTTTTAGCTGTTGAATATATTAGGAAAATATTCCGTCAATGTATTCTTTGTCACTAAATAAAGTAATTGCGCAAAAAGGGGGGACACGGACGATGTGAAGCCGAACACACAGGGCGCAATTATTGCGCAACATTGCGCAATTATTTCATGTGGTTATGGAGTACCAACATGCCCAGGATGCTACCATCATTATATTATTCGTCGATGTTCTTTTAATTTTAGAGAAATGGGTTCGGAAATTCGGATCAAACTTAACGCGTGCGTTTACACCGATGAGAAACGCTAAATAATTAGCCCATCCACCGGCTAGCCAAACCCCTGGCCGATACAAAGAAGAATTGTGCGCATGAGTCCGGCGTTACACTCAACGACTAAATGACATTCTTGTATAATCCCAAACAAAAGTATGACGACCGTTCTAGAATAAAATTTGGCTGAGTGTTTTCTCTAGGTCATATTGGTCTCGCTATTATCCCAGTACGTTTCGGACATAAGAGAAGTGGGGAAGTCGAAGGCAAGCCTTCATGAGAAAAAATAGCACCAGTGATGTTTTTGTGTCTTTTTTTTTTCATTTATTATTACCCCTTTTGTTATTGCTGTCCACAGTGTGCTTCCTACAACGGATAAACTACAACTAGAATTTCAGGCAAAGGTAATGCGCTTCAGCTAATTTCTGTGTCTCATCCCTTGCACAATCCCTGCCTCCAGTGAGAGAGCATGGTGAAGGGCTTAAAATAAGTGAACGTTTCCTGCGATGTGTTTGTACTAACAAGAAGTAGCAGCAAGGAACAGCGCTGTTTAGAGTGTTTGCCAGGCCCTGGTTGAACTTTTATTTCTAAAATATAGACAATGCATAAACATTCTTACTTAGTAAAAACCGTGCACAAACTTTTTTTCAGATAGGTATCAAGTTAACGACAAACTGTCTGCGGCTCATTCAATGAATGTCGGCATCCATATAAGCCGGTTTCCAATTTTAGGAATTATGTGACCAGCGGGGGTAAGAAAAAAGACCTCTCGCGCTAAAGCCCCTAGGAAACTTGCATATTGAGTTCCATGTAATTGAACGACATCCTTTCGTTCTTTGCCAATATCTCTTTGTACGAGGAGAAATTTGTGGTGTCTGTTTGCTTGAAACATACTGGCAGTATGCCCAAAAGTGCAATTCTTCACTTTTTTTGCAGAGTGTGCTATGTCCCTACTGCTCACGCAAGACTGCAACATTATCATCGATACCACACGCAGGGGACCCTACAAGTAATATTTAAATAAAAAACGAAGTTTCCTATCTGCCGCCATACATATTGTTGTGATTCCCCAGAGAGCTGGCGGAGAATGATTGCGAACGCTGCGCAGGCGTCGAGGTTAGTGACCGATCGATTTCTCGCGCTATATTCAGTCCTACAAAGCCACAATATACCCTGGTGGCTGCAATAAGCAACGTTCATACTAGAAGACCCTCCACATTGTCAAAAGAGCTGCCTGCAAAGTATTTCACAATGCTAATACAATCTGTTCACTCGAGCGTGTGAAATATGGGAAACGAGATAGCATGGCCCAGCAAGCTCAACCTTTGACGATGCCCTGAAATAGCACTTGCTCGTGGGAGTTGTATCGTTGATCCCCCACGCGTTTTCGAGCTCCAGTGAAACAGCGCGGTGCAACAATGTGATTATTCCTTCTCTCAACTTGGCCCCGTGGCGTTGAGAAATCGGCAGAACAGCGATGTCAGCAACGCAGGCGCGGACAACGAACTTTGTGCCGTATGCGCGTGTCAAATCAACCGAATAGGTAAGGCTACTTGCGCCACCAGCACAGCCTCTGTGGGCGATAAAGGGACGTTTTTCAGTTTAGAATGAAAGGCGACGCCACACAAGGGAAGGCAGAAGGCGCGGAGCGCAAGTTTTGACTGAATCTTTTTCTCTCTCCATCCTTCTCTCTCTCTACCAACCGTTGCTCTGACTCGCATCGCCACCTGGGAACTGCATCTGTCGGCAACTTTTCATCTGCAAAACTATCGGCACCTGACTTTTCTCACCATGGGGTTTTTGCTTTGTGCGCTGGATAGAGGCCACGCCGCAGTAATGCACTTTCCTACCCCACGTGTCGTGTCAATGTCTCAAAGGGTACCATCCCACATATGGCAACCCGGGCTATGAGATTCGGGTTGGATTACAGGGCTTTTTCACGCTACGAGGTGAAAAAGGAAAGTTGCAATGTATTTACAGGTTTCTTCTTGCCCTCTTATCGGTAGGAAAAAACTGGCCTGCGAGATCTGTCTTTCACGAACAGAAAACGCGATTTTGTCGCCCATTTCACCCGCCGCGGCGGCTCAGTGGCAAAGGCGTTGCGCTGCTGAGCACGAGGTCGCGGGTTCGATTCCCGGCCGCGGCGGCCGCTTTTCTGATGGAGGCGAAAAGCAAAAACGCCCGTGTGTACGAGATTTCGGCGCACGATAAAGATCCCCAGGTGGTCAAAATTAATCCGGAGCCCTCCACTACGGCGCGCCTCATCGCCTGAGTTGCGTCGGCGTGTTAAACTCCACAATCAATCAAATCAATTTTGTCGCCCATTTCGATTTGACGGCATCACGGTATGTGCCTTCCTGTTCCCACATTTCTTGAAATCCTCGAGGGTCTCAAACTCCACAAATTGAACAGGTAAATTTGTAAAGCAGCGTACGCGTTAGCCAATAGTTGTCTGTTTGGATGCCAAGGCGGAAATTAATTATTTTGTTTTCTTTCTTTACTACAATTTCGAAATTTCGGTTTTCACACACGAGAAGAAACGAACCACTTATTGTGCCCCAAACGGCGTTCTTGGAAGTTGTTTTCTCTTGTTATGGCAACTATAAAGCTTTTTTTTTTAGATGTAATATTTTTTGCCACCCACCTTGCGTTCTGGTAAGCGAACTGGACGAGCCAAATAGTTTCAGCTAAGCAACAGCTGCATTTTGAGACATTACTTATAAAAGCGAGGGAGGAAACACCGGTGCGGCAAATACGTCATTATCACAGGAAGCCGACGGTGGGATTATGATTGTTTGGTCTGAGCCTACTTGAACGCTTGAAAGATTTTCGCACTCCGTAAAGCTAAGAAATTTCGATAGTTCATTATTCTGTGTAAAAATTATGGACCGAAAAGTACAGCTGTGTACAGCCGGAATTTAAAAACTTGCACGGCGAGTTCGTTGACACTAAGAATTATAACGGCCGCCTTTTCGTGCGCTATGATTGCCGACACAATAACCAGCTTTCCCAAGGGCCAGTATAATCACCCTCTGCAGATAAAAAAGTACAAAAATAGACATTCGTACTGGGTAGGAACCATCGAAAAATTTTTAATTCTGTTTCGCAAAGACTTGTAACTTAATTTTTAATTCCAGTTTCGCAAAAACTTGTAGACTTAGCTTCTTTTTCGGCAGCGCCTGTACAAGCGTTACTTTCAAAAAGATTCTCTCCATCGGTATTACGAGGGCATATTTTAACGGATTATACCGAATACGGCACAGGTGCGCCAAGCTGGAACGGGGCAAGCACGTCGTGTTGCTTCCCGAACTCGATTATAAGAGAATTACGTTAGCGAATCGAGTCCGCCGCCCTCGAGCGTTCGAGAGCAAATGTTAGAGAATTTTTTGTAACTTCTTATTCTTCCAGAGGCCATGTCTTGCAAAATTATGTCTGCATGCTCAGTATTTTTAAAACTGGAGCGTGCTCGGCATACTACGAAGCCTGCTCGTCACATTGCTTTTGACAAAATAGTGTGGCAATCCACACACCTTTATCTTAACTTTGTATTCGTCGTGTTTAAACATTTCTGCGTTGTAATAATAAATGTGGGTACAGAAAAAAAACCTTCCTAACAAGTTCATTTAAAAATAAAAACGCATGCTAATTTAAACCGTTTGATGGGCTTCTTAAGAACCAGGCAATTTTTTGTGTGCTGTCAAGTAACTTTAATGAAATGAGGAACACAATAAAGAAAGAGTGATGTTAGCTTTATTTTTCGCTTATATAATAACCACCGGGAAAAAGTAGTGATCGCTGCCTTTAGGGTAATTTATTTGTGAAATACCGAAATGCTTTTGTGCACCTCAATATTCTACAAGAAAACTCCAATATTTTAATCCAAATTGAGCAGAATAAATAAAGGACATTTAGAAAAGGTAAGGTAAATGTATACCCCTTTATAATAATAAATAGCTAGCCAATCTAAACGTTATTAGATATCCTAACACCTGATAACATTATTCTTTCCAGCTCTGTATTTAAAATATAAAAAAACTACTAACGGTTCTCTTGCAATCAAACCTTTTTTAGGCACCTCAGCAGCTACTACTGTTACTATGGACCACTCCGGTGTATGGAGTAATTTTTGCGACTGCCTTTAAGCACACGGTTGGTTCGAATTCGGGGAAAGACGTCTACACAGCCGTATCGACAGGCTTACGCAAGACTGCCGAGAACTCTTATAGTTAAATTACGTGCAATCCATTTTAACACAATTTATATATTTGCTTTTGCTTCAAAGACGCCTTAAAGGTATAGCGTGTCTGCAGGCCTAGTCTTATAATATTACAGTCGAACACGGATATATCGAACACGGATATATCGAATTTTCGGCTATATCGAACTCGTAAATTATCCCCTTAAAAATTCTTTGTAAAAGTATAGAAATTCGCACGTTTATATCGAACGGTATTTTTCCCGCCATCGGATATATCGAACGCCGCGCGAGCTGGAAGGTGCGCTTCGGCACTCGCTGCGCCCCGCGACCTTCGCCACCTACGCGGCACAGCGCCTCCGCCGACACCCGAAATGCTTGAAAAACGTGAAGGCTCGGGGGCTCGGACTGCGCTGTTTGGCGCCGGCGGCCTCCTCCTTTCGCCTTTTCTTTCTTTTTTGTTGTTGATGTTTTGTGAGTTTTGATCAGCGTGGGACGTCGAGCTGGGCAAGTCGGGGCGTCGCGCTTGCCTTCTTGTGGACAACTGCTCGGCCCACCACACCACTTGCGAGCTCAAAAACATCGGGCTGAAGTTCCTGCCGGCCAACACGACAGCGAAGCTGCAACCGCTCGACCAGGACATCATCAAGTCTTTCAAGGTGGGCTACAGGAGGCGACTCCTTGATAGGCTGCTGGTCAACCTCAGCATGGGCACCGAGCTGAAGGTTGACCTGCTTGGTGCCATTCAAATGCTGACGGGCGCCTGGCGAGATGTGAAGACAGACGCAGTGACCAACTGCTTCCGGAAGGCAGGCTTCGGGACGGCGGAACTTGAGGAAACCGGTGAAGACGGCGACGAAGAGCGCATAGACGACGCGTTTCGCGAGTTGTCGACACTCTTCCCGGCTGCCGTTCCACCCGAAGTGTCTGCGGACGATTTCGTGGAAGTGGACTGCAATGTTCAGGCTGTTGCGAGCCTCGCTGGCGAGGACATTGTAGCTGCGGTCGCAGGGACTCAGGATGTCCAGGCCGACAGCTGAAGTGGCGACGAAGATCGTCCGAAGGAGGCGGCGACTACACGCGCGTACTCCGCCGCCGAAGTGGCGGCAGCGTTCGGCTTGATTCGCCGTTGTTGTGGCGACATGGAGGAACCGGGCTGTCGCACCTGGACAGCCTCGATAAGATCGGGGCCAGCGTCTTCAACTTCATTTCGAAGACGAAGACGAAGACGAAGACGAAGATGAAGACGAAGCGATTTTTTTTTCACGGAAATAAAACATTCCGTTGCATCGTGTGTGCGGAATTAGTTGTCATTCTTGAATGCGCCGATTGTAGGTGATCGTCCGCCACAGGTAAGGTATCGGGGCCTTTATTTTTTTATAGCGAATTTTTCATATATCGAACTAATTCGCGATCCCCTTCGAGTTCGATATATCCGTGTTCGACTGTAACCACACTCTTTCTTTCCGCTCAATATCCTTTCTCCCCCTTTTGCCACTTCTCTTTGGTGAACCACAGCACGCACGCTTGCTTGCAAAGCGCAGCACTTGTCCTTTGTTTTTAATTAATTTATCTGACACTCTGAGGCCGAGCGGTTGACGTTCGCTGTGTTTACTTTTCGGAAAACTGCCATCGTGTAGCCCGCGCAGTCAGGAGCAACTATTTCAGGCTGACCTTACGCGAATGTTTGTGCAGCTCAAAAGAGAGACAAGGCTCCAAGATTATTTTAGCCCATTCGAAAACAAAAAGCCAGCTTGCACAATTGTGCAAGCCTGATGTCACAGTCAAGCTGTGTTCCTCTCCCTAAGCTGAACTCGACGAGCTCCCTATAAGCCATTGAGAACCCTTTATCCTGTGTATATATATGATTGCTCTCGTAAGCAGAAGACTAAATCAGACGCAAATAAAAGTATATCAGTGCTCTATTTATATAGTGCCCTCTTCAGTCTTCATATAGTTCATCGGCCACCGTTGCAAAGCCTTCGTAGAGCGCACCGTGGCCGTTGAACACCTGCACTACTGTTTGTTGCTGTTGCTCTTCTGGGCGTATCCAGTCTCGAGAACCTGGCAGCGCGGCGCGCTTCCTGATAAGCCGCCTCTTCTTCGGGCGTCCGGATCTACTTTTGTTGCCCCATCCCCCATGGGCGCGGAACAGAGTCGGGGAGAGTTCTGCCGCCGCCGCCATGGTGATCCCGAGTTTAATGAACGCAGGTGGTTGCCTCTTTGAACGCAGAGCGAGTGACGTCAGGAGCAGACGACAGTCGTTTTGTCGGTGACGCCGCTTTCTCAATCGCTTGTGATTATGTGCTCTTTCTTTATTCAAATGCTTAAGTTTCTGATTTACAGTTTTTTTGTAGTCGGCGCATTAGCCATCCATGCTGCCGCTTCCTGGCCAATCCCCCTCGTGGGTACAAGGCCCCGGGCGCTGTCGCTCACATGCGCGCGGCATTTTTTTTTTTTTTTTTTCTGTTCATCGACGCCGCAACCAAGAGCTTAAGGCGCTCTGCTGTTAAAAATGTATCATCACATGTCTAGTGGCTCTGCCCTGGATAATTATGCAACTGTAGATGGCACCAACCTGCGACGTCGGTGCGGTGCAGCTTGGGTGATCAACATACCTGTAAGGGGTGCACCTCGGCATAGCGTATGATGCTGCGGCGAAACATGCTTGCACAGTGCTAGCCAAGGAGGTTAAAAAAATGTTAACCTCCTTGGTTCTAGCAGTAGCGGTGTCAGTCTGCAAAAACCCGGACAGTCACTAGCGGTTTGAAGCACGGACGAAGTGGAGAGGAAGGCATTGTGGCGGCGATTATAGTGGGGGTGTAGGGGGGATATGAGGACTGGACGGTGGATGGAGGGTGACGGGGGGAAGCAAATGTAGTCACAACAGGAATCACACTGCTAACGCGGACACCGCCGCTTCAGTCAGGGTGATCACCCGTAATTTTTAGGCGCGAAGCCCCTTAGGGGCTCGGGCTGTCGGCGTCTCATGTTGCCGTCGTAGCCATCATCTCATGTAGTCACGGCACTAAAACACCGGGACACTCGTTAACGCCTCGCGCTAGAACGTAACGCGTACTAAAAAGCACCGAGACACTCGTTTACGCCTCCCGCTGGAACGCTTCGTACTTCAAAGGCGCGAGACTTTTACAGCACAGCTGTATACCTTCCCCAACGGTTTCATCTCCGTTGGCAAAAACGCGAAGGCGCCAAGAATACACTTATGCACAGCATGCTTCATCCCTTCCCAGGTTTCACATTACTGGAGATGGCGCGGGATTTTTTGTTTATTGCGGGCTTCACGCGTGGGCTTCCCTTGGTTGATGTTATAACTAAATGCTAAGAAGACATTAGATATTGGCGGGAACTTAGCCAGCCGGACTGTTCTGGAAACGTGTAGCGAGTACACAGAGACTGCTCTTGATAGTGATGAGTATCTGTCAATTTTTATGCAGAGCGAGAATAAATATCCTAAAAAAAGAGACACGCAGAAGGTGTTCTTTGTTTAGGCGAGCAAAATTAGAAAATTATGCGAAAATAACTGCGACGACAACGAACTATTCAAATGAAGGCATTTCGAGACAACTTTACCTAAAAGACATGAGATCTATGACTTGACCGCATGCACAAGAGGAAAGTTGTGTTTGCTTGGTCTAAAAAAGCACCGAGTAAAAACAATAAGTACAATTTGCAAGATTTAAAGAAAATCGCATTACCAACTGCGTACGCCGAACGTCTAACGAGCGAGCGAAGCAACCTTATTAAGAATACCTGCAGAACGATTAGCCGTCCCATGTGAGAAAGGCGTCACCGTGACGCGGCCTTGACGTCTTCCCGGCTTTTGGGACCTCTCCGGCTGCGGCCTCAGTATACTACTCCCTTTGGTCGACCACGCCTGCCCCTTTTGGGGGGTGGCAACCTCCCTAAGGTTTCGCTCGGTCGTGGCCTTTCGAGGGCCGCCGAGATCTTCTGGACGACCTGGGATTGGACCTCTTGACCGTAACACATCGTTGCGGCCTCGAGCCGCGGCGGGACCGTTGTCATCGTTGCAGCTTCATGCGGGTTCTTGGCACAGTCCCAAAGTATGTGTGCCGCAGCGGCTCTCTCCTTTCGGTACACACAACACAGGTCACTGACATAAACACTCGAACGTACGTAATTCATCAGCAGCGGGGTAAGCGACGACCCTGTCTGTAGTTGTCGATATAGCCCGGCTTCTATCGTTTTTTTTTTTACTTATTTAATACAAATAATGGCTGCTTACTGTTCTGTTTATTATAACAAATAAAGTAAAATACTGGCCGCCTAAAACTACCACTTCCTCTATTTTGCAGCTTTGGTTCTGTTCGATGAACCCGAGGGCGCAGGGTGTTACGAATGGACTGTAGTGTGTGTGTTGGCACGGCGTGCAGGCTTCAACAGCGCACAGCGCAACTCACTGTCAGCCTTTCTTGCAGAGCCTCAGAAGTTTGGAAGACCACTTCCAGAACTGAACCTTGCAAGTCGGTATATGCTGCGGCCCCCATGCGACAACGAAAATGCGGCGCGGCCCGAAGCCGCTTGTGCATGCATGGGCTTGCCTCGGCGGCTGTTCGCGGCGTCTAACTAATCGCTTTTCCTACTCTGCGAGAGAGCTTTTGCTTGTGTGTTTTAATGCACTTTATAAGCGACCCCAAACCATCCACCGCCGGCGGCGGCGGCGTCGGCGTCCGCAGTGCTCCTCTATATTTAAAGAAGAAACAGCATCCGGCGCCAGGTTTCGATCCGAGGACTTTGCGGGCCGCAGCCCGACGCTCTACCGAATAAGCCACGGACGCGACGCTGATATTGTCAGTAACGCGCCTTATATCTTTAACGCATTCAAACTACGTCGTCAGCGGCGTGCGTTGGCGACTCAGCGGCGTTATAGCGGCTTGATAACTGCGTGGTGTACACGTGATACTACAAACCCGATGGAAGAGATGGAAGAGAAGGCGGCGAGGCGGTGGGCTGCGGGGGCCGAGCGCAAGCGCCGCAAGCGGGCCGACAACCGTGCATTCGCACTTTCACATTCTACCCCTCGGGGAAATGCGGGGGAATTTTTTTGGCTCTTATTCGAAAAAGTCGGTGTTTGTTTTGACCGTTGAATTAAAGACTATAAATGTGCTCCCTTTCTGATGAGCCACATAGTGCGTCTTCGAGCTCCGCAGAGCGCGTTTCTGTGCCCGTTTGAGTAGTCATGTTTGAAGCCCGCCAGTGTGCTGCTTTCTGTACTATCGCTATTCTCTACTCGCCATGCATTAAACGAGTTAACATTAACATTGGCGTTTCGTCGGCGGAACGAAGAAAGCTCTGCTGCGAGCCGGTAGCCAACCACAAAACCTTGACATGATGGAGAGCCGTACTCGTACGCCGTCGTCCTTGTAAACATGGAACAAAGAGTAATTGTCAGTAATTGTTTTTTCAAAAGATGGTTCGCAATACTGCACACAAGAACGCTTAACACTTCCCCTCTAAAGATACGTACCAAGCTACACTTAATCGTTTACCGACCGCAAAACAAAATGGATTAAGAAAGAAAGTTTCCTAACGAGGATTGTCCTGCATGTAGCTGGAAGATCAAAGACAGTCCAGTTCGAGCAAATGTCCGTAGTATTGTAGCTGTTATGGCGGAATTTAAAGTACATGAGCTGCCGTCTCCGGCAACTACAATTTTAAACTACAGGCTATAATAATAATACTGACCGTTTATTCTGTTAGTAACAATTGTTAGTAGTGTAGTAGTGTACCAGTGTACCATTGTATAATACAGTATTGCGCCTTGTAGTACAGCATATGCTACTTGCGTATGCTACTGGCTCGAGGTCACCATCAAAGTCGCACGCCGTTCGAAACATGGTGTAGACCTCAAGTTCGTACGGCTCATCACCGTGTACGTACGCAACGACCTCTCTTTGCCAGCGTTCCAAGCGCTTGCGTATTTAGTGTCCTCCGCCTCCTCGGGTCAGCCATCCTGTCGTCAAGACAAGCTGCTATTCTATATTGTGAACTTCACCTTTCTTTTTCCATCGTAGTGGGGACTCCACGTATAGTCCGGACTCAAGCTTCACCGGTCATCCACCTTTACACAGGGGAAGGGCTCGTCAATTTATATTACAATAGCCTTAAAGGTGCCTGTTCCGCGTTTTTGGCACGCACACCTAACCTAACCAAATTCTTGTGGCCTGGGACGTTATCGTTGCCGTCAATTCAGCCTACTCTCGGCACAAATTTTGATGTTCATGGTTTTTTCTTCCGCTCACCGCCGGGTTCGTATAGCTTAGGCTTCGTGATTCAAGTTATCCTCTCCACAATGATATCGCGGGTGGCGCGATGAACACTTCTAAGGCGCAAGCCTAATGCGCCCCAGGAGGCGAAAACCTTGGTGCTGTGCGTGAGCAGCGGGTGGCCCCAAAAGTCTACGTGCGCGAGTACAGCGCAGCTTTCAAATGAACGGTTTTTAAGGGAAGATTTATAACAAAAGAAATGCAAAACGAGCGCCAGCATCTCGCCGGTCCACGAACACTTGCCAGTCATGGTTCCATAGCGCGTCTGTGGAAGCCGTCAGTCTGATGATAAAAAAATCTCGGGTCATCTCCACTAATGTGAAACCTGGGGAGGGGCGAAGCACGCAGTGCATAAGCGTATTCTTGGCGCCTTGGCGTTTTTGCCAACGGAGATGAAACCATTGGGGGTAGAGGTCTACAGATTTGCTGTAAAAGTATCTTGTCTTTGAAGCCCGAAGCTCTTAGCGAGGCGTCTTTGAACGCGCTACAAAGCATTCTAGCGCGAGGCGTAAACGAGTGTACCGGTGTTTTTACAGCGAAGCTGTTAGCCTCTCTTCGGTCGAAAAATTTCGTGTCGTAAACAAAAAACCCGGGCAGGACCCAGCAGTTCTTTCCCAGGACGCCGAGCGCATGCGTCAGGCTAATCAGGCGTGCAGCGTAGAGCTCAGTATTCGTGTAAAAAAGAACACCCACAAAACAAGAATCGAAACCGCATGACGGATGATAATATGCCAGTGAACAATGGGACCCCCCCCCCCCCTCCCCTATGTATTATGGTAAAAATTATGTTCGCAGCTGGTCTCGAAAGGGGGCGGGGGTTGACGTCATTGGAGGGCTAGCGCATGCGTCAGGCTAGGCAGGACCCAGCAGTTCTCGCCCAAGACGCCGAGCGCATGCGCGGAGACCCAGCATTTGCCGCCAGATAAGCCGAGTGCAAGCGACTGGCTCCGCCGAAACAATGAGGAATTCATTTCATAGTCTCCCCCATCAGCATGAGTATGGGCTTACAAAGCTGCGCTGGACGTCCACTTTAGCAGGGCGGGATGGCGTCCATTTTTTTAGTACGCGTTACATTCTAGCGCGAGGCGTAAACGAGCGTCCCGGTGTTTTAGCACCTTGACTACATGAGATGATGGTTACGACGACGACGACATTAGGGGCTTTGCCCTAATAAACGCCAACAGAATTCCTAAAACACGGTGCGTCGCTTTGCCACTAAGGGTTGTGGGGTTGGGGGGCTTTGCCCTAATAACTCTAGCCACAGCGCTTTTTGCGGCTTGCAGGGAACCCCAAAGCGACGGCCCCAACCCCAGAACAAGACTGGGTGTTTCAAAACGCCCGTTTTTTAGAGAAGGAGTGGGAATTGAGTTTTCCGCGATCCCTCGGATGTCAGACTGCAACCCGTCAGGCCTGCAGTCAGTCTGCTTGGTGTTCGGTGCTACCAATACGACAAATGAAAACTATCCTCAGCCCCTTGTGGTTCCAAGCGCGCGACTCGTGGCGTCATAGCGCGCCAAAAGAAGCTTTCGATCAACTTCGTGTTCGATGAAGCTGTTGGGTTGACTCGCGTTGTGTCTAGTAATGAGAAGTGCTTCGACGTTGAGTCCACCGGCAGTTTCTGCTTCGGCTGCGGAATGTAGAACCTCATTCCTAACAGGAAGCGCGTGTCCCGAGGTCCAGATGACATAAAAGTCGAGGACTAGCGGTATCAGTCATGAGAATGCGAAGGGCGGGATGAAGGATACAGCCGAAGCGGTAATGACGACACGCCTCCTGAGAGTCGGTCACAATGGTGAATGTTTCGGCGGCGGTGGTTGCGGGCGAGGACGACAGCTGTTTTTTCTGAGGATGGTGTCGGCTGTGAATTTGTTGCCGTCATGATTGGTCACCGATGGCGTAGGCAGGCTTGTTAGGTTAGCAAGCTGCGTTTATCTAAGGGACGTTCTGTTTGCCGGTAATTAAGGCCTTACGAAGAGCGTTAATGCGAGCCAGGAACGCCCCGGGTTAGTGCATGGTTTCGGGAAGAGGGCAACAGGTCCAATGAAGAGATTTGCGAGAAAGTGAAGACGACTGTGTCGTAGAGAGTATAGAATGCCTAGCACTTCATAACCCATGCGCATTAGAAGAAAAACTATTTCAAGGAAAGGATAGTCCATCACTCTTAACACGGCACTGCCTTGCTTGAAAATGGGTTTTGTTCCTCCTCACCCCAAAAGAAGTTGAGGAATTATGTAAGTGAGGAAAGGACGACCCACGGGATGATTCGCCAATTCAACCGCCCACTCGCCTTCACTGGACCATGATCTCATAAGGGATCAAACCGCACCCCATTTTTTCGGCCTTTTCGCGTTCGTTAGACCGAGACGACCGATACGCGTCAGAGCTTCTATTAGACCGAACCGTGCCACCCTGCAAGTAACATACACCAAGCTTCCTGTGCATAAGGCTCCAGGCCGACGCCGCAGTTGACTGAGCAGTAGCAACCCCTCTCCTGATCGTTATTTAAAGCAGCAGGTAGCCGTTAGACGCACGCTGTTGCGGGCACCTCATTTGTCTATTAACGGCACATTGCTTACATTACGTACTGAAGCCATCTCGTTCGTTTCAGGTCCTTAATATTCATGCAAGGACTGTCAGGTCTAGCCACAGGAGCCATTACCGGAGGGCAGTTCCAGCGCAGTGAAGAATAATCCATCTTAGACACCTCCACGTAGATTTGATTCAAGTTTTGTGTTTACACTGACCCATATTGCACATTTTTTATCCCTTTGTAGCCCTTTTGCAGTTACGTCGCCTTTGTGTAAATAGTCTTTCACGTAGAACCATTTCTTTATATTTTTCTCCTATACAAATGTACGGTTGCACCTCGGCACTGTAATATGGCATGATTTATTGCTCCAAGATTTAAGAATTAACATATTTAATACAAATTTTTGCTTGCACACATTTTTGATTGATTGATTGATTGATTGATGATTGATTGATTGATTGATTGATTGATTGATTGATTGATTGATTGATTGATTGATTGATTGATTGATTGATTGATTGATTGATTTCGTTATGAGCCGTAATGTCCCACAACAAATTTCAACATGCTGAGGACGTACTGCCCCGGAGTCTATCTCGCGCTAGTTGTCAACAATGACATGCTGACGTCCTTCCTCGATGGCTTAAAAACTTGCGACGTGCTTCCCCAATGCCCTGTGCATCTCCTAAGAATCCTAAATTTGCGTTTCCTTACAGCCAGTGATTGAATGCAAACAGCAAAAGCCACGACACGGTTCGTGTGGGTTTTTGGGGCCTATACGGACTTCAAGGCACAGGGCACACGTTGCATGTAGAGCTTAAGCATTTTCTGTTTTTTTTTTCGGGCCAGATTTGCAGGCAACGCGGCCCAAGTTCGGCGGATTAAGACTGTTGCTCCTGGGCATAAAACAACAATAAAAAATTCTCCATTTTCTTTTCGTTCGGCTTTTTCCTTCCTTAAAGGCCAGCTCTCATGGCCATATTTGAGTAGTAACAATAACAAGCGCTGGCCTCACTGCAACGCCATTGAATCTCTCATAGTTGTGCGCCCGGCAGGCTTTATCGTGAGCCATTGTTTTGACAAGTGCATGCATTGCGCGCCAAAACATTTGCCTCCACAAGAAAATAGCGAAACTTTCTTCCTTCTGTACAAGTTTAGCCACGATCGGTCAATAAGCCTTGCTTCTTAACGCTGTGGACGTTTTTCTTTCCCAACAGCTCAAACGATGAAATAATCCTCTTAAGAAAGACCTTTGTACTCTTTATTTTTCTTACATTTCGTGCTTTTTCAGCTGCAGACAATCTCTGTGCTGTAATAGGCATCTGTGCATCGCTGATAATGCGGATTCCCATTATATGGGCAGTAGATAGTGCATTGGTAGTATCATTTTTTATGAATGTCACGTATTTCTAATTACTTTAAGCTTATAATGGATCACCTACAGCCTGCTCTGAGCTATGGGTATACGGACAACTCTCGCATAGTGCTCACGACATACCGCTTCCGAGAATAAGACTACTGGTTTGGTCTACACGGTGTTTTACAATCTCGAATTTTACTACACATAGCATATTAACAAAGCCCCGCCGCATCTAGTGTAGACAGAAAGCCCAAACCTGTTGAGCGCCTCATAATCTGGCGATGGCTTAGCCACATTTAATTACAAAATTGCAGAATATTCCGCCCATATCACGGTCATTCAGCAGTCGGCAGAACACCAGCAAAAAATGCTTGAATAACAGAACTCAGAAAGCAGAACCGTAAGGCTAAAGATAAATTAGATTTTGATATCATCCAATGTAATGATGAATAAACGTGCCAAAAGCGCCCAGCATATGTAGCGAAATGCTGGAACAATTACAAGATTATAACTACCTCGGTCAGGTCGTCTGTGTTGGTCCCAACCACGAGAAAGAAATAAGGCGCAGAATTCGTATTAGCTGGAATGTACTCGGCAAAGACTCTAAAATATTGAATAGCAAGCTATCTTTACCACAACCAAGGAGAATATGCAACCAATGCGTCCTTCAGGTGATGACATACACAGCGGAAACTTGGCGCCTTACTAAACAACTTGAAAGCAAACTAAGGTCGGCTCAACGGGCCATGGAAAGAATAATGGTAGGAGTAACTTTGAGGCAGAGAAAATGAGCTTCTTGGATCAGAGAACCAACTACAGTAGATGATATCATAGCCCAAATAAAGAAAAAAAAATGGACCGAGGCTGGACACTTAGGCGAAATGACAAAAGGTGGACTACCAGGGTGACAAAGTCCACATCGAGAGACGGGTCTATAAGAAGGGGAAGACCCAATAGTCTATGGAGAGACGAAATAAAAAAAATGGCCGCCATCCCGCCCTGCGAAAATGGATGTCCAGCGAAGCTTTAAACCACTACGCATGCTGATGTGGGAGAGCATGAAATGTTCCTCGTCGTCTGGGTGGCTTGTCACTTGCGCTCGGATTCTCTGGCAGAAAATGGTGGCTTTTGCTCAGCCTGATGCATGCGCTCACCCTCAATTGACGTAAACCCCTCTTTACCTAGTCTTTACCAGGAACTCATAGGGGGTCCATTGTTCACAGGAGCCTTATCATCTATCGTGCGGTTTCGATGCCTTTTTTGTCATTTCTGAACGAATACTGAACCTTATGCTGTATGCCTGATTGCAAAGAAAGACTGCGCTGGACATCTCTGGCAGCAAATGCTGGGTCCTTCCCCGCCTGGCGCATGCGCTCGGCGTCTTGGGCACGAACTGCTGATCCTGCCTGGAATGTTTTGTTTACGACAGGAAATTTTCCGACCAATGAGAGGCTAACAGCTTCGCTGTAAAATTTCGCAGGCAAAGAATGGACTCGACTGGCGCGAGACAGGAGCTATTGAGGTCGATGGGAGAGTCTTTCGTCCTGCAGTAGACCAAGCGGCCTGTTTGTTGATCATCATAATGATCACGGGCATTTAGACAACTAGAAAAATCATTCCATTTCTGATCTATTTAATACGGCCAGAGGATGTAGAACACTAATAGGATTGCTTCGTTAAAACGGTTTCTGCTCTTGATGCGTTCGCTTTTCAAAAAGATTGGCTGCTCTCTTGGTCGGTTAGGTAAACATACATTTCAGAACATTCGCGAACTTTGCCTCCTTCGGCAACGTACGCCTAGGGAAATTGGGATATGAACACAGGACACGGCCGGTGCAAACCAGGTGACTGTGGCAGAAGCGCTAGGAATTGCGAAACTGAGGTTGTCCGGGGAACAGTCGACACACTCCTTCTTGATAGCAGGCGCTGTCCTACAGTTAGCACGATGACGTCGTTAGCGTAATACGCCAATGAAGTTCGCTCTTACAGTGCACACAAAAGACCTTCCCACCATTTCTTGTCACCCGCCTATAGATTATTAGAGGCATCCCGAAGGGCGCCCCATTCATTATAAGAACTGCTGCGGAAGTCACGTGGTCTCAGGTGGCCATCGGAGAGTCAAAGGAACAGAGTCTTTGCCACTGCACCGAAAGGCCGGCCCTCTGATTCTCACTGACATGGCGCGGCCACCCAGTGGTTGATGGCAGTAGGCATTAAGAGAAGTGAGAAATGCCGGAGTAAAGCGTTGAAGGTTTTCCTAAAGTATACTTGGGAAACCCCCTTGGTAAGAATGGGTGCGTCGGCTTAACCAAAGCATAGGCCGTCCGATACCTTTACCTAGGTTTTCTTGTTCGACGTCACAACCTACTTTCTCTTTGTTTTTGAACGCAGGGAGCCCAATAAGAGGGACTGGATGCTTGAGGGTGGGGGGTATTGTGTATTTGCATTTTCGCCAAATCGGAGCGTGACGAGATGGTTACACTGGCAGACGTGGTGTTAAGCGAGATCGCAGGCAAAAAAAAAAATTGTGCGCTACTGCGCATTAAAAGAAAATTCGGCAGAAGCTCCCTATTGGGAGAATTGTCAGACAGTGCACCGCATTCCATGTTGAATTGTCTTCGTTGTGCTTTCTTTTCAGGTGAACGGGCCCAGGTGACCAGAAATGTGCTGTTGACACCAGGCGAACGCATTTTTTTAGCTCCAGTGAAGCCGGGTTTCTTTTTGTTTTGTTTTTGTTGTAACTGCCTCCGTTCGGGGCCGGGCGAGGCTGACTCCCCCCTTCTGAATCCCCCCTCCACTCGAGCCTCTAGTCGATGCGTCACTTGAAAGCGATTTTCTTACGTAAAGACACTGCGCTATCCTCCACTCGGTCTTGTCGAGGAAACACGGAGTGGAGGACAGGCGCAGAATACGGCCATGATTTTTGTTCTTTATCTTTTGTTTCGTTTTGATTTTATCTCAGCTCTCTTCGACGCTTGTTCTTTACCTTTGTTTCATTTTGATTTTATCTTACCTCTCTTCGACGCTGTTTCTTCACGTAGGTTTTCTTTCGCTAGAACTATTTCGGCTGGAATTTTCCATTTAAAGTAAGCTGTAAATTTCGTTTGTGCGCTCGTGCTGCGCCGTAAATCTTCCCAGGGTGATCTTGACATGCATGAACCGTTCCATCAGTGGCATTTAGGAAATGCGGTGCCTATACATGCATCGTCCTCAGTCTAGCAATTGCTGAGGGCACATCGGCGCCTTTGTTGGTCTTTCGGACCAGAAAAGGCCGTTAGGCACAAAAAGCGAGGAAGAAAGTTTGGTCCGGACTCCTTTTGTTCTTGGGTTACCAGCCAAGGAAGACTCCGCACAAAAAAAACAAGGCCAAGCCTTCTCGGCCATTTCTTTTTGCTTTATCTTGATTGTTACTCAGAGCTGCAGTTTCGTGTGGGCGAGCAGTCGTAACGCTGTTACGGCGTATTTCTCACTGCCGGTTCCCATTAGAACTTTCCTGTTTTTATGTTCTTTCCGCGCCTCCAAACTTCGCAATGTAGAAGAGGCCGAATGGAGTTCGGTCGGCCGTAAAAGGACTGCAGCGGTGCAGAAATTGCGAGGAGGAGTCGATATTGGAGCGTCAGAATAACCACCTTCGCTCACCGTTGTTGCTCAGCCCACGTTCGCGCAGTGAGGCAACTGAATTTGGATGCGGCTGTAAACAAGTACAGACGACGTCCTAAAAAGTTCAATAAAGTAGTTCGACTGACGTGAAACCGGCAAGACGCAAGTCGGCAAATGGTTTTGAAGAAACGTGGCAAGTTACTGCAGGTGACAGCGATAACTAACGAGGAACAGGGTGGCTCTGATACGTGTTTTAACATGTACTTAATCGGCCTGACAATATGTGTAGCATCACTTCTCCTTTATAACAAAACTTTACCCGATGACACTGCAAACGTGCTGATCACGAAGCAACATTGTGGTCGATAAGTTTCACGCTCTGGGCGGCACGTGCGGACAAAAAATTTTAGTATTTACTTTCACAATATTCGAACCATGTAACCGGTAACATTACCTATTTTAAAGCGAAATATGTAGGAAGCCACCGGTGAAAGTGTGGTAGCGTTGCTATCCGTCAGTTTCAACAAATTTCGCGCAGTCGGCATACGCAGGCACGGATAGAAACTTCTCACTACAGCCGGCCACTCTATAGCATCGAATAAAAACCGGAGCTCTTGTACACACTCTGGCTTGTTGTTTTTACCGTAAAAATAAACAAAACCCTTAAACGTCAAAATGTCAGAGGGGTTTTTCCACCTCCAATTAACATATGGGAGCTATTGCGTAAAACTGAGTGGGCGCTAATTAGGTTGAACGTTTAGAACCCTCCTGGACTTACACATACATTCTCCCGGCGTGCGTTTTTTTTTCTTCTATTTGATTAAAGCGCCAAAATAAGCCCACAAACGAGATAACAGACAAGGACAAGCGCACTAAATAATTTTTGTCTGCGTTCTTACTGCTAATTAGAGCACTGAAGTAAGCAGACCAGCCTCTTCTGCCCACATGGAAGTTTCGTATCCCTCTCTCTTCTTAAATATCAGAATGCCCGCGAACCTTCAGGTTTTTAAAAGAGCGTTAGTGCTTCAACTAATGGCCACATGAAAATATCTATGCTGAAAAACAAGACTGAAGCACAGGGTATAACTTACTCCGCATGCTTCCAGAAAAGTGCCCGATGCCAACAAGCTTGCCTTCTGTTTCGAGGTCGGGACGTTGTTGGTTCAATTCCCAACGTCTGAAAGTATTTAGTTTCTCTCGAAGTGCACGCCGTGCAGTTTCACTCAAGCTAAGTCTTCGCCGAACGCCCATACAGATCAGCAAGGGCATGTACATGCTCGTATACACATATACACATACATACATATACACATACATATACACATACATCTAAAGCATCAGGGTATGTTACACGTGGTATCTTTTATGTATGCCGAACATTACGAAATAAACAGCGGCGGAGTCATCGAGTTAGATGGATTTATTTGTCTGCGTTAGCGGGAATGACATGCACCGATGCTTCAAATGCACATCTGATGTCCAGCCAGCCGTTGATTTACACGTACTCATAGAATGGGCGCATAACGGCTAGCTCCACCTTGTACTTTTCCCAACACGTGAATTATCGCTTTTTCCTGTACTGACACTACGGAATACCATTGCAGGAAAGGTAATCTTGCAGCGCGAACCCGCTGGCTCTCGCGTCTTTCATGCATGCAGGTGTATGCCGTGCAGAGAAGATGCTCTGTGGAACAACGTGGTGAAGTATAGTGTCGGTGTACAAATTCAAATTTTTTTCTCTGCTAAAACAAAAACTGTTCTGATTAAACCTTCCGAAATATACTGCGATCATTTGTGCTAGCGAATGCCTTGTATTAGTTGTTTTTGTTACGAGCACAAAAACGCTCATTTTGGGGTGGATATGGCCAGAAAGGAGATTTTTCCAGATTTGACAAATGTTTTCTCGCACATTTCTCCTATTTTCCGTGTCACTATATTTTTTTAATAATTTTCCACACTGGCGAAATACAGAAACAGTTGCTTCATTGGCTGAGACAATGTGCTTGTATTTGCTAAAAATTGTTTGAATGCTCAACATCGTGTATATTCGGAATTGCGTAATGATAGCAAAAAAAAAGAAAAATATTTTTAAAATGTGGCATAGAGCAGCCTAGAACCTCAACATGATGTCCACGAAAAAATAGTGGCGATTGAAAAAGAAGTTATTTTCTAAAGAATCTTTTGACAAGCGTAACTTAGCTTTAAACCCTGGAGATTAAAGGGCGACTAGAAAAAGAACAATTTTTTTTTTTCGGACAAAAACGCTTTGACAGAGCATTGTGGCCCATGCGAGAACGACCCACAATTTTTATTGAACAAATCCGTGATGGTCGATTTTACGGCTGGGACGTTTGGCATGGAATGACGTATGTACATATACATATGCATATGCATATATATATACACATTGTGCATTTCGCCGCCGAAGAAAGCTCCTACTATACGCGCTGCACGCCTCATCACACAACAGGGAATGTGCAGTACCATTGTTTGCGAAACAGCCGACCTTTTTATGAATAGGTAGCCCGAAACTTTGTGCAACTTTCCCGGCGAATTCTTAGAGTGCAAAGTATAACGCTACCTACGGTGCACGGTTCGTTGCTGTGTGGTGAAACGGGGTCACGCTTTCCTGGTAGGAGTTTTCTGCATATGCCTAGCACGCAGACTGGAAAAACTTACTTGGTGTGCAGTAGTATTGCCTCACGTAGTTAGGTAATGCTTCTATTGTGTGTTTCGCCATAATCTACTGCCTACGGAAATACCTTGGTTTTTCATCAACCCGCCCTTCAGACGTTTCAAAGTGGTTTTTCTTTTCTGACTTTTTTTTTACAGTGTAGCGAGGTCTCTGAAATGATCCATTGCTTCCGTACTTCCAACATTAGAGCTTGCCGTTCTAAGCAATATTCGTGTTTTTTATTCCTCCGCCCTTACTACCTGCAATATGCTCATATAATATAGTGGAGCGTTCGGAGTTTTAGGCTGCTCTGAGCGTTGGGACAACCTCTTCATTTCCAATGTTTTCCCCTTGAGCAGTTGCGCATGCGCGCTGACCAGCTCGCACCGTAAAGACCAGCGCGCCCTCATCTCCAGGTCACTCCGGGCTGTGGAGGCGTAAGCCTATCCGAACTAGAGCGGCCACTCATATTTTATCTTTTTTTATTTTTTATTTCAGCTCTATAAAAAGGCTTTCCAACCAAACGAAATCGTTTTCTTTTTTTTTTTTTTTGTTGCTATGGGTCGTATAACCGCACTCAAAAAGGAGGTGCTAGCTCGCTTCTCGACCCGAACGATGGACTGCAATTATCTGAGCTGTGCTATCAACGCATCGTATTTATCCTGCCCTAAAGATGGTGGCATAGTTTCATTTTTTTTTTTCGCCTGAAATCTGAAGGTGGTCCAACTCACGGAAGTGGGCACTGTCTGAGCTGCACGCTTCCAGAGTGGTGTGCAGATATAGCAACAGGACGTGACCGCCAGTACTTTTCCAAAGTCACTTTGGAAAAGTACAGAGCCGTGATTCTACGGCAATCATTAAGGACGGGTTCGATTTATAGCAATAGATAAGGCGGTGCAACTACGCCCCCTAATTTTACGAAGTTCTTTGTTCATTGGCGGCAAGAACTGGGGAACGTTCGTGAAGTCTATGTTGCAACACTGCAACGCACTTCTTTTTGGCTCCTTGCGGTACAGTTTTACTGTCCTTTCTGGTACTTGCCATACAACTATTTACGCATTTCAGAGTAATCAAGCACAGGTCGTTCGGACATGTCCCAGCCACCCGCGGTTCACGTCAACAGCAGTGACTGTTGCTGTGGCTTGGGATCATCTTATGTCAACTTACGTAACAGCTGAAACACTGAGTACAGATATTAGGCCCGTCACCTGACTGCTGGATCATCACTTTGCAGGTATACCAGCAAATCGTCACAGTATGTCGTTGGCCAAGTATGGCGATCAAAATTAAGTCGACAGGTTTTTCTAAGTGCAGAGCACTTTTATGGGCTCGCCTTGTCGTCAGCTCGCTAACGGTCGATGTCAAGCGGCTCCCGGTATCAGGCGACGCAGCGATATAACGGACCCAAGTAGAGTTTGGTGTACCGTCATCAGGGATTCTCGCTGAGGCTTCGAAGACCACACGGTTTAAATAGTCATAACTGTTCGAACCTCCGGAACCGCTGGCGCTGGTCATACATCTCCCCGTTGTTTAGCGCAAAAGAAACTGCAGGTACATTTCAGGCAAAATCTGTGTATATAACCGGCAGCCCCCGCGTTCATTTAGTTAGGAACGCTCGTTGGGTTGGTTTTTGCGATAGTAAGTGAAAAAAGCGGCCGTGCACGAAAGAAATGGCACGTTCGAAATGACGCAGAAAGGCTCCAGCCGCGCAAGAAAAAAAATCACGCGTTCGAAATGACGCAAAACAGCTCCAGCAAATGTATTTAAAGCAAGCACAAAAAGAACAGAACTCCCGTTGGCGAAGTTTCAGGCAGGGGGTGCGCGAGCACTGCGAAGGCGCGAAATTTGAATTGTATATTCATCAAGGGAGGAGTGAGACAGGGCGGCGAATAGCGTAATGGGTGGCAGCAGTGTGGGGATAACGGCGCCACCATCCATTATGTCGAATCACTGCTCTGCACTACCGACAGCTTTCACATTGAGTGGAACGGCTTTAATTTTTATTTCGGCGCTTAGATTTACGTGAAGGCCAACTCTACAGTGGGGTTTTCCTCCCAGGGGGACACAGAATTAGGCGGTAATTATTGATGTCGGCGGCTTAATTAACTAAAATATAACAATTAACTTTTTAGTGGCTGCAGTAAGCAGGCATGTTTGTATTGAAAAGTTAGACGCAGTCGTGTTTCGACGCACTTTCATTCGGCAGAATTCTTCTAGCGTATCCGTACTACGAGATATCGAACTGCTAACTTTTGTGCCGTTCGCATGACTACGCCAGCTAGACACTGAAGACCGGCGCAAAGCTCCTCCCTTTTGTTCTGTGTTTCGATAGCGTTTCCGAGTACTGTAGACTGCAATAACGCCAGCCTTGACAGAAAGGATGCCAGCTATTACTTTTTCCTATGCCTCCACCGTGTTCTCAAACTAACACCGTACACAGCAGGCACGTCACAAAAGGAAGGAGCTTTGCGCCGGTCCTCGCTGTCTTGCATGCGTAATCATGCGAACGGCAATTAAACTTCGCGGTTCCGATATCTCGGAGTACGGATGAGCTAGAAGAACTCTGGCAAATGAACTGTGCCGTATGAGGGGAAACGGGTGGGTCAACCGTTTAACGGAGTGGCCGCCGATAGGCCTCAAATGCGTTTGGGGTCAGCCGAGGACTCGATGAAGAGATGAGCTAGAACATTCTGGGGGAAGCGTGGACTCAACTAGCCCTCGATAGGCGTGCCTGGAGATCTATGGGAGAGGCATTCATCCTGCAGTGGACACAACCAGGCTTGTGCTGATGATGCTGCTGCTGTTGGTGATGATGATGATTATGATGATGATGATGATGATGATGGTTGTGGTGACAATTATGGTATTATGATGATGATGGTGAGGAGGATGAGCAAACCGTGGCAAGCCGTGGCAAACCGTGAGCAATGGCAAACCGTATAACGCCCTGCATTTTGACAATAATGCAAATTTTGTGAATGTTCCACTTCTAACGGTTATAATAACGTCAACGGAGATAATTGGTTGGACAGGATTTAGAAACACCAAGAATTTGGATGTAAAAAACTTACACTCAAAACAAGCGGCATAAGAATGTCACGCATTAGTAGATAATTGCCTGAATTTCTGCAAAACGTTTATTTCTTATTTCTTATCGCGAAACGGGGGCATTATTAGTTAACGTCTAAATGGTTCACCGAAGAATTAACCTGTCCGCGCCTCTGTGCGCTTGACGCACACCAACTTTTCCTCCAATAAGTCTCACATGATCTGACGCAACCCTGTCATTCCGAAAGTCTTACTCCCACTCGATCGGAACGGCAGCCAGGGAGGAATGTCAGGCTTGTCTGAGACCATACCCCTCGCTTCGTGTGAGGGCTCACATTATTCATCTCAAACCAATAAGCTGTTATCGGTGGAACTTGGCCTCTCTGCGGCCAGTCTCTGAGGAGAAGGTCTTATGTCACTGACCTTCGCTGTCATCAAACCAGAAGGCGATGAAGACGCCCATAGCAAACTAAGCTATAGCCACGTTAACATTCCTGCCTTATTTATTTATTACCTATATGCTTTGTTTGAAAAGCCAGCACATCAAATAAAACATCGTTAGACAACAAATTACCAACTAACGAAAACGCTCGCTGTTATGATTGAGCCCTGGCACTTCGGTCGCCCTTTCTTTATTTTCTTTATTTGTGGGAGCGTGCATGCCGTGCCAGGTCATCCACCCTAATCTCTGCAGCGATTACGTCGGTCCAGCAGATCCCGGGCAAAAAGTAGCCCCCTCCCTGTGTTTTTCTTCGGGATCAAAAGGTCTTCGACGTCGCTTAGGCGCCGCTTTTTTTTTCAAACGTTGACGTCTTGAGCCGATGTCTCGCCATCAGTTGTCTTCTTTTTTTTTTTTGAAAGCTCGGCCCACGCAGAGCTGCGCATTGGAGATATTGGAGATATGGCGTGGACGTTGCACTCTCGGCTAGCTTGTCTTGCGCCGCAGCTGGCTACGTGCAGAGGTAACGTGGTGGCAACGCACTGGGTTCCTACTCTGGTGATCCGTGCTCAATTTTTCTACAAACTAAGATGTGTGTTTTAATTATTCTTTACAGAGGTGGCCATCTTCTGTACCGGGCCGGTTTTTCGAACAATGGGGCGCTTAAGGGTTTTGCCTTAAAACGATCATGCTGTTCTCACATTCGAACGTCACGGCGTCCCCACAATCATTGTCGTCGTGGTGCACTGTCGTGAGGATAAAAATTATGAATGGCGTCACAATTCCTTGCCCCCCAAGAGAGAGTGCCCGATCACCTTCGCTTTCCAAAGTAGCGAAAGAAGCAGCGGGAATCGGATGAAGCTGCTCGTGAAACAGTGGGGCGTCGGAGCAGATAAAACAGCGAAATGGAACGCCCTTGTCTCCTGGAGTAGTGTCATGATCCTCTAGAAGGACCGTAATGCGTCGACATATGGAAGAAAAAAAAGTGTACCATCAGGTCGTCACGTCAGTAAGGTCCAGATTCAGGAGAAGTGCACGTGAGTAGGAATGCATCCATCGTCCGTCCTTTTTTCTCTACGCTATTAGCAATAACCCACCACTGCCACTACGTTATCATTGCGTTACTGTTTATTAACTACGTTATTACTCTCCTTTTCACACGCCTGTGCAGCCCGACAAACGACGAAGCCACAGCTGTGACGCTATATGACTTCTATCCACGGCCCCGGTCACCACCTGGCTACCCTGGTGGATCGCACGTGAACGACTCAGGAATACACCATCCCCTCATAGATTGGCCGTATACCTTCATCGCGATAAATCGAACACATACAAGCTACAAAGTATTTTTATACACCACCTCTACAGCCTTCCACAATGCGCTTACGAGATATCGATCCTCTCATCCACAAAAATAAAGAAGGCCTCCACTAACACGTTGGACCTTCCCAGCAGATTCAACGCTCCTGGACATATGGGCAACAAGGATCCTAAAGAGTACGGATCACCTCTACGAAGCCCAACACCACATACTCACGCCGTTTGTTTACTTAATCTTCCCTACCAGGCTTGGCGTTAATGTCAAGTGAGACACCACCCCCGGTTTTACTTACGTTAACTCGAAACGCTTGGCACCTCACATGGCATTGTCTACATGTCACTCTAGGCAGCGACTACTACCTCACCGCATTCACCCTGCCTCAACTCTCTTTTCACATGCTACGATAATTAAGTGGTCATCTGTCCGTAGAGACCTACCTCCCTCCCTTCAGCCTATGCCGACCTCGCGCACAGGATGACCGACCTCATTGCATTGGAACAAAGGAGAACGGCTACCGTAACACACACTCGCCCAAACCCATCTGTTAATTCACATCTCATGCACCTTTGGCCTGCAAGACACGGCCTCGTCAACCACTGAAAAACGAGTAAACATAACCACTCAGCAAGCAGATCAATACGCCCAGAAGTTTCAAATGCAAAAACTAGCGCTCCTTCTGCGACGAACTCCAGAGCACTCTCAGCACGAAACGCGTGTAGCTTATACTTCGCTATTTACATGGATGTGTACCCTCGCAACCGAAACGCATCAGCAAATCCATAGCTTGAACATAGCTACCCTAACAACCACAATCAGCTGTTGGAAACGGTCCCAACTCAGCTAAGGACACTAACACCCAAACAGCGGCTTCCTATGGCCTACCGAAAGGGTGTTTTGGATGTACCATTCAAGACCCAAGAACAACATCAAGACCTCGTATACCACCTCACTCAGAAATACGACAAGAGAAAGAAAAGGCATCGCAAACAAACACCTCCGCAATCTCGATGACGAAACTCTCCGGCTCATGGTCGCAACTGCCATAAAGACAGAGCTCTCCAAACAGCTCAGCCTTGAACGAGAGATTTGCTCCTTACTTCGCCTTATGTACGCAATAAAATAAACAGCACTCAGTACCCGGATGACAGTTTGGCATTTATCTTCTTCGCAGCAGCGAAGGAATTCCCAAATACAAAATAAATCCTGTTACTGCACTCCATCGTCCTTGTCTATACCTGCGCCCACCATCACGCGAGGGCGGGAACGAAAAATAGTGCCATCAAAACAAGCGGCTCCTCTGCCCAAAAATGAAGCTTCGGCCTCCTCCCAAGCTCCTACCACCCCACTTTCATCTCACAGAGTTCCTCACAGCGGCTCTTCTTTGCTCAGCTACCTTCGTCCGTAGAGTAGATATCGACTAACTCGGCGCACCCACCTGCTGTTTACAAGATCGTTTGTCTGAAGAAGCCGAGATATAAGTGCTTTCTCCTTGCTTGTTATCGTTATATATCACCAGGAATATACATGTATTGCGGCGTGGGTGAAACGGAGTGTCCATACGTGCGACAACTCTTTATTATTATCGTATTCACAATTTCCAGATTCACATCATCCAACGTACTCGATGGACGTACTTTCCTGCATAAATTTCTTGTTCCTACTTGTTGGGTAAGTCCCACAAAGCCCCAAGGAGTTGTTTTTATTCGTTTTTTGTTCTTCTTTCTCATTCTCCCTCTCTCTCTTCTCGTAGAGTCTTGATGTGACGTACTTGGCTGGCTGTGTGGTGCTACGTCAAAGCATCCGTTAGCTCCACCGCTTTCTGCAAGACTCTATATGCAATCCTTTTATGGCAAGTAAGGATAGCCCGTTATACCTTAGTTACCATTGAACTTCTTACTAAAACACAAAATTTCGAATAAAAAGCCCGGATCAAAAAACTTTCAACTTTAAGAGACACTATTGTAAGTTGTAAACACCGCCTATTACGTTTAGGATGTTGGATCTGTATTGTGTAGTGTAGCGCACGTGCCAGCTTTTCCGTCTAATCCACTCGCTTTTATTGCCGCAAAATTGGCTTTCCTAGGTTCAAAACGCCATTTTCTTGCATACACCTTCTCGCGGTTCTACTGGCGGCCGCTGTCGCGGCACACTCGCAAGTTCGTATACCACCCTGTAACCGATTGCTGGCGTGTTTATCTTTTGTAAATTGTGCCTGACGAAGGGAAACGTTGACCTTAGCCATAAGATATGCTGAGATTGAACCTTTCAAGAGGGATATATTGTCAGGCAGCATGTCCACCATTGCGGCGTTGAAGGCGCTGGCGAAGCCCGCCTAATATTTCCGCATTTATCAGCATTTAAAAATAAGTTGAAACATAAGAAATCTGTTAAATAACTACACAACAAAACTGCACGAGCAGAGCCGCAAAATCCACCAACAAACGAAAGCTGCATTACATAATATTGATATCCTTTAATAAGGCTAAGGACGGAAGTTTAGGTACAGCTGACCACCATAACTTCCGCGTGACGAACCGTTAACACGATGGGATGCCGCTTTCATCTGACGTCTTAATACTGCTATTACCTGTTCTTTTCTGAAATAAAGAACGACACTGCAAGTTTTACAGCAAAGCTGTATACCTATACCCCCAACGGTTACATCGCCGTGGGCAAAAACGATCTCCGTGGGCAAAAGCGCCAAAACGTCGAGGCCTAAGAGGCCGAGCACATGCGTCAGGCTAATCAGGCATACGGGATAGTACTCATAATTCGTTTAAGAAACCATAAAACAAGCATCGAGACAGCCCTTTGGGCGATAAGGCACCTGTGAACAATAGGACTCCCCCCCCCCCCTCCCCCCTCAACCATGTATTCCTGGTGAAGATAATTTTTTCAGATTATCTTTAAAGGCTAGGCAGGCTTAGTGTCACTAAATAGAGCAGTTCTTGCCCATGGCGCCGAGGGTATACGCCAGGCTAGGCAGGACCCAGCATTTGCCGCATCTTTGGACACACTTCTGCTGCCGAAATGCCGTTACACGCGTTATCTTTGATTCGCATTCGAAACGACGTCAGTCACGCGCCGCCGCAGAGCTGGGAGGAGAAGCTAAGCCTACCAGAGTTGACCGACTAAAACGCATAAACAACAAAATGGCGGTGCCCATGAACAGTCGCAGCGTAAAACAAATGCCACGTAATGCGAACTGACCAATGATAATGGCGGCGGCACGGAACAATAGGAGAAAAGAGTGCCGATACTCTGTACTTTTATCTTGTGACACTGTCCGAGCGCAAGCGACAAGCCCGCCGAGACGACGAGAAACATTTCATACCCTCCTCCAACACCATTTGTAGTGGTTGATAACAGCTTTACTGGACATCCACTTTCGCAGGGCGGGATGGCGACCAATTTTTTCTCGTTCAGGAAAGTTTGTACAGTTTCGTATTTTCAATTTTTCCCTGATATCGGAGTCCAGAATTTATGCGCACCTTTTCTCTCTCTTCATGCGTAATATAGCTTCTGAAAGAGTTTGGCGTTGTTAGATCAGCTGTTCGGCGGTCTGTCCGGTCGGTATTGATCGGCCCTAAATGGTAACATGCTCCTGTTGCTGCTTTTGTGGATGCGTCTAGCTCTTGGTACTCAGTTCACAGCTGATGGGGGAAGTGACGGCAGCGACCCGAGTCCCCACCACGCACGTCCGTGCGCGTAGACTGGCACGACCTCTCGCAGGAAGGAAGGCGGAGGACGTGACGGCGTAATGGAAGGGGCGGCAAGTTTCAAATAATGGCTACGAGTTCGCATTGTTCACAGAGTCCACCCTGAAACGTACAGTCGCCAGTAAAAGTTTGCGGGATGTGCAGCGCGTGGCCGGGCGGCGCAAAACTGCATTGCTGCGCCATCTGCAGCCAGCGAACGCCGGGTCGAGGCTCAAGGAGCTGGCGTGCGATGTGCGCTTTGCGCATGCCTCGCCTTTATTTGTTACCGGGCATCTCTCATCGCTCGGTTGCCCGCGACATGCTTTTAATATTCGCGGCAGCCGCGGCAGCGCCGCGCGACCATCGCCGTTGTTCTGTTATCACTGGCGCTACAAAATACGTAGCCCGCACCCGCCGTTTGCGCGGCGCGCATCAATGAATGAACATGATCTTTCAAGTCATGTAATGGTCGACGAATAAATTTACTTTAGAGGAGCTATTTAGGCTTCCCGTCGGAAACTGCATTCGTCGACAAGCTCCATAGAAAAAAAGTCGCGTTGCCAAATTTAATCTTGCGGCAAATTTAGCTTTCTGGTGAATGACTTAGCGCTCAGTCTATGTAGGTATCATGTTAAACGTCATACTGAAATTGGCCGCGAGGATGACGTTAGGATTACACCGAATCACATTTATTTGGCATAGTTAGTTTTTAGGGAAGCTGTAAGCGATACAGAATACCTCTCTGTAAAAGGGCTGTAAATCTTGTTTTGTCGGAACTACCCCAAAACAAATTTTATGATAATTAGCCGCTGAGATGACAACGGCAATTATAGGTTAGCTGACAGTTTATCGGAGCTTTGGTTAAAAATAAAAATATATTTCGTGCTCAACCAGCAGTGCCTCTTGACAACGGAAAAAAAGGCCGGGTTTAGACTGTTCCCGCAACTGTCGTAATAACTTTAAAAAATAACATCATTTCACGTCTCAGCCAACCAAACTGCGTGACACGCCGTTTTTTTGATTTCGATAACGAGTGCCTCTATGAAAAAAAGGCCGGGTTTAGCTTTTGCTTCGGTAGTCTGATCATAGCCTCAGATCACGTTCAGCCAACCAATTAAACGCCGTCTTTTGTTGCCCGCCGTGGAAACGGCGGATGGCTTTTGGGCGTAGTACGTGATTGATTATTAAATGTTGCCCGCCGTGGAAACGGCGGACTTGGGCTACGCACCGGTGATAGCAGAACACGGCGATGGTGATAGCAGAACGACGGCGAGGCGCCACTGCGGCGCGCGAATATCAAAAGCATGTCGCGAATATCAATGTCGCGGGCGATGAGAGCAAGCGTAACAAATGAGAGGGCCGGATGCCCATGCGTAACAAAGCGCGCCTAGCACGCCAGGGCCGGGCTCCTTGCCTCGCAAAGCGCTCGCCTAGCACGCCAGCTGGCGCAGCAATGCAGTTTTGAGCCTCGACCCGGCGCTCGCTGGCTGCTGGCACATCCCGCAGCAATGCAGTTTGCTGCGCCGCCCGGCCACGCACTGCACATCCCGCAAACTTTTTCTGGCGACTGTACGAACAATAATGGCTCGGTGACGGCTATATCGTCGGCAATTGGTATTTTTACCACACCTTCGTTCAGTACCATCTGCGCCAAATTTAGGGACAGGAGATTTACGATGCTTACTGATCCAGCTGCATTGCTGAGTAGCTGAGCAGCTGCTTTTTTTTGTAGTTGAAACCAGTCAGCCATTAAATAGGCCAGTTTTATTGATTTCCACTCAGCACTACGGCGCTTAGCGTCATTACAGAAAGAACAGCTTGACTGAGGAATAAACTTTTAGCACTTGCTGGCAGTATCCATACGAATGAATGTGGAGCAGATATCCATCTTCCCGAAGCCCTAGAGTTTAAATATAATACGCACAAAGTAAGCTAGGAAGCTG
The DNA here is from genome assembly GCA_013339765.2 of Haemaphysalis longicornis. Lineage (NCBI taxonomy): Eukaryota > Metazoa > Arthropoda > Arachnida > Ixodida > Ixodidae > Haemaphysalis > Haemaphysalis longicornis. The sequence goes on from CM023453.1 coordinate 53,567,068, forward strand.
TGGAGGTGACTTCTACAAGATGATTCAAATGCTCGTGAAGGAAACGCAAGCAGAATATATCGTAGAGCAGCTACTACCTTAAAGAAAAAAATTTTAAGGTGAAATAAGATGAAATAAGGTGAAAGCGTCTAAGGTGTAATGACACATGAGATTGCGTTGATACGAGGGGAGTATAAAAGTGACCATCATTATCGTTGTCATTTCCTGAATGAGGGTATTATGATAAGACGGCTTATGTATGATTATAGTTATGATTATGATAAATTGGTCCCCATCCCGACCTGCGAAAGTGGATGTCCAGCAGGCTGTTGTAAGCCACTACAAATGGTGATGGAGGAGAGTATGAAATTTTTCTCGTCACCTCGGCGGGCTTGTCGCTTACGCTCGGCTAGTGTCACTAGATAAGGGTGCAGAGTATCGGCACTCTTTTCTCCTATGGTTCCGTGCCGCCGCCATGATCGTTGGCCAGTTCGCATTGCGCGACGTTTGTTTACACTGGGACGGTACATGGGCGCCGCTATTTTGTTGTTTATGCGTTTTAGTCGGTCAACTCTCGTAGGCGTAACTTGTCCTCCCTGCTCTGCGGCTGCGCGCGACTGATGTCATTCTGAATCCGAATCAAAGATAACGCGTGTAACAGCATTTCAGCAGCAGAAGAATGTCCAAAGAGGCGGAAAATTGTGAGTCCTGCTTAGGGTGACGTATGCGCTCGCCGTCTTGGGCAAGAACTGCTCTGCAACATAATCGTTACCAGGCATACATGGTGGGGGAGTCCCATTGTTCGCAGGCGCCTGATCATTCACAATGCGGTTTCGATGCTTGTTTTGTGGCTTCCTTAAACGAATTCTGTGTTCTACCCCGTATGCCTGATTATCCTGACGTATACTCGCGGAGTCTTCGGCCTTGGCGTTTCTGCCCACGAAAATAGCTTTTGCCCACGGCGATGAAACCGTTGTGCGGTAGAGGTATACAACTTTGCTGTAAAAAGGCAAAAGGGCTGTTGAAACGACACGAAACCGGAGATTCGAGAGACATGAAGTTTGGTGCGGAGTTAAGCAATACATCCTGAAGATAGTGATCGCCATCATTGTAGTTTTCGTCATCCTCAGCTTATGTCCGCAGTTCATTATTCCTCCTCTACGGTACTTAATTCATCCCTACATTCAGTTACAAGCTTTCTCCTACTTCTATACCGTCATTCAGTTCTCATCGTGTTACACTGGTGGCCCACCGGCGGCCACCAGTGTAACATTTACACCAGTTCTATTTACAACATGTCCGGTGCAACTGCACTTAATAGGTTAGTACTCGTAATTTCCGCTAGTATGTCTTCCATCTGAGTTTTCTCCTTTATTCAAGACGCTCGCTTTCTATCTCTAAGCGTTCCTCCTATCGTTATTCTTGCCATGAATCGTTGAGCCGACATCAGTTTTGCCCTAATGTTGTCCGTTAGCCCCCCAATCTCTGAGACGGAAGTCGTCACCAGGAGCTCGCATTGCTTGCATAATTTCCTTCTCGTGACAGGGGTAGCCTAGTGTAGATCAGTAAGTTACGTAGATGTAAAACTGCCCTTGGAAATGTTTTCATAATGGCTTAATCATCACTTGGAAACTTCTGGTTCCTATTTTTCTGTGTACTGACTAAAATATTCGAGGGTTAACGAAGATAGTTGCATACTGCACGCCGGCTGTGGTGCGTAGTGGATGTGACAACCACAGAATTGTGGTTGTGTGGCAAATTACACGACCCGAGCACTCCCGTGTGGTTCAGCGTCGGTCACGCAGGCGTCGCTTATCGTCGGCTAGTTGTGATTCACGCCACACTCTACTCGCATGCCGGTATCCTGGGGAGGCGTACCTTCGGTGGATCCCGTCGCAGCGTGGGTTGAATCCACATTATCCGGCGTGCGTTTTCTGCTTATAGCACTCCCCATGATTGACGGCTCCTGTGAGGCAGAATATGTGTAGCGGTTCCTATTAGGAATCTCATCACGTGAAGAACACAAGCGCACTAGTGCGCAGAGTAGCATGATACAATTATACTGTTAGCCGCGTAATGACCGCCTAAATGACAGTGCTCTCCAAAACTGGATGATTTTGCCGCTAAAAGCTCCTCAACACGGGGCATTTAGGATTCAAAATTATGTCCGCGCACGTCCGTCATTAGGGCCCTAAGTCGTAAACAATGGACCTCATCGTGCTATGGGGGTTTTGAGGCGGCAAATATAAATATTTTTTATTCTTTATTTGTAATAGCGGACACCCATCACATTTCCTAGCGCATGTCTGCATAACTTATTCGAAAAACAATTCACCGTGAGTTCCAACTTGCCCGTTTTTTGAACATGTTGGCCTGCCTTGAAACCAAACTACAGGGAGTAGTGTACTGTGATTCATTGAGGTTTAATATATATCGTGGTTGAGCTATTATTACTCAGATTCCAAAGTTCGTTAAGGTGCAACACACGCACGCATGCACGAATATCGCACGCACAAAAAATACGTGTAGCGTGGAACACTCAAAAATATTGGTCCGGTACAACAAATGTATTTTTGTGTCGCGCTTCAAGAACAGAGTCTACTCGATGTCCGGAGTGCACGCTTTAAATGCACCAGCTTTGCAAAGAGCAGAGTCTTTCGGGGGAGGAAACAGAAACCACACGTTTTCGAAATGGGGTCTCTTTCATCGCTCGTAGCGAAACGAGTAAACATGACGTACGTCTTGCATGTTCTAATTTGATATAATAAGTGGATAGTGTCTATTTAGCCTAATAATGTTGTTTTATTCCCTATGAGCGTGTGTTGTGTGTTTAAAACGACCAAATCCACTTGCCTCTGCTCACACCATGTGACGGGGAAGGTTTTTTTCTCTTGAAGAGGAGCAAGTGATCTCATGGGAGAAAAGCGAGATCTGAGAAGACACAGTCGAGTTCCACCAGGATAAGGTGAAGACGGTCGGCAATCGGTTTCCTCAGAGTCACTCTACGCACTCCCAGTGGTGTCGGGCCATTCGAGATACTGCCGAGGCCTGAACGGCGCAGTGATTATCACAAGCCTCTTGTCAAGAGATCGGTAACGTGGCATACCCTAATGATGGGCTCAGCTGTTACAGGTGTACCAAATTTCACCGATATAGCTAGTCCCCAATCGTTAATTGGTGTTCGGCCCGAAAGTCTTTGGTAAGGCTTCCTAGGGGGCTTAGGATGACAAGTTATTTTCCGGCGGGCTTTTCTGGTGAGGTTTGACTCAGTGAGTCCTGCCTCAATTATTCATAAATCACTATTTTTCCAGCGTTTTGAGCTCTTGTTAGTGAACTGTCATCAAACTTGTAGTAGCGGCAGTTGCACAACGCGCGTTCTCCGAGTTTCAGGTTGACATGGAAAGTTGAAACAAACCCCAAAGCGTGCTTCACCAGGCACTCGCTTGTACAGTGGCGAAGTTCACCGGCGATGTTCGGTGTGACAAAGACTATTTCCGATAGACCTGAAGCGACAAATATACCGAAAGGATCAGGCTTCGTGATATTAATGGACATCATAAGCGGTTCTGACAAACCGAACATGTTTCTTTTTGTGATTGCTTCGATATTTATTTAAATTCCCGATTTATTTTATTCACTAATGAGGTAACAAGGCGTCATACACAAGTTGACCTTTATGCCATACACCGTCTGAATTTCTTCGGTTTTGACCTATTATATTTGCCATTATGGTAGTACTGTCACGCCTATAGGCTAAAAATTCTAATTGTATTTTAAAATACTTTACTCATTTGGCTTCTAGCTAATTTGGCTTTACTATGGATGGCAAATAAATGGATTGATGCACGTTTCCATCAGAAATGTGGAATAAGAATCCTTCGCTTAAATTACGTATGGCCGTAATTTTGAGGTTTTGATTGACCCACAGGAAACCTTAAATATAAATTAATAAATAAAACTCAGACTGAGACAAAATGTTAATGCTCGCCACCATTGTTATAGCGGTAGCAATAAAAGAACCATCTCAATGAACTTCTTCGTCACCAACTTCAACTTTCTCAAATATTATCAGTGATAGCCTACCGGGTTTTCACTGTATTGGTGGTTAATTCCGACGATTAACTACCGAGGTCCACTGACATTGAAATTCGGAGATTGCTCAATGAAAATAGCACTTTCACACTGCCGCGGACGAAAAGTAAGACAGGCCTCGTGCGGAAGAATTTGGCGGACGTTAAAAAAACCTTCTGGATAAATCGGTAGGCATGCACTACCTGTCGCTTCTCACGCCATAGAGGCAGCTTCAATTAAAATTTTTTTGTCATCTTTGAAACTATGCGTGCAACTGGTGCAATGCTGTACCTATAAACCTCCCTGTTATGCCGTAGGGCAATCTATCGCATTAAAAAAAATAACAGACTCTATGACAAATGCTTACCGTTAACATCATTATTAGAATTGTAAAGGTTTTTCCTGTCTACAGCAAGTGATTAGTGCATAATATGTTTTGTACATGCTGCGGAGAATCACGAGATTAGTTAGGCCTACAGTGAAAAAAATCAATAAAAAATTAAACTGTGAAATATTCCCGGAGAAGGGGTTCTATTCGTTTTCTCGTGGGGTGTGTGCGTATAGTGCTTAGACATCAGTATTACCTTGTATTGCCCCAAGAAAAAAAAAGCTTCATGATGGGTTGTTCCTCTCCACGGTTGGAGATTGCGATCGAGAGTATTATGCGTTCATTCAGGGTCATCCAGTTGTGGCCCAATTGCTGCCCATAAAGCCATAGCTTCCCCCTTGGCCTATACCAACGCCGGTACCCATATACCTACCACGTGGGTGATTAGGCGAGAAGGAATAGGAAGTAGCTGCGTGTCATGTCTCAAGAAGGGCGGATTGCTGGCTACCTGACTCGTCCGGGCGTTAAACAAAATTTCTGATGTTGAAATTCGAGGCATTCGCCTGTGGTCGACTGAGTTTATTTATTCCTAATTTGTCCTATTTTCCTCTTATCCGGCTCTCTATTAGGCGCTATATGCTGGCAGCCAAAGTCAACGCCTGTGTCCTATACATCACTCGGCAATTTTTATGTTGATTTTTTACAGTAAAGCTGTATGTCTAATCCCCCCTGAACCCGCAGTTCTCGTTACCGTACCACCACATCGACGCAAATCAACATGAGAGGGTCGACGCACTCATCAGAACTGCCTACAAGGCAGCTCTCGGTCTTCCCATATACACCTCAAATGAGAATTAGCGTCTCGACTGGGGCCAGTTGGTTCATTCTGATCTTAAACAACAGCGCAAAAGACAAGGACTAAGAAAGAAGCACAGACAAGCGCTGACAAACAACTGAGCGTAATTTATTGCTGCTCGCTTATAAATACGCTTGTCACACATAAAAATACACAAAAAACAGAAGATTTACACAACTAGTATTGTGTAAATCTTCTGTTTTTTGTGTATTTTTATGTGTGACAAGCGTATTTATAAGCGAGCAGCAATAAATTACGCTCAGTTGTTTGTCAGCGCTTGTCTGTGCTTCTTTCTTAGTCCTTGTCTTTTGCGCTGTTGTTTAAGATCAAATGAGAAATTCTACAAGTTGGGAGTGTGCAACACCTTTCGGGAGGTCACAGAGACTCTCCTAGAAGCCCAGAAAGAACGACTACTGAATACCAAGACTGGAAGAGAAATACTGAGAAGCGCCGGGTACTCAGTCCACTCAGAGTACATACAGAGAACGACCGAACTTTCTCCTCAACAAACAGCAAGCCTCAAAATTGCACCGATTCCCCGAAAAATGAATCCCACATACAAAGGAAGAAGACTAGCACGAACAAGGTACATAAGGAAGACATACGGCAAAGACCCGGACGCAGTCTACACCGACGCGGCAACTAACAGCCGTGGCAAACGCCTCAGCGGTGGTAGTCAACTGCGACGGGAAAGCTCTAGACTTCCTAATGAGCAACAAACAGAACATACAAGAAGCCGAAACCACCGCCATCCTAATGGCCATAAGGTGGGGCGAGCACAAAAGGAAAAATCTCACCATAATTACTGACTCCACGAGAGCAATTAGAAACCTAATTTGCGGAATAATTCCTAAAACAGCAAAGAATATAATGCCTCTAACACCGAAAGGCAAACACAAAATAATAGGACACCCGGCCCATCAGGGACTGGAAGGAAATGAAAAAGCGGACTCCCTCGCGAGGCAAATCATGGAACCGCGGGGAGTCTGAGCATTCATACGCCCTTCCTCCATACAGTGCGGCTACCGACCCGACTCCGGTTATGCCGACTAACCAGAAAAACAATGCCGACACCTCATCTTCTAGACGCAGATGAGGCCAGAAATCTTAGGAAAATTCAGACAAATACCTATCCACATAAGTCTAGATTAGCACTCATGTTTCCGGATAAGTATAACGAAGAATGCCATAAATGCCATCAGAAGGCAGACCTCTTCCACACTATATGGAACTGCCCGACCATATGGCAACAGAACAACTACAACACATCAATAGAGCCCTGGGAAGCGGCACTGTCCAGCTCGGACCTCTCCAGTCAGCGAGAACTGCTGGAAAGAGCCAAGCTTTCGCCACTGGCGTCCTGGAAATGGGATTCCACCCTTAACTCCACCCCCTCCCCCTCCACCTTTGTTGTGAATAAAGTTTACCACCACCACCACCACCACCACCACCACCACCGCCCACGTGGAACGAAAACTCGGGGAACTTGTGTACAGCGTATGGAAAAATTTATAAAAATACCAATAGGCGTTAGGGCCTCTAAATACAAATGTTTTATTTTGCGCTCAGAAATGTCTTCACATCAATGCTGGAGTGTGGAGCGGTGAAGCCAATATAAACAAAATCAGTGTAAGCTTGGTTATGTAAGCTCGCTTTCCCACACTATTTGTTACGCAGTGAAGCATGGCTACCTACGGAGGGAGTTTTCCTACACACCACTTAATATACTCCTCCCCACCGCCTCAGCCTCTTTACTGCTCGCCACGCGCGGCGTCTGTCTCCACCCTGCCATTTTATGTGTGATTTGGGAGAGGGGCGCAGGTGCGTGCACGCGCAGGCAGGCTTCACGCTCTCATCGTTGACATACTTGTTCTACTTGGGGGAGATTTCAACGTGTACGTCTTCCGGCCCGATGCGCCTTTACTGCTGTCCTACATGGTCGAACAGTCGGGTTTGTGCGTTACACAGACAGTAAGAGGCCTACGATGCGGGAGGAAAACGAACAGCCCCATGTTTGTCCCTTACAGTAAAACCGTAGTCCTTCCATTTTGGATTGGATTGGAAAAACTTTTATTGGGCCGGCGGTTAAAGCCTTACACTAAGACTTCAGACTTGGCCGGAGTCGCCCTCGCCGTCGCCGCCAGGCCCAAGCCTCGCTTCCCGTCATCGGGTCGCTTCCAAGTTTCATCCAGATAGTTAGCTAGGAAGTACGCTCTATCGCAAATTACAAAGAAATGTGTTTTCTTTCGTGCATTCCTTGCACTGCACCCAGCTTCGATGGTCATCCTTATTTCCAGAGAGAAAGAGTAGTAATTATTTTTTAAAAATAAAAAAAATCAGGGGAGCTTGCACTCTTGCACAAGTCTTGAATGGCGAAGCTGTCGTAGGTGAGCCTTGCCGGACACATAATTAAGTTTATTTGCACAGTTGCGCTTCTAGTAATCGTCGCCATATGCATCGAAGAGGTCGTCTCATTAGAGGTCGTCGTCTTCGTCTTCCACAAGCTCAACTGGCGAAGCCTGCCCACTAAGTCGTGCAAGGCTTGAACCATAGCGAAGCTGCAGGGTTTCTTTATACTTGAGCACTGAAGGACCCATCAGCACGCATTTGTACAAGTCTCAAATTGTTTATTTACATGTTGCCTCGTTGCTTTGCACTGTGATAGTAGTAATCATCATATGCATCGATATCGTCGTGTTCCTCATGCTAAGCATTACACTTTTTTTTTTTCTGAAGCCACTGCGCGAGGTGGGGTCGCCGCGAGGCACACGCTCACGAGCGCTCGGCATTTCTTGATATTTTTTCCCTGCAACGGCGCACGTTACGGCGTCTAAAACAGCTCCGATGTTAGTAAAACATGGCGTTTTAGGAGCCAAGCAGGTGAAACAAAAATAGTCCCCGTGTTTTCCAGGGCGTGGTCATTAGGCGATCAGGGTCCGACGCCGGCCGCTGCGACGCCCGAGACTAACGAACCGTACAGAGCCACACCCGGACGCGCTTAGTTTACGGCATAAACATTCGTGCTTCGTTAGGCGCCAATTAGATGCAGCACTTACAAAATCCCGCTTCTAAAATGGCACTCCTGTACGGCTCTAATTTTCCAGGCATCGTCAAATTTTTCAGGCTACTGTACGAACTTACGTCGTTGTAAAAGGCGCCGCTACTGGTTCAGTAGCAAGCTCAGTTTTGGATACTTTATTACACATCTTTGCGCGTGGGAAAAGCAAGAAGGTTTTCGTACCGTTCATTTTAGGCTCCACCCTAAACAAATCGTGGTATTGAACTGTGTTTTCTGTCCATGCCACTGCAGTTAGTCCAAGTCGTTCATACTAGTCGAGCTTGTACCCGACGGACCGGAGTTAAAGCCCCCCTGTGGAAATACGGGGAATTTCAGTTTTTAGGACGTGGTAGTAGTAGTAAAGCAGATGGGCGTGGTTAAATTCATCCAAAATAATTCACGGGCTTCAACTCTGACTCCTTATTTCCACCCATGGTCGTGCGGCGTCGATGTACCCTGTTGTAGAGTAGTAAATCAGATATACAACGCTCTATTTGGTTCGCGTCGTTATATAGTGGTATCTTATCTTACTACAGTCGATACCTGCCACTTTATGCCTCTCGGGTACATCACGCTGCGATCTTTGCCAGTTATAAGTAACAGTAGAATTCCCCTTAACTACCAACTTCTGCTGACAGCAAAGTAGAGATAAGGCCAGAGCTAGGCACTGAAGACTAAAAAGAAGGAATGGTCAACGGCAGTCGGCAGAATACCAGGAGAATATGAAAGACTAGGAAGAGTAAATAATCGAATATAGTTTACGAATATACTTTACGGGAAATGTGCACACTCGGGTACCTTACGAAGCAGGGAAAAAAGCAAAATGTAAAGAAAAGTATTTATGAAATAGGGGAGAAAAGCGAGCAAGTCCACTAACGGAATCATTCAGTGTCTGCCGGTCAACGTCGGTACCATGCAGAGAATAGTATTATTGCGTCGAAATATTAATACCATTAAACTGCTCGACGATTCATGGCGTGCCCTCAGCCATGCGAAAATTCAGTACGAACAAGTGAATCAGTAACAATTATAGGTGATTCCGGAGCTTATGTATATCGGAAATCGATTACAACCTTTCTTCGAGTCGTAACAGAGTGTCATTTTTTCAGGAAAGTCGCACTATTGCACCGTGTTGCAATATTTCTATCGACTTTTTTCGCACACTACTAATCTCGGGGGCAGCAGTAACCTTCGTCCAAAGCATGGCTTTTCGCTGTCATGCCGAATGCAAGAAAAAGTTCTTGTTCCGGGCGAAAATAAATCGATGTGCGCTCAAAACTCCGCATTTCCTGCCAGCTCAATTGCAAAAGCATAATGCTGTTCTTCTTCCCCGCACCGACAGCATGCAGTATTTTGCGAGAATCCCACGAAATTTCCCCGGCGCTCGTCTGCAGCGATGTCTTTCTCCTGCTTGCACAAGCGAGAACACGCGCCACCACTGTTCGTCTTTCTTCTTAATGACGAAGTACAAGGTTTACCACTTTAAATGACACCGGCTAAAACCTTCATTTGAACAATTCAGCAATAAGAAACTCAGCGATGTACGTGAAATCTCTCAAAATACCAACGTCTTGCACCGTCGGAACGAGGTTGCTGACGTTAAGGAAAGAAAAAGAACCTCGAAAACTGGTATTCTTACGTGCCATGAAGGCGGAAGCATAGCGATTATCACGTATACTTATTTACGACAACGTCTTGTTGGCGTCTCTTTATTCACTTGCTGTTTTTTTTTTTTTTGCTTCATCTTTTGACGCGAATTACTCACACAAGCAGACTGGCGACTATTCACGCGTCAGCTTCCCCACCATCGTCAGAGCTCTCCTCCTCGTTAACGTGTTCCTCACGTACCGCCGTGTGCATCTATCATGGGGCATGCTTCGGGCTAATGTTTGTTACATTATGGCAGGCTGTCGGGTTAGCATTGTGGTTAGCGTCCTCGCTTCCTGCCCTTGCGTCCCGGGTTCAAATCCCACACGAGTCCAATTTTTTCTATGACGCCATTTTGGTACCATTCGTGTTGACGGCAAACGACAACGACAACGACGGCCACTGTCGCTTTTCGCGTTTTGTGAGGCATCCAAGGCTTTCGCCTTGACAGATTGCGACAACAGGTAGCTGTAATCGAAACACAATGAAAACTGTCGCACCACCCCCTTGGCAGCCTATTCGGATCCTCTCAATACTTTGTGGAGGGAAACCCATTGCATTCGCCATTGACCTTTGGAGGCCGTGGCTTTTCTGGTTGCCCCGCTTTCACGCGGGATAACTGCGGGAGATATAGACCTTTTTAACTTATTCGTCTTGGGAGCTGCCATTTTATATGTGGGCTGTGCTAACGGCTCCATAATTGGCGCAGTCGACAGAAAAATGTAACTGCGCATGCGCAACGCAGCCCACAACATGTTCTGATCTTATCACAGATTAACGGATGAAAAGGTTTATAGATGCCCCACGTCGGCAGATATTGCGCCGCTGATCCGTGGACCGCGGTTAGAAGGTGACGCTGCCCAGCTAGCAACAGTGGCGCTGCCTTTGTTGTTCATGAATCTGCGTACGGGCCCGTCGCCCAACTACCCAGCGTAAAATGGATTGTGAAGCTAGTGTACGGCCGAGTAGTCGCAAAAGTGGATGGCATGGGAAGGATAGAAAGGGAACGTCGATACTGACGAACAACAAGACAAAACGTAACACCGAGACGCTTGGAACGCAAAGCACGGCTGGCGCGGTGTACGAGAGGAGTGCGGGCGACACCGTACTGCAGGCCTCTAAAGACGGAGCAAAGTGCGTGCATCTGGCCGAGACCCAATTTCTCCAGCAATGGGGGATAAGACGCTGACGCATTCTTAAAATCCATAATGACTATTCTATTATTTTAATCTTCCAACATGCCGTTATGGCTAGGCATGTATTTTATTTTTTTAATATATATTATACCTGTTGCGAAACGGCTCATGCCTAAAAAACGGGTGCAACCCGGGTTGTGTTGTTTAGGTTTTGATTACTGCTTTTTTTCTTACCTGGAAGTGCAGGAGCACAAGGCATTCCATTCCAAAATATCTGTTCGCTCTTGAGAATGAAACTTACGTAGCGACAGTTTCCTTACCTTCGTCCCGGGATTAGCGCTGCTACTTCAGTATACATCTATAGTATGCAGAAAATGTGCAAGGATGGGAGAAGGCCATTCGTCGACCAGTTAACTGGAAGTCCTCAACTTGGAGTAACTTTCTTCACAAAAAACATTTCCAGGCCATCATTCCAACATGATTCTACCTTCTTCGACAGCATGGTAATGCCGGCCATGCGATTGCGCGATTTTTAAATTCAATGTCCATATTTCGTACGGTACGTCCTCATGTCGTAGTTTTAAGGCAAAAAAAAAAAAGAACATGAGCAGGTGTCCTGTACGCATGCGTGGCCACAGACAGGTGGGTCATTTCAGATAAGATCGAACAAAGCATGGCTGGTCGACCTCTTCAATTTGCTTGAAATTTTTTTACCTCATTCCCGCATGTATGTAATGTGCGGATTTACAAATATTTTCGGCAGAAAAAATTTTGGCCGGCTGAAAAAAAATTTGGAACCCACCCGCGGGGACCCCGGCCGCTACCTGCCCATGCGCCGTGGCCAACTTTAGCGGCGTCTACCAAGAAATATACTGATCAGGCGAAAATGGTAATTTTTATGCTTAATCTACGCCTGGTGTACATTGCGTGCCCGAAATATCGTCGGCTAGAAAAACATATATTTTTTAAAATAAATTTCCAAATCTTGTTAAGAGCGCATTTTGTTGTGTACTTTGCGGGCCAGTATTATTGTAAGTAATGGAGCTACAGCGTTCAAATTTGAGTGAGGGCTGCTCCTGGCAAGCACAAATAAGGGCCGTAAATATCGTGTCTGTGCACACTACGGTTAATAAGTAAATGGCGCACAAGTGTGACAAAAAAACTAAAACACTCCGAGTTCAGAGGCTTATTAAAAAAAAACACTTCTTCGATTTTGCTGAAATTCTCCCCCAGATGTTCACCTGTGCTTGTTCTTCAATGATCATTAAAAACATGTTGCATCATTTTGTTCCTGACGCACCTACAGCGCTAGAAAAAAGCCTGGTTGGCCAGGTCTTCACAAGATCCTGAGACATGAAACAGTGAGCAACTTCCAGTGAATGTGCAGACATTTGATAATTGTTTTTGTACCAAAGGCAAACTATTACTTATATATAGCATTACAGAGAATTCAGCAGTGAAACTGAAATTTTTATGGGAGTTTTGGAAAGAAAATAAACAATCTGCGCACCGCTAAACGTGTACTCTTCGAAGAAAAAACGGAGGAACTCCAGAGTCACGCGCATTTAAAAAAAAAACGCTTCTTCGAGTTTTATGAAGCTTTCCACGGATATTTACCTCCTAATTTAATTGCGTGAGCCATTAAAAAAATCGCATCATTTTGATCACTGAAAAGCAAAAGAGCCTTGCCAAGCATGCTCGTGACAAGGAGCTGAGACATAAAACGACGAGTGTGACTTTCTGCAGATTTCCCTAATTTATTTTGTAGAAAGGGCAGAATATCTTCTGAGTTAAGGAGAATAGAATAGCCAAGTGACACTAACGAAGTCAACGTTTGACATGACAGAGTTCCATCGGCACCCCATTAATACCGTGCAGCCACTAGCTGTTTATTTACACATTGCTTGCTGCATCAATGTTGACAGTTTCCTCAAAGGGGCACAAACAGTCCTCGATTCTTTTAGTTCGCATATATCTGCTTGTGATGACTTCCGTAAACGCCACACGT
>CM023453.1:53585150-53686177 GCA_013339765.2 Haemaphysalis longicornis
CGAAGTAATTTTTCTGTTTCGAGGACTTCGAAATAGCTTGTATTTACTGTATTGTACTGTATATCATCATACTGTACTTATAAGGTATCGGCTCTGACATTTTTTGGTAAATTACTCGTGCTGATATGTTTCATGAATCCGGTGTGCAGGCGCGTCGCGGTCTGGAGCAGCAGTTGCATGCATTTCTGTTATTGCTGTTTGCTGCGGTGTTTGAGTCTGCAAGCCATGCTGATTTTTTTTCTTTCCCCTCCTGTACCTTCAGAAAGCTAGGCCACAACACTCCCATACAAAACTCGCAGTTATATCTTTTGAACAACGAAAACCCGTGTTCGAGTGTTTGGGATTCCCACTTAGGAAGGAGAGGATTAAATCCCCATGGACTCCAGAACTGGCAAAACCATTTTGTTTTCCACATTCGCGCAAGGCCTGAGACGCGCCGTGATACTCAAAACGGTCACACGGCGGCGGAAGCCCTTACAAAAAAAGTGCCCCCTATAATAGACTATTGGCCACGGTCGCTGTGAAAGTTGACGTCCACTGCACTGGCTGCATTTCAGGTGGACGTCGACTTTTCGTTTTCAACTAAGTCATGAAGTCACGATACCCGCGAACCCTGCATGTGCTGCTAGGCGTGGTGTGCAACAACATAGGCATTAAGAATAAGGCGAGTCAATGGAACAACACAACGAAATGGGAAGCGAGTGCCTTACGCGATCGATTAACGTAAGGTTGACTCAGAAACAAGGGTATCACCGCTGCATCCACTAACGATCATTTCCTAATGCATTGGCGACCTTCTTTCGTACCCTGAGCGGCAGACCGAGGTCGCCGTTTCTTCTCGCAGGCCTGTCGCAGCGTCCAAAGGGCCAATCACGTACAACGCAACGTCATCTAGGTGGTTATTGACAGTCGCAGCTTGAACAAATGGTCGAGAGAAAGCAAGGAAGATAAAAGGCAAAGTTTTTGACCTTGGATGGTTCGTGGAGGCGGCCCCGCCTTATCGCAGGGCATCCACAGTCGATATTGTCTCTCTCGGCCTTCGACCCCGCGTAGGTGCGGCACGTTCGAGGTGGCCAGGCCATTAGAAAGAAGACGCGTGGAAGGGCCCCACCGAAAGAAGAAAAACACGGCTTGGTGCACTATTGATGCGACGTGAATGAAAGGAAATGGAAGTTCTGCATCCGAGAAAACATTTTCACCGTGTCTGTGGCCGTGAACGCAGACCGGACAGACACCACCAAGAGCTGTATACCAGCGCTGCTGACTGAAACTGGGACCCAAGCGCGTCAAGTTTTCTCTAGAGTTCGCACCTGTGAAGTGTAAGAAGGCTAAAGGGTGGAAAGTTTCCCATACAAGGCGCCAGTAGAAAATGGGAAGCAAAAAAGCTTCCCAAAAACTTTTTTTTTTTTTTGCATGGTCCTTTTTGTGTGTGTGTGGGTGGGGTGTGCTCCTTGACGGTATTGCCCAGGGGCTCAATTCGCTGTTCTTGTAAGGAAACGCTGTTGCGTAGGTCCAAGGACGGGAGTGCGTAGAGCTCTCTAGGGACCCGTTTTATAAGAGCAGAAAGTGCAAATAGAAACTCGTGTGAAAAGGCAATAAGCAGCCTTCCGGTATCCGTACTGTTATCATATATGAACAAAGCGTAGCAAAGGCGCCAACCAAACTATTCTGCATGCATTAATTAATTATGTATAAACTCCAACCACAGGAATTACGCTGCCCATTGCTGTTTTTTTTTTTTCAAAGTAATTAGAGAGGACACGAGGTGGGGACGAAGGTACTCACACCAATTGCCCTAACGCTTGCAAAAGCCAGGAATAATAATTTCCTAAACACCACTAGGAATCCTAATGACCGAGCATAATTTACTTATAGAAGTTTTATAGGTTGGAAGGGCTCACATTCATGTAGTATATGTGAAACCAGATATCGAAAAAGGCAACCGCAGATATAAACGTACACTTTAGGCGAAGCCATAGTTATGTTATTTGTCGCCAAAGCTATACTGAAACACACATCGGCGTCTCACTAAATGCCACCAATTTCGCATGGCGCAAAACATCAACTTGTAAAATGTCAGTGTTGTGAGAACGATTGAACATACTTTTTGACCATACAATACCATAAATACTACAGTAAAACCTCGTAATAACGAAACGAGATATAACGAAGCAATTTATATAACGAAGTAAATAAAATTCCCTTTGAAATTATTATAGACGCCCATGTATTCAAGACACCGATTTAACGAAGCTAAATTTTCCTCACAGTGTGTTTCACGAACCTTTTTTTTCACAACGAGTATTTAGAGACCATTTTGGTACCCGTCAGGTCAATGCCTTATAGCGCACGACGGTTCACGTCTCATCACAGATGCGGTAATTCAAAACTCGCGCTAGCCACGGGCCGCCAGCTTCAGAGCGCCAAAATGGCTGCAAGCGCCTGGACGCATGCGCGAGGGTGCGCGTCTCCCGGGCTCCCAACTGTGTGCCTGGATGTTCCTCCAAGCACTCTACCGAGGTGCGACAGATTTGCTGCGCCACTTATTTTGGGCTCACGATGACGGTGAGGACGGACTCGAAATCACGGCTGCAGCTGAAAAAAGCCATCATTCACCTCAAGACACCGCAAAAATCTATCAAGGACTGTTCTGTGCGCAGTGTGCCGCCAGCTCCTCTGCTGTCGAATGATCATGAATGAGCCGTTTCGCGTAAGTAAAGTAAAGATCCTATGCTGTGCCTCTCGCTTGTTTTTTCTTGTTTTCACAGGACGATTGAATTTAGGTGGTGAGTGCATCCTCTCTTGCATGTAAATTGACAGTAGAAATGGACATTGAAGTATTAGTTATAATGAAGCCAATTAGGCCTCCCCCTTCAACTTAGTACAACGAGATTTTGCTATATACGAACAGAACCAATCTGCTGTGGCATCGGATGACCAACCAGACAATTGCTACAATCGTGAATGAAGCAATTTCAAAACTAAACAGCAGTGTAGAACGCACAGCCTAAAAATAGTTCCAATAGCTACGTGGATGAACCATCCCGAGTCTAGACACTGGTGATTGACATTCATGGGCGTAGATGGCTTGAGGATCAGCGTTCGCGTATTCTGGAGGCGTAGAAATTTGCTTCGCCGAACAAACCACACAACGATAGACGGTTTACTCACATGAGAACTATAAATATTTGCCGGCAGGCGTAGAGTCAAGAAATACTCAATAAAGGTTTTCTGTTAGCTAGCAGTACTCTCCTGTGAATAATGGCCACTGGCAGCACACAAAAAACCTGGCAGGCGCTTTAATAGCTAAGTCTGAAACCCACAAAATTACCGCAATTCGTTGCTGCTTTTTGTGCGGACTTGTTTCTCTCGTGAATATGCACCGCACGGAAACCAACTACTCTTTGTGCATACATGTTAGTGGACAGCACAAAAGCCAGCCGTGCATGCATGGGCAAAGGATCTAAGGAGAGCCCCGCGCAATCCGCTTGGATTGACTCGCACCGTGCGGTGACCTTATTAAAAAGGCTGCTCGCTCGACAGCGTCTTTTGGGAGACCAGACTTTCCAGGACCGCACGTTGGCTGGGGATTTCAGGTGACACGCATACACACGCACACGCAAAGATACGACCGCGGACACGCATCATACCTGCAAAAGGGAGAGAGAGAAAGGCAGGAAGAGAGTGATGCAGCGAGTGGGCGAGTTGGAGTCCGCCTCGAAGCGTGAGCGCCGGCGAGGAGCAGTGAGGCGATTGAAAATAGCGGCCGCAACCTTCACGTAGAGAAGCGCTACGTCTAAACCAGCGGAATAAGAGTTTCGACGGGCTCCTCACAAAGGGCGCGAGACATCCCTGATGGTTCGCCCTGGCAGAACCGTTGCTATGGCGACTACGGAGTGGACAGTTTTACTCCACCTTGAACTGCAACTCCGGCATTGCCTGTCTTCACTCGTTTCCGCCTCGCCACACGTCTGAGAACATGTGTGTTTCAATCCCCAAGCGGCGGGAAAGCTACAACCACGAAAGCTTGAAAGTGTGGCCGAGAGTACTTGCATCTGGCACTGCTCTTTCTTGCTGCAATGCTTTCTTAGGGACTTCTACTGCACGTTGGTGCAACAATGTACGTGTAGGATCGCGAGGCAATCCTGGCTAGAAAAGCATGTTGTTGCGTAAGCGCATCGGGCTCAAATGCTGCTATTACAGCGAAAAAGAAAAGCCCTTGAGCTGAAGCGTCGTTTTCTTGCGAAATACGTTTCTGACGCTACTCGAAGGAATTATGCACCTTTTTTTTAAATAGCCTCTTTGAAGTTGTTTGATACGTGAGCGACGACCCCTTCTTCAGTTTATCCTCACGAAGAACTCTAAGTGAAAGTGCGCAAATTGGACAACGGTTATAGTTGCCCTCAGTGTACTTAGTCGAGGGAATGGGCGCAAGCTGCACCTCAATTACGGGGTTCTTCAGAGTGTTTGTATTGAACTCAAGTGCAGTATACAAGAACTGAATATGACTTTTAAAATGGTCCATCTCTTTTCTGTGGCACGATTCTTAAAGGGGCCATGAAGTCAAAATACAAGTTTGTTTTATTTCAAAAGATTTCGTGTTCTATAGTGCCCCAAGCGCTTGTCTGGAAAAGATGCTTTATTCACCGCGAGATAAATCAATTTAAGCTAAAATTCTGATTCTCGCGCCAAAACGTGTATCTGAACGACGTTTGCAATGACATCATACGAACAGGTCTTTCAGCTAAACTTGGTGCGGAGCAGAGACTTGTTTACTGTTAGTCAACCTAGATGGCGCCACCACACCGCGCCAAGCCGTTTTCTGCCTTTTGGTTTGTTTTGTGACCATATTTAAACCAACTAGTTTTTGTTGATGCATAAATAATCGTTTCGTGAAACAGAGTGCTGGCCGGCAAATATGGTCACGTAAAGACACCGTCGCTTACGCCAATCGGCCAGTGTCGTCTGAGACAACCCCAAAACCCGGCAGCGCTGTGCATCTAAACCAAGCATATTGCGCGCAGTACCAACAGCAGTACGCCTCTATATTTACGCGTGCTTTCGTAACTTCCACTGTTTGTCCCACCATTCTTGCTGATCCAAAAAGAATGTGCCCTAAATTTAAGCGCAAATAGCTCGTTCGGCAAGCTTATAAGCTCTGCCTAATTTGCGTTTGCTTTTACAGGCCTCCGCCAATGGCAGAGTCGGCTGGTATGACATCATAGGTTCTGTTGCGGCAAACGAACTAGCGGGTCGCATGGCCATTCCCTATTTTCATAATTATATATCTTATTTGAGCGAAGTTTACGTTAAAGTGGCGTCAGCATGATTCTAACGAGGTAATATTTCGAATGAACCAAACTTGCATTTTGTCTTCATGGCCCCTTTAAAGAGGTCATGAAGAGAAATTATGTTCAGTTCATTAGGAACACTGCTTTGTCCGCGTCACAATTGCACTAATTTTATCGTACAATCCGAACACATATTGAGATAGTACAGAAAACATATGAAGCTGTGGTGAGGGCCCAGCCTCTTTCTGGCGATTTCTCTGTGACGTCACGGAATCTGTTTCTGCGATTGTCTGAGGTGGACGTAGGCAACGACCAAGAAACATGACCGTGCGATTGTAGTTGTGGCTTCTGGGTAAGTTTTCCGTTTGTCCCTATCACTTGAATCCTAATGTGCGTCTAACACACGGGTAACTATGTTTCAGTGTTTGACTAAATGCCGTTGCTCCTTCCTATATCCTGTCCACCGTAACGCGAAATTTTCAGTGTTTTTTTTTCGTTTAAAAAGTGACTTACGTGGCGAGGAATGGAGCTGAATGAGTTGCCAAAGATTGGTTCTCTCATACAAAGCTGAATTTTGTCTCCATTGTCCATTTAAATTAGCCACGGCAGCGGGTTTTCGCGCAATCAGGAGGCGCGGATCAGAATTGCGGAGGCCCGCCTTCGTTTACGGCCTCTATGGCGAACGAGTAGGCCAATAGGACGAAAGGAGGGTATTCGTAGAGCGTACAGGGCACTTAGTACCTCACGCTGAAATTAATTCCTCGACTGGAACAGTTGATGGCGGTTAGCTGGCCCTTTGAGCCAGCCCGCCAATTTCCTTTAATAGAGCAGTGGGTGATTTGATTGTGCATAATCGAAATGGTGCGACGCGCGTTGATTCAAAGCTTCAACGTTCGGTCTTGATTGCAACCGTTGCTCCCGGTAATCGGCGGCTACTTCGAATTTTTCGAAGTCGAAGACCAGGAGCCGAGTTCTGTAAAACACGTGCGTCGTTTTGAAGCGACGCGGTGCTGGCATGCAAACGCACATGTTCTTGTGTTGGAGCGTTTTGTGCGTCGGTCTGCGCTCTTGTGCCGGTGCTCCTGCTTGGACAATGCGCCTTATTTTCCCCTTTTCCCGCATCCCCAAGTGACGCCCCAACCCAAGAACACATGCATTTGCATGCCAGTGCCGCGTCGCTTCAAAACGACACCCGTGTTATAGACAATTCGACCCAGCATGTAACGCAGTCAGTCAGTCAGTGAAAACTTTATTACACACCAGTCAAAAAGGGAGCGTTAGGTGCTCCCTCCCCCCATCAGTCGGCCGGTATCCCTTGGGACTTGGCGGCTTCTAGGGCGAGACCGATGATCTTGCGCTGGGTTTCGGAGGTTCGGCTGAGGAGTAGTGCCTCCCAGGATGCTACGTTTCGGTGCGGTTTATTGTACGAAGGACAAGTCCCCACCATGTGGACGAGGTCCGCTCGACCCTTACATTTCTTACATCTTGAATCGACGACTTTGGGATGCCACTTACTATGTAAACGTCTCCAGTAAATCTCCTCTTTTCTACTTAGCTGCGGATCCGCAGGAGGTAGTATCTTCCTCTCCAGTCTATAATATTGCGTGATTTCACTGTAGTCACTCGGCCCTTCGTTCGCCGTCATTTGGGAAGGAGGTTCGGCATGCAAGGCTGAGGCCAACGACTGGACATCAGCAGCGGCGGCGTTGGCGGCGGTCGCCCGGACTGTAAGACCTCGGGCGGTCGCATGTGCTTTCTCATTCCCAATGAGCCCCGATGAGCTGGTGTCCACACTAACGTTACCTCTTCGGTTATAAAGTTTTTTACGTTTGCGAGGATACTCCAAGTTTTCGCTGGTGTTGTTTATTACCTTCAAAAATAGAAATTAAACGTGGGCTTTCTGCGGGCCGGCTATTCGAGCGTCCTTTTAACAGCAGAGCTGTTTAGGCTTTCAGTTCCACCGTGGAGCGTTACCAGCAATCTCATCCCAGCCGAGCGCACGTGAGCGAGCGCCTTGCGAGGAACGCCCGGCGTCGTACAGGCTTGCGCGTGAGTTTGCGCCATGTGAGGATCTCGCAAAAAATACCAAGAAAATATACCGTCCACACGCTCACGTGCGCCTCGTGAGGAGCGCCGGCGTAGGCCAGCACGACCTTCGAGAACACTCTGGCCAGCGTTCGCGGCGTGATCTCTCGCGTGCTTTTCTCCTCGCCGGCTCACGTGCGTCCGCGACCGAAGTGGGGAGCACAGACGCCGAGTTAGCCCTACAGACGCCGAGCGCATGATCTCTCCACTTCGGAAAGGTTCACATCTCTCAACTTCGGGAGAGATGTGAAAGTGAAAGCCTGCGGACAAAACGATCCCGTCCTGCCAGTCACGGAGAACTTTCAAGGACAAGTTCGAAAATCCATGTGAGGTTGCAACAGCCGGGTCTCGGACGAAGGGAGACGGGAAACCGCACTGCAGAAACCGCTCTGGAGAAACTGCTCTGCAGTTACTCCAGTGTTGCACCACTGGTGCAAGCTGTGCCAATTATTTTTCAGTTGGGATCGAGTACAGGGTCATTTTGATTGGAACAATGTACTTGAAGAATGTATTTCTGCATCTACTTAATTGCGAATAGCGGCAATCAGAATCATCCGCGTCGTCTCGTGGCGAACTCATGTTCAAAGCTTGGGCAATACAGCAAACCTGCCTCGTTCCGAACTTCCTCACATTACATGGTTAATGGCGGAAAGAAAGCATGCCAGCCATTCATGTTACTGAAGCTCGCACTTTGTCTTTTTGTTTTGTAGTAT
This sequence comes from Haemaphysalis longicornis, assembly GCA_013339765.2. Taxonomy (NCBI): domain Eukaryota; kingdom Metazoa; phylum Arthropoda; class Arachnida; order Ixodida; family Ixodidae; genus Haemaphysalis; species Haemaphysalis longicornis. The sequence continues at coordinate 53,593,240 of CM023453.1, forward strand.
TTCCATTTTTTTGAAGCCTCTTCTTGTTTTTTTTTTTTTTGAAATACGGAGGTCTCAACAAAGATTAAAAATTGTCTTGGGTAATTTTTGCCTGTAAGGTAATTGTATAAATTTATCTGAAGTAAATACGTTTGCAAGACGGCAACTTTGACTACGAGTGGCATCCTTCTAGGAACTATCAGTGCGCACACATCTCACACAGACGAATCCCGAGGCTGGGGACGTCTGAAGGGGTCAATGCGCGTATAACTCTGGACGACTTGCCCAACTGGCAACAAGCCTCTCATAATCTCTTCATTACCGCTACTACCCGCCGCGGTGGCTCAGTGGCTAAGGCGTTGCGCTGCTGAGCACGAGGTCGCGGGTTCGATTCCCGGCCGCGGCGGCCGCTTCTCTGATGGAGGCGAAAAGCAAAAACGCCCGTGTGTACGAGATCTCGGCGCACGATAAAGATCCCCAGGTGGTCAAAATTAATCCGGAGCCCTCCACTACGGCGCGCCTCATCGCCTGCGTTTTGTCGGTGCGTTAAACCCCACAATCAATCAATTCATTACCGTTACTGTGCAGTTGTCTAGGCGACGCGCCATTTAATCCCGTGCGTCCATTTCAACATAGCTTAACCCATATTGCCAGCCCTATGGCAACTGCCCCACAGAGATCCGCTGCACTATCCAAGTTTCCACTGGCATCGTTGCAGAAATGAGACGGTTTTCCCATGAAATTGCTACCACTAAAAGAAAGCTACAAATAAATAAGCAATGGGGCTTGTGTTACATACGGCCTGGTCGTTTAACCTTGTCTCCGGGGAACGGCGACATTGGCGTCTTAATAATGTATCCATTCGCGGGTATGCTAGCCTCATTTCCTCTTCGTTCACACTCTCACTACAGCGACGACGTTGGCGTGCACATGGCCCGGTGCCGCAAAACGGCAACAGTTTAGAAAAGTGAGAGGGACTGAGACGTGAAGAAGAAGAGCAGAAGCGCTGGTAAGAAAGACTCGATTCGTATACGAGTAGGTCGGGGTGGGGGGAGTTCTCTCAATGTCGCGACGAAGAAGCCACTGACGTGTTCTGGCACTAATTCACCGCCGCTCCAGGGAATGCCGTCCCTCGACAGCAGTGCCGTCTGGCCGGGCTTTATTGCTACGTCTTCACCAAAGTGTCTGCCCCGCAACCCTCACAAAAGAAAATACAGCAGGGCGTCGCACGGACACCTCCAAGATAAGAGGGCCTCGTAGCTCCCGTCTTCTTAGTGACACTAATGACGAGCTTTCCCTCTTCTTCATGACCCAACCATAAAACAAACGCCACTGGACATTGCTAAAGGGCGGAGCACATGTGCGGAGTACGACGTGTTAACCCACGCGTCTTCCCTCAAAAAAAAAAAAAAAAAAAAAAAAAAAAAAAAAAAAAAAAGATCGGTCGTGCGGAGGTCAGCAACAGGCATGAAGGTTGCAGGACCGGTTCCGGAAAGGGAAAAAAAACGTGTGCAGAAATACGGAAAGCACATATGTGCTTCGCCCTTAATAAATGGGCCACGCAGACAAAATACAAGTTTGCTTTATTCGAAAGATATCGTGTTTTATAGTTCCCCCAGCGCGTCTCCAACAGCAAATGATGTCGTATTCACTGATAAATTATTCATTTAATTTAGGTTAAAATTTTTATTCTCCTTCCAAATAGTGTGTTTTCGGGACGTCAGCAATGAGATAGTGATACCATACTCATTCACGGACCGTTGTCCACCGTTGCTTTATTTTTCGCCGTATTTGCACCTGGTTTGTTTTTGTTACTAAAGTAACCGTTTCGTGAAACATGGGGTATGCTCGTCAGACAGGGTCACGTAAAACAACGTCGCTTTCGCCAATCGGCCAGTCGCATGTAAGACAACTCCAAAGCGGCGGAGTGCTGTGGAGCTAAAACAAGCATAGTGAGTCCAGTACCAACAGCAGTGCGCATCGGTACTTCTATCCTTACGTGCATTTTCGTAAATCAATTGTTTACAGCAGTATTCTTACTGCTGTAAAATGAATATGCACTCCATTTAACCACGAATAGCTCGTTCGTCAAGCTTAAAAGTCGTGCCTAGTTTGCGTTTGCTTTTGCCGGCCTCAGCCAATCGCAGAGCTGGCTGGAATGACATCATGGGTTCTGATACGGGAAATGATCTAGTGGGTGGGATGGCCATTCATTTTTTTTTTACTAATTATATAGTTTATTTAAGCGAAGTGTGCGTTAAAATTGGCGTCGGTATGATTCTCAAAAGGCAATCTTTCGAATGAACCAAGCTTGTGTTTTGTATGCGTGGACTTTTACTTTTTTTTTTTTTTTGCCATCATTGCACAGCTGGAATATCGGCCATATCAACAGCGGCCCGAAATGCGATGCTGAGAAGAGAATAACAGCAGCAGCAGCTATTTTCCAAGAGAGAGCAGAGCAGGGTGGGTGGCTGGTGGCAGCAGCATCATCTCCAGCTACTGCACGCAATTGGTTGGCCCCAATAAGGGCCGTTTTTGGTTGATGGTGGTCGCCTGTGGGGGCTCCTCCGAAGGCCTACTTGGAGCTGGTGTACTTGGTGAGCAATAATTTGACGACGAAAACAGTTACGATGAGCCTCTCCTTGCATAAGCGTCATTATGTCCCCACGAACTCGCCCAGTCACCGTAAAAAGAAGCAAGTTAGAAGGGGTGGTTTGGTATCAGAACACCTTCCGAGATTTTATATGTAGCGCATCGACCCCCCCCTCCCCTGGTTTCGGCCTTTTTCCGCCCATGCTTTTGGTGCGCTAGCACTGCGGCTGCCGCAACTGTGGTTTGGCGGCAGCGCTATATATAACCCAGTGAGCGAAGACAGAAAGAAAACGGCGGAAGAAAGCGTGGCGAGAGGGTGAGGGGGAGGCCAGTGTGCTGAGCCCGCACGAGCCGCTCGTCGGAGGCTCGGAGCGTATGGCGAAAGTCCGTAGAGTAGAGCGGCACGAGCTGCTATGGCGCCATCTCTCTCACTGCCTACCTTCACACTCTCGCCAGGCACTACTCCTCCGTGCGTGGGTCCTGCGAACCACGTGACATATGCGCGGGACGTTCAAACACGATTTTCAACAGCACGCTTGCCAGCGGCGGCGACGCGCTGCGAGATAACGGCAGAGTAGCGCGTGCCGCCGTGCGTTCGCTGATCACGTGATCACTTATTGAGACGTAGAAGATATGCGCCGTGACCGAAAACACTGCAGTTCGCGCTGCGCACGAATTTGGCTTTAGGGGGTATATTAGTGCATTTTTTACACAATTATTAGCTAAATTTTAATGTAGAAACGAAAATAAGATAAGAAAACAAAAATTGTATATTATTTGGGTGCAGAATGCTTTGTTTTCACTTTTTCCCCGGTGGGGTATAACAGTCTCCGAAACAAATTTCTGGCCACCCCACTGGTAGCAGTCGCACGCACCAACCGGACCCTGTGACGACAATGGTGCAGTGCGAGAAAGTGACTGCAGAGTTCCCACTTCATCTGTTTTCCTAATTGTTTACCTTAACTGTTAGATGCTTGACGACATCGCCTATACGCGAACAAAAAACGTCGTTGCTTCATACATTTCTGTTTAATTAGAGTGGGACACCCACAAGAACTGTTAATAAATTTCTCTCTCTGCTGCTGTTGTCATACTGTACTTTGATATGCGCGGGACGCTCTGACGTGGGCGGTCTGATTATGGGTCAGGTGTCCTTCACCAATGCGCTTGCGGATGAGGTTTAGATGCGCGCTGACAACGTACGGAAGGTAAAGAGGAAAAGGAATTGAGTATCGCAGGCTACATGCCAACCTATTCTTCGAAAATATGGATGTATGTCGAGTGAAAACTGCGGTAAAAAAGGATGCCTCCTGGAGCGAAAAAACAAACAAACAAGAAAACCGAGAAGAATGGATAACGATGGAACGAGCCCAAAGTTTTTTATTTACGCGAGCGGTCTCAGGGGCAGCGAGGCGGCTTTTATAGAAGTTTGACGGGGTCTGAAGCGACGAAGCAATACGACGGGCAGAACAGTAAAGCTTGGTGGAAGCAGCAGCAGCTATCAGTGCAGTGAATAAAATCAGAATAAAGTGAAATACCCCCGGGGAATTTCGCCAGGCGAGAAACGACTAACTTAAAAGGTGAGAGGGATAGAGCATAAAAAAATTGCCAAGCTGACAGCTGTTTCCTCGGCAAACGACAATGCTCACGCGAGATTCAAGGCCGTAAAATAAGCGTTAAGGAGACGGACGTCATAGTATAGCAAAAAAAAACATATACTGAATCCGCCTGTGTTGAGCCGCTTCTTTTGATGCATTATAAAAAAAAATTTGCCATAATGGGGAGTTTTACCCGAGAGGAAGAAGCGAACGAAGCAACTTGTAAAATATTGCGTCATGGGGGCTCTTTTTTATTCCCTTTTCGTGACACATGGTGACAATTTATTGAGAGGGAAGTTGAAGGAAAAGTTTCGCAAACTGCGATACCTGAAATTTCTCCACACAAACGCTTAATTTTGTGATCAGACATACTGCGTCACTATTTATTACGGTGTCGCGTTTCCCGACACATGCAAATGTGAAAAATCTATCCTGAAAGCCAAAGGCGCTTTCCACATCCTAAACATAGCGTCACGCCTTTAATGGTGGTGTACCATTTTGCACTAACTTTTCGCAATTATGGCTTTGCCTTGTCTTCGCCCAGAGAGAGCGACAGAGAGGGGAGGGGAGAGAGAGAGAAAAGAGAGAGAGAGAGAGAGAGAGAGGGGAGAGAAGAGAGAGGGGAGAGAGGGGAGGAGAGAGAGAGAGAGAGAAACGTTTATTGAAACAGCAGGGACGGGGTAGGCGAGAAAGAGAGTTAGGAGCTGAAGAGTAATAATTTCATTAGGTGCGCCCTAAGGACTGAACTTCATGTGTGCCGAATAAAAGGACAGCGATAAAGAAATCGTTCATGCACCACGCATGTTTCTTAATTTGTGGGCCAGAAACCTGAAAAAATTCTATTTAAATAAACTGGCGTGTTCTGGGCTGACGTGCTTAAACATGCAAGTGTGACATGGGCCTCGGTGACGTTGCCGCAATCACGCTCACTTCTTTTGTAGCGAGATATACGCGGCCTCTCAAAAACGCCGCAGTTTCAACGCACACATTGGTGTCTATTAGATGTAATGCTTCGTATGATGTTTTCCCTTAAGTTTTTCGCTGCTCGCGCTTACCCCTGTGCGCATGCTTGTGAAAATAGTACACTAGTGGTCGAAGCAATTTGTTTCTCAGCCGTGCTTCTGTCCCATGACGCACACTCAGAATGCTAGGTTTTATTGAAGCAAATATGTATTTTCGGTCGTAGCTTCGTATCTCACTAACAAGTCATTTTCGCTTTCAATCGTTACTGCATACTTAACCGACTTGTTATTTGCCTGCGAAGACGAGGCAACAGCCGTAATTGCGAAACGTTCGTGCAACATTCGGCGTTACCATAAAAATATCGCGCTACAGAATGACAAAAAAACTACTGCAAAATCAAATGCGTTACAAATTGCGGGATTACAGAAGCAGCCGACAAGCGCCTAAAAAGATTGCCTGAGAAATAGAAAGAGGAGGTAGGAGCAAAACAGAGCTCAATAAAACAAAGCTGGTGGATAGTGCGGCTTGCACTATGAACCAACGCGGGAAATTTTGGTATCTCGGATGAAGGTGCACTCCATCAGGTCGCGCCAAAAAACAATTTTGGTCGGCGCTCGCGCGTCAACCGCTGTTGTAATGTGTCCATGAATAAATGGTCCAAGCGTTCATGCTGCCTTCCCCTTGCGCTGTCATGTTTTCCTTGACACCAAGTTAGCCGAATAAAAAAAAAAAAAAATGGTGTAACCGAAGTCTGGCGCGTCCACCTGGGGGACTTTACTGCGACTGTCTCACGAACAAAAATGCGCGTATCGTGCGAACTTACAGGAAGGCTATGTTCGCTCTTGCGAAGAGGACAACGGCACGCCATCAGTTAGCTGACAGCTACCACCTGTCCCAATCGTCCCTCAGGGCGTAACACCACGTCAGAGAAAAGGAAATGCGTCCGACAGGCTGTGAATTATCGAACTCATGCAAAACAGCAACGTGGAGAGCCACAAAATGAGAAGCAAAGACAGTGCGCAACTGGGGCTATGGTAACGCCGAAGTTTCCCTAGGACGTTGTCAGGACTATCGCGTAAAAGCCTCCTGCCGTGTTACATATATTGAACTGACTGCCGCGTGTGTGTGACTGCTCGGAACACACGTGCGCGGGCGGGTAAACTCGATCACTGTCATACATTTTTGGGCCTCGCTCCTGTGCGCACGCGTAACAGAAATGAACGAGGAAGAAAGCTATTTGGACGGTCACAGCATAATAACGTTACAACACAAGCGTCGTTGTAAGGAGCTTTTGAAGCATCAGCCTTTTCGTTTTTCTCCGTTATTGCAATCCGTGGGGATTATTCAGCTGTCATGCTTCCTAGCCATTATTGTTGTGCGAGAGATTTTAGCGCGCAGCATGGCGGGCGAAAGTAAGCGCAACTTGCGTTAAGCGAATGAAAGTACAGTGGCTGATCAAGGAGTGTTGCAGCTTAATTGCTACCTGTGTTAATTATCCAGTGTGTTTTCTGATTGATTGATTGATTGATTGATTGATTGATTGATTGATTGATTGATTGATTGATTGATTGATTGATTGATTGATTGATTGATTGATTGATTGTAGGGTTTAACGCGCCCACGCAACGCAGGCGATGAGACGCGCCGTAGTGGAGGGCTCCGGATTAATTTTTACCACCTGGGGATCTTTAACGTGTGCTGAAATCTCGTACACACGGGCGTTTTTGCTTTTCGCCTCCATCAGAAAAGCGGCCGCCGCGGCCGGGAATCGAACCCGCGACCTCATGCTCAGCAGCGCAACGCCTTAGCCACTGAGCCACCGCCGCGGGTTCATTGTGTTTTCTGCTAAGGCTAGTACCGAGCAGAGTTGTGATTACGCTTTTAAAATAACTTTTCGCGTCATTCAAGCGCAGGATTAAAGGGCACTGTGTCGGAAGAGCGAGACCGTGATCTGCGCTCTTCATGGAAATTCTAACGTTTAGTAAGACGTGGAATAACATTCCAATCCTTACAAAACAGATGCGTGGAATGTTATTCTATGATCGAAATAAAATTTTGCTCATCACCACAGCTTAGGGCGCTCCTTAATAAAACTTGGCGCTTTCATTACTTCCTTTTTCCCGCCGCATTTCTCAGAATGCCGCAAATGTCTGCTCTTTATTTCACCCCGTCCACTGTCCCATTTTAGAGCAAGAAGGCATCTGACCCTGCAATCGTCCTAATCATATTTATGTGGTTAATGTATGTATGCTTGTGTTTATTGGCGCAAGGGTATCTGAGACCAAACAGCGCCAAGACTATATTGTAGTGAAAGCTACAGTACGCTACCTCGGGCAGTCTTCGCGGGGTGACCAGATTTGACCTTGAGAGCTAGAGGTCAAACCACGCCCCTTTCGCAAGCGCCCGGCACAGAGCAGCGGCCCGATAGCGGGGAGAGATAGGCGGTACGGGAAAGATAGGCTGATTCTTGGATGAAACCACCGCGAACTTAAACAAAGGCAAAGGAAATGGAACACGAGGCCAGCCGCTGGAAAAAAATTAAATTTTGACATCAAAAATGGTGTGATATAAGCACTTAACACAAAACGATAAAATACACCGTGCATGAGCAAAACAAGTTTACAAAAGCCACGGTGATAAGGTAACTTGATAGACACTGGCTACAGTCAAGGCCCACGAAGATATGCAATTTCTTTGGGACGAAGACAGACGCCTGCTTGGCTGACACATGTGTCTCCTCTTTCTGCTATGTGGAAGCCTTCCATAATTTCGCGGTGCGTTGGTTCACGAGGTCTAAATAAAATGTCAGTGACAGAAAAATTCGGTTTTCATCCACTGCACTTAGTACAATGTGAAGAAAGATGGCATGCTGGGGGCTCTTAAATGACAATTCATGCCCTCTCAAACGCACGTTGATACAACTTGTGTTCAACTTCCTTTGTCTAAGTCGGGCTGGTTTCATCAAAGAATATGTATTTCCAAATAGCCCAGCTTGCAACCCTTCTGCCTAGAGATAGGCGAAGAAGGAACGGAGACGTGTGCTCAACCCGTGACGCCACCTGGCGGAGCGCCCGACACGGAGCAGCGGCCCGATGGCGGGGAAAGATAGGCGGCAGGGGAGAGATAGGCGAGGGGGGAACGGAGACGTCCGCGGAATCCATATTGCCACCTGGCGGAGGAAGGCGAGGAGGCCGCCACCATAGCGATAAGCGCGCGCCACAACGGAAGGACAGGAGGCGACGTGCGGCGTAGAACCCTGTTCGATGGAGGAAGACGAACATCCAGCTGTGGTCCCTCGTACAGCGGCGAGGCTTAAAGGAGCCATGAAGAGAAAACACAAGTTTGGTTCATTCAAAAGATTGTCTCGTTAGAATCATACTGACACCACTTTTAACGTAAACTTCGCTCAAATAAGCTACCTAATTAGGAAAAACGGGAATGGTCATGCGACCCACCAGCTCATTTCCCGCAACAAAACCTATGATGTCACATGAGCTAAGCTCTGCGATCGGCGGAGGCTGGCAGAAGCAGACGCAAATTAGGTAGAGCTTACAAACTAGACGAACGAGCAATTTGCGCTTAAATTTAGGGCACATTCTTTACAAACCAATAAGAATGATGGGACAAACAGTGGAAGTTACGAAGCACATGTAAACATAGAAGCGATAGAAGTACTGATGCGTTCTGCTGTTCGTACTGCGCACAGAAAGCTTGGTTTAGCTGCACAGCCACTACGGGGCTTGGGGTTGTCTCAGACGACACTGGCCGATTGACGCAAGCAACGGTGTCTTACGTGACCCCATTTGTCGAGCGAGCACTGTTTTTAGGGAACGAATATTTTCTCCCAGAACAAAAACAAGCCAGGTTTAAATGCGGGCAAAAACAAACCAAACGTTTTCCACGGTATCGTGGCGCCATCTAGGTTACGGAACGTAAAGAAACGCGGGAACAAACCAACACCGCTGTACAGGGTGGAGACAACCTTTGAACGGTCCCCTACCGCCGCATTGGGCCAACGGGCTCAACGCGTTATTCTTTTCGTTTCCCACGAGACCTATAGCAACGCGAAACAGACAATATGATTCAAACTTCTCAGTAAACCGCGTTGCGGCGATAATTTTAGCGTGGTTTTGACACAATGACTTGCTTCGGCGGCGAGCGAGCAACCGAAAATGGCGGCGCCAGCGTATACGTGTCTCTACCCTGTACGGCGGATGCGTGAATGAAGGTATTCTAGGCTGCAGAGCGGTCGGTTCCTGTGATGTCATTTGGGACCACGAAAACGCACGATTGAGCGGGAAAATCAAAATTTTAACCTAAATTGTTTAATTTCTCAGTGAATAAAGCACCGCTTGTATCCGGACAAGCGCTGGGGGCACTATAAAACACGAAATCTTTCGAATAAAACCAACTTGCATTTTCTCTTCATGGCTCCTTTAAACAACGCTGTTGCAAACATGCCTGCATATCATTGCGAAACCACACATCGACCACACCTCGACAATGGGCCTAGCCAGCTAGGGCAGTAAAGCTTTCGCTATCAACCAGGGTTAACGAAAGCTAAACCACAGCAATTTTTTGTACTAATTGCATGGTGAAACACCGGCAGAAGAAGAACGGAAGGAGGATTAAAAATGTGTGACTGGAATAGCCCTACAATCATACGTCGAGAATCATCATCATCATCATCTACGTGGTCGCAATGGTGACAGACAGACAGACAGACAGACAGAGAACTTTATTGAGGTCCAGAAAATCCGTGGCAGTCTTAGTGACTGCGTCCTGCGGATGCGGGCCGCACTTGCGCAGGGGGCGGAAGTCCTTGTTCCTCCGCTCTCTCGCAAGCAATCTGGACAGCCCGGAGTTGAGTCATGTACTCTTCACTTTGTAGGGCTTCTTCCCACTCTTCTTCTGTTATAAAGTCACCGCGCGGTAACGCAGGGCATTGCCAGAGCATGTGGTTTAACGAGCATGTGGTGCTACTACATTTTGTGCAGTGCGGTTGGATGTCGTGTGCGAAGTGGCTAAATACGCTTCTCGAGGGGAATGTACCCGTTTGGAGCATTCTAAAGGCAGTGGATTGTGATCGCTGAAGCTTGGTGTGCGGGGCTTGGATATTTCTTTCTCTCTAGCTTATAGTGTGCCGTGATCTCGTTGAAAGTTTGTAGCGGATCTCTATACTCTTCCCAGTCCTGGTCGTCGAGCGTCCTACGCTGCCGCGGCGGGTGATTTCACGCGCGCAATCGTGGGCCATCTCGTTGGCGTTGGGAATGTTCTGATGTATTTCATGTCCCATGTGGGCAGGGAACCACGTAATGCAGTGATAGCAGTCCTCGCTTCTGTTGTAATGATTCGCGCTGCTTCCTTGGCTATCGTTCCTTTGAGGAACGCACGGACTGCTGCCCTTGAGTCCGAGTAGATGTTCGGTCTCGAAGGGTCTTCCATAGCCAGGGCAATCGCCACTTGTTCTGCGATAGCGGGTTTGTGTGTAACTACGGATGTTGCGTTCAGCAGTTTGCCAGCAGGGTCGGTCACGACCGCCACGTATTTACTGGAACGGCCGTATCGTGCTGCATCCACGAACGTCGACGTTCGCCGCCCTTCTTGTGCAATTTTCAGTAGCGCCTTGGGGCCCCGGCCGCCCTCCTGCCTTCGTTGAATTGCGGGTGTATGTTGCGAGGGATGGGCCTGGTTTCGAAGGTCTCCCTGGTTTTCCCCTCGAGTTTTACTTGGTATGCTTCAAAATTTTCGGGGATGTGCCCCGTGGTGAGGAGTATGGCCCTCCCTGCTCTCGTAGTTAAGAGTCTTTGCTTTTGGGCTTCTCTTTGTGCCTCGATGATCTCCGTTAGTTTGTTGTGTACACCCCGTCTTTCAACCTTTTCAGTGCTGGCACTAATAGGGAGACCAAGTACCCTCTTGAGCATTTCCTAATGAGCGTGTCGACTTTGACCACCTCGGTTTTGGCCCAGTCTACCGCTGCTGCGACGTAGTGTACGTGACTCATTAAGGGAAAGGGGTTGTAAAGTCTTAGGAGGTTGTCTTCCGTTAAGCCCCCTCGTCTGTTCGATACTCGTGCGACGAGTCGGATTGTGTCTTCCGATTTCTTGGCGAGCTTTTTTATAGTTCTTGTATTCTGTCCTCGGGATTGTATCATTAGCCCGAGGACCCCCAGTGTGTCTACTATGGGGATGGTTTGCCCGTATTGCGTTTCGATTCTTATGTTCATTTGGTTAGGGTGTGGTTGACCTCTACCGCCCTTCCTGTTAGACCTGTACAGGAGCAGTTCCGATTTCTCCGGCGACAGCTGGAGACCCGAGTCACGGATGTAGCTCTCCGTTGTCTCGAGCGCAGTCTGCAGGGCGTGTTCGGTTTCTGCTTCTGATCCTCCAAGACTCCATACCGTGATGTCGTCTGCATAGACGGCGTGGTTGATTCCTTTAATTGTACTTAATCTGTCCCGACAGTCCTTTCATGGTGAGGTTAAATAGCAAGGGAGACAAGACGGCTCCTTGGGGTGTTCCCTTTCGGCCCCAGCTTGAATTTTCGTGATTGGAGGAGTCCGATCTTGATCGTTGCTTTCCGGTCTCTGAGGAACGACTTAATGTACGAATGGAATTTCGCCCCCAGGTTCTCTTTGGAAATGGCTTCAAGGATGAAGGCAGTGCCCGTGCAGCCAGGTATAGCGCCACCGCAGCAAGGTAGGTGAAGACGAAGATGATGAAGAAGAAGCCAGCAAGGTCCCCAACGGTCCTGTTCACATCAGCCGCCTCTGCAAAGATGTTCGAGGGTTCCCAGGCTTTCCTTATGCGCGCCGAGGGTGGAGGCCAGCCTCGAGCTAAGAAGTGCAACAAGCCGTTGCTTTCCATGAAAATCTAATACATCTGCGTCGGCGTCGGCATCGCGTCGGCGATGGTCTCGTTCGTATCATCGGCTCCATCTTGGCCCAGCGCAAAACCGGCTACCCAACCGACACCCTTTCATCATCCCCATCCTCAGGCACCGCCATCTCCAGGGCAGTCACCCAGTCCGGAAACCTGCACGTACTGAGGCCGGATATATTCGAGAAGGGGTTATGCATGCTTCGACCAGCCTTGTACCTGGTCGGGGTTTACCCCTGCCTTCGCCGCGAAAGTTGCATCCTCATCGCTGAGGCTGATGCTGATTATCGGAGTCCTGGCTGACCTTCACGAAGATGCGCTCTGCTACTCCGACAGGCCGTTCCGATGCCCCACCGTTCTCTGAAGTGCAGGCCTGACTGTAGATTTTAGGGCTCCAGGAGTGTGCTCTAAAATGAGCGCTGTGGTAGCGACAATGACCTCTTAACTTGCGTCAGTACCGTGCTACCCCCTCCTTCCTGCTTTTGAACGAATATTAAATAATTTTGCAGTAAAATGTCTTGTCACAAGCCCAACACTCTCGCAAAACGCAGTTGACTTCAGATTTAAGATTTTATGTCTAGGAGCCCTGTACTTCGTTGCGCAGGACACAGAAAGCGCTCCACAAGGTTCAGTAGGCAAGGCGTGGCGCTGCTGCGCCAGGAAGCACGGGCCACCGCATTGTTACCACATCGCGGCGATCTGCTTTGTTAAGGGGTTGTCAGCCGCAAATACATCGACTTGTGAGGAAACTCTTTGTAGCAAAGCCAGTAACAAATGTTGCCCTTTTGTCCCCTTCGTGTCCCCTTCTTGAGTGACAGAGAGGAACGCACTTTACGTGACCCGCTGACCAACTTCCGCGCCCTCGCCGCAGAGCGAGATGCCCCGTCACGTGGACTTTAGCGCTCGCTCACCCAGCCGACGCGAACGGCTATAAAAGACGCGTGTCGCAGCATGTGTTTACACTAACCTGGCGCAGAGTGTTATGAATGCGACGTCCGGAGTCTTCGTTAATTAAAGGTGGTTCGAAAAATTACCGGCGCGGCGAACGGATAAAAAGCAAAGAAAAATAAGCGGGTGAAGTATTTGAAACAGGGACCTACAGACTGCGAGACGAACACGCATCTCTTGCAGTCCATACTTCGGCAATACTGGACGCCGCTCACTCGCACTCACAATTTTTTTTTCCTCAAGCACTCATTTGGGCTCACGCTCACCACTCGCCCTAACTCGCGGGGATAGCTAGACAGACAGGCAGATAGACAGAGCAAAATTTTCGGGTTTAATTAGCCCAAGAACGACTGCCCTTGTGCAGGAGCCTTCGCGTTCGCGAAGCTGTGCTACTAAGAATAAGGCAGCAGCACCGCTTTGCGGGCCTCCAAACGAAGACCCGCGAAGCGTCCGTGTCTTCGTACACATCAGAGACAAAGCGTCTCCGCACCGCTCAGAAAGCACCTCACCTGCGCAGTGAGGTTACACTCAAAGGCATACTTCACCATGCCCCGGCGTCACCGGCATTATTGCTAGCAGTTCACAAGATATATATGTTCCTTATACTTGTATATCAAGAAGTTTTACCGAGAGTATGTGAGCGCCATTTTCGGCCGCAGTATTGGTTTTCAAATTCCCCAAAAATACAGTGGGCTCTAATGCCGTCAAAAAAAAAAAAAAAAAAACCTGCGAAGTGCGACACTACGTTAGCTTATAAGGGTGTCCCAGCTATCATCACCAAGTTTTAAAAAAAAGAGAAATTTCGAAACCAAGAAAACCTAGTGCATAATGTTGCAGTACTGTGAAGAAGGGAAGATTTTTTCGTTAATGAGATTAATTAATTAATTTTAATTAATATCTAACTCGAAAAATACTGTCCTAATCACTAAAGTGTCAATGAGGCACTTGTAGGAAACCACGAGGGGCATGTAACTGCGATTTTCAGCGACGAACAAATTGCGTACTCTTTTATTCGACTGAAAAAGGGAAACCCGCAAATATGAAAAATGCCACGTGACGCGCTTACGCGCGCATTGTAAAGCAGCGCCCCCAAACAAATCAGATTGAAAGCAACTGCTTGGTGTTCCCCGCCGAAGAGACAGCGCATCCCCTTGATAATAGCCATGGAAGAGCAGCAACAAGATTCGCGGGACGCTGTGCAGATAAGAACAAACTCGGTCGCGATTTCTTCTTTTTTTTTGTCATTTCATTCTGGCTAACTCAGAGGCAGCCTTTTTGAGGGCGTGCTTTAGGGTGCGCGCGGACCCGCCGTCACGTGGTATTTTCATATCTCGCGGGTTTCCTTTACAGTCAGAAAAAATTTTGTACGAAATTTAGTTCATCGCGAAAATACCGTATTTAGATCCCCCTCGTGGTTCCCTAAAAGTGCCTCATTGACACTAAGGATTGGACAGTATTCCGAGTTAGAAAATTAATTACTTTAGTTAATTAAGTCGCTTTAAAAGAAAAAAATACTTTCCGTTTTTCCACAGTACTGCAAACTTTATGCAGCGGGTTTTCTTTCTAGTTACGCCTTTACTCTTTTTAAATCTTGGGCATGAAGCTGGGACACCCTGTATATGCCAGGGTAATTCACAACCGCAGTCACGGCACACGAAGCGCAACAGGTGCACAAAAAGGCACCCAGAGAAAACTCGCTATTCCCCTAATCCGTCTCCGCAGCTATTGTGGCTGCTACTAATCTCGCATTACCAGATTGTACACTGTTTCGACTCAGTAAAAAATGAAGGTTTATATAGTAATCTTACCGGCAATCTTGTTCCCATGCTAGTCCATCCTTCGAGCCAGCCGACGGCGCACAACTTCCGCAGGAAACTCCTTGTATAACATCATCATTAGTCAACGAACAAGTCCCGGAACATGTCCTCTGAGTTACTCCTCACCTGCAGGCTCCTCCATCACCACTGTGAGGGGCAAAAACAGACTTTACGCGCACTTCATCACCCTGGGCGAAATATTTTTGTTGTGGCCAACTCGCCCACCCAGATCCTGTTTGGAAATGGTAAGCCCAACTAAGTGTCACCATTTTAAAGCTCCAAACAGCAAGAAAGTTCTTTTCACCGTAGTTCAGATGGCATCGATGGCAGCACCATAGTGCAGATGGCAGACGCCGTTTAGTTCACAGAGAAGGGCTTTAACCACGTCTCTGTCACTGCCACACATATCCGCACAACTCTCACACCCATTAGGGAAGAATGGCCCATTAATTTACACGTTTCCCCGCAGGCACCTACGTAAAGCGCCCGAAATCCAAGCACGGGAACGACGGTACACCGAGCGCACTTCCCAGAGCCGCTGCAGCTGAAGCATCGTCTGCGAGCGAAGGCACTGGCTGTCTAGACAGACGTGACGAAGCACCTTTGCGCTGCGGTTAGCGCTCTAGCACCGGCGTCGGGCAGAAAACGCGACTTAACAACGTCATGTTATCGCAGGCGTTGTTGCAGGCAGCTTGCGAGCGCTTGCAACTTAAAAGCATTGCAAGTCATTACAATTACTGACCACGGCAGCCATCTTCTCGTTGGGACGAAGAACAAATGGACGGCTCGGAAAAACCCCGAATGCAGTGATGGGGGGGGGGGGACGACCAAAAAAACGGCATCGTTGCATGCCGACGAAAGCCGTCATGTCCGATGGTTGCCGATGGAGAAGCAGCGCTAAACAGCTTCTGTGGCTGACGAACAATTGCAAGTGAACCGTGTTAATTGGGTTTTAGTGAAAAATCCGCAGCAGTAGCTCAGGGGCTAAGGCTCTGTGCTGCTCATTCAAAGGGCGCCGATTTGATCCTGGCCGCTTCGGCCGTTTTCTTATGGCGGCAAAAAACGACAACGTCCATGTGTCGAGATTCGGCGGAATTTCACTGCGCCGCAAAGCGTATTCTGCAATCCTGCTGGCGGACCACGACAAGATATGCATGCGAACGTGCGGTATATTTACAGCTGCACTGCAACAAAAGAACTTCACGGCCATTCATCTCTTAAATAAAGATTGTGATAACGAATCGGTGAATAAAATCAAAACAACCAATTATAGCACAATCCATTGATCGTAGGGTTTAACGCGCCGACGCGACACAGGCGATGAGGCGCGCCGTAGTGGAGGGCTCCGGATTAGTTTTGACCACCTGGGGATCTTTAACGCGCACCGAAATCTCGTACACACGGGCGTTTTTGCTTTTCGCCGCCATCACAAATTTTTTTTATGAAATTTTTTTTAATGTGGACAACATACATAAACGATTTGCTCAACTGTTTCGCTGTTAATAAGTACGCGGAAAAGTGAGTGAACGAGAAAGAGAGCTAAGAGAATTCGCCAACCAATTCGCTCGTAAATTGCTCGCCGTTCGCCTTACTTAGCGGTCGTATTCTCTAATATATGCCATTGAGGGGACAGCCGCAGCTCTTCGGGTTTCAAGAGTGAGGGGACGCTTTTTTTTCTGCTCCTTGAAAAAGCTTTCATGTATTCCGTCCTCAACGCGGGAAACGTATAAACGTTACAATTACGTTAGGTCAGGCCATTGGTAAAGTGCTACTGAGTGTCGCGTATAGGATTAGGTGGCGTGCGATCGTGGGACGTAAAAAGAATTGAAGGGAAGGCTGTACAGACTTGCACTTGGTTTTGTTACCCTGCAACCCAGACCGCCAACATTACAACGCGCGTGAAACAAGTAACAAGTAACTCTTTCCTCGATGACTACTTGCTTTCATCGCCCGTTTTATGCAGTAGACCTTCGGTCACTCCGTTCTTCTATGCGCCCGCCGTACATCTCAACAAACGGGTCCGCATTTTGTTCCGTTCGAATATTATCGAGGAACACGCACAGGAATGAAACGAAAATTGCCTTTTATTCTAGTATCATCCGTAACCACCGCCCGTACACTAACTTTGAACTGCCTGCCGGCCTCGCCGAAACAATAGCTCGATGTTGACACACACCCGGCCATTTTTCTTGGGCCAGTCGAACTTCTTACAGTCTTATTTTCAACGAACATATTGACCGAGATTCAAACACCTGAGCAGTGCTGCCACAGTCAGCGGGCGGTGTGTGTATGTCATGCCTATTGAATAAATAAATAAATAAAAACATAGATAAATAAATAAAAAACAACCAAACAAATAAAAATAAATAAGTAACCAAACGAACAAGTAAACAAGTAGACAAACAAATAAACAAAAATAAATAAATAAATAAATAAATATTTGCTGATTTCTAAATTACCATGTGTTAATTGTTTCTCCCTGTTCCTTGCTCTGTGTACCAGTTTTGCGTACGTGTGTCGTATATGATGCTCTCGCCCAGTCCTGTAATAGCCCGTAAGGTTAACAGTATCTGGAAATAAAATAAAATAAAACAGTAATAAAATTAGAGGGTCCTTTTACAAAGTGAGCCCGTATTTTGCGTCAGCGTGCCTCTCAGTTCTACTGTCATTGTGTATCAAATCATTGAATTGTTGGCCAAAAAGTTATCGTCTGCTGTGGGTGCGCTCGTGACATTGTTCCAATGAGTGTTAAACTCCAACTTTATGACGCCCTTTCCAGATCTCGCTTGAATTATTGCATTTTGGTTTGGGGCACGACAACTAACAAGAACGTGAATGCACTCCTTCTCCTTGAAAAAAAAAAAAAACATTCGATGTATTCGTGGCGTTCCGTATCTGCATCCCACCAAAGAATTATTTCAGCATCACAACATACTCAACTTTTAGAATATTTATAGGTACCGTCTATTGTATCAGCTTTACTTTTCGAGCCCTGCCCACCATAATATTTTACTAGAATAGTCTGGTCCTTCATTTCGAACTGAAACAGGTCGAACTCGTGAACGACACAAAAATGTATTGTTCCTCGGCGTCGCACTGGCTGCTTTTTACAATCGCTTAGTTACAACATACCTGTGATGCTTAACCGATTACGTCCACGTACTGCTGAATGGGCCCGTATCAGTCGCAAAGAATTGCATTCTAAAATGTTCAACGACAAATTACAGTCATGTTTGCATCAACGTTTTTTTTTTTTTTCATGTTCTTCTCAGGAATGGAATTTTCTGTGGTATGTGTTTGACATTTTGTAAACTTGGATTTCTACGTGATTGATTTATAGCGGTGAAATATTGTTCCAGTGTTCTGTAACATTGCTTCTGTTTTTTTTTTTTTTTCAAAAAACGAAGCTGTGCAATGTATTGTCTGCCACCAAAGTTGCCGCGGCTGCACCGGCGCTCTGGCCCCGTCAAGCTGTTTCGACAGCTTTTTGCCAGAGTGACCGTCAGTTAACATTGTCGACGCTGTACCAATGTTGAAAAATAAACCTCAAGTTGATTTGATTTGATTATCTTTTTCTCTCTTTTTTTAATTGTTTGTGTTACTACTTGTAAAATATGACATTTGTTTCTAGCCCAATTTAGAACAGCATAGTTGCGTGCATTATAAATAACTATTTTTGGAAGCGGAAAATTGCCGGCAGCCGGCACTTTAGCCGGTAGGAATATTCTGCCGGCACTACATTCTGATTGGCTGTTCAGGCTTACTTCATTGTGACGGGTATATCCGCCTCTTCCAAGCGCAGAGTCAGCCGCATGCTGTCTTTTTTTCTGGGACATTTACAGCGAACGCTCTGAAAAGACATGGATATTACGCCTTTCGCTATCCGATTTTGCCATTCGACTATCCTGGTGAGCCGCCTATGACATGTTTGTGTTGATGGTTTTTACAATCTGTGGCGATGTTGCTTATGTGGTAGGCATGCTGAGCCACCAAGATCAACTAATTATATTTCCGAGAAACTGTGGCATTTGTACATAGTGTGTATAATTCAACCAACCACCTGAAAAATGGTTCCCTCTTTTGAACACTTGTGTGTGTTTGCCTGAATTTGATGTAAATGTGCTTCTCATAACTTCAGTGTATTTTTTGTTTCTCGAAATTTAGTCCTCGTACTGTCACGTCTGAGCATATTCTCCCATGCAATAAAGAAAAAAAGAATTACCGTGGCGCAGTGGTTGCGCCCCTGGTTTCTAATCGCGAAGTCGCACGTTCGAACCCACTTCCGCCAAATTTCGTTATTTTTTTTTTGTTTGTTGTGATTTTCTAGGACGGATTTACTCTGTTCATTTATTCAGAAACTCGGTTATTTTGCGGCATTCCTTCGTTAATATTTATTCAAGACCTGCCTTTATGTGTTGGGTTAGGTTAGGTTGGGATGGGAAAGTGACTGCAGGTTGAGAACGTTTCATGCACGATTTCCCCGAAAGCCAAACATTTTGGGGGGCGTGTCTTACTGCCAGTTTAGGTACGCCGTGGCGGCCGCTAGGAGGACCGGTACTGGAAAAGGGATAGGCGTTTCGCACTTGATCTCACCCCAAGTGCTCTCTGCGCATGCGCCCTGTTGCTATAGCAACGGAGGCGCGTCGTCTGCATGGAGTTTCTCAACTCAATGGTCGTCTCCTTCCAGGCCACCGCTCCGCGTGCCGCAGCCCCGAAGTCAAACGGGTGGGCGTGGCACGTCGCTCGTCCAAACGCGCCGTCGGCAGCGAGAAGCCTTGCCGCCGCATGCCCGATCGAGATGTATGTATAAATATTTTTTAAGAAAAGGGGCGGCCCGGGGCCCAAGGGGGGGGGGGGGGGGGTGTGTTGAAAGGAGGTGCAGGGCTCCTCTAGGCCCTAAATTCTTCGGGCTACGCCTGACTCTTTGGCGAACTCCCAAAGGGAAAGCAATCTCTCCTTGGCATGACTATGATTCATGAGCGTCGTCCACTCTTCGTTTGATGGCACCTGTCGGGCGTGTCGGGCTCGGAGTTCACGGAGGCCCCCCACAGTCCCACAGGAGGTGTCGAATGTCCTGCTTGACTGTGGACTCCTTGCAGTACGGGCAGGGGCGGTGGGTCGATGAGAGCGGCGGAGCCGTTGCGTCTGTCTGGATTACTACGTGCCGCCGCTTTAACGTAAGAGCGCCACTTGTGCAGCACATCCTCGGTAAGGGTGAACCCTGTTCGGGCCTTGTAGTCGGAACTTGAGCCCCTCTGGGTAAGCCCTTTGGAAGAGGGTGCTCATTTTGGAGAGTCATGTCTCTCAGGTTTGTCTTCCTTCGTTTTCTCTCTTGTTCGACGAGGTTGGCCGGGTCGACGTCAATCAGTGGTGGCACCGGGTGCTCGGGAAGCGAGTGGAGCGTAGAGTTTTGCGCGCTCGCCATCGCGTGAGCAACCTCGTTTCCGAGGCTACCCGCGTGTCCCGGCACCCAGTCGATGCATACCTGGATGTTGTGGTTGTTCTTTAGTGCTCTGCACTCCTTCTTAATAAGGTGGCACACTGAACCGTCGATGCTTGGTCCTTGAAGCGTTTGATGGCTTCTGTGTTGTCGCACATTACGGTGATTTTTTGTCGGGCCGCCCACTGAGCGCGCCGCCTCGGTGCGTACCGCGAGTGTCGCCATCCGCAAGGCATGGGGCTCTAGTTGTGTGCTTCTAGGCTCGTGATATTTGTAGGCCTGTGACCCTCTGTGTGACCCAAAGGGTGTGACCACTGCAAGGGTGGCCTCCCGTGTCTCCTCATTCCAAGCGGCATCTGTGTACACATTAGTTGCCTGAAGCTCGGGGTCGTTGAAAAAAAAGTTCGAACATGCAGCGCCAGGCATTTGGCGTATTTTGCTCAGCCTAGCGACGAACAGCTGATCTGACGATTGATGTCGTATTTCTATATGCGCAGTTCAGTCTGTATTGGCGGTGAGCGCGAACACAGGCGGCGCTGCGAAGCGCGCCTCTGTGACGTCAGCTTAGGGATTCTCGCATTTGTCGTCTGCTTCACTCAGGATCGCTCTCCCTGCTGTTTCTTTGCGCTCGGTCAACGTCTGATGCTTATCCGCACCAGAATTGGCGTGTGGGTAACTTTTTATCATAATAATAGGCTTAAAATCGCATACAATAGCTCATGGTGTCAATTAAAGTACAGTTTTGGATACCGCTACGGGAGGAACATTGCCGGCGCCACCCCATTCCTCGCGAAGCCGGTCCTGTGCGGAACGCGAAGAGTCGGAGCTAGGCGTCAGCTTCTCATGTAAGCATTCGAACAAAAGGAACAGTCAGCTGCTAATAATCGACAACAGGGAAAATGGAAGACCAAAACAAATTCTAGGCCTTCAGGGCTGTCGGCTTTGGCAGAAGGCATCACGATTCCCGGTAATCATATGTAAGGTAAAACAGTTTTTGCTACCTTGCCGAACGCTCGAAGCGTTTTGTCACATCACTTTACGTTGTCAAGGCATGAAAGTTTGCTGACATGCACTATAGACTGCAAAAACTGTAGGTTGAGTTCCAAATAACCCAGTGTGTATATACGCGCGTGCTGATTCTATACCAGGCATCTAACCAGTATGGAGGTTTATTGAGCAAAACGAGTCACGTCTTCGTTAAATTTATAGTAACACATATATGTTTGTTAGGACCTGGTGGGATATTTCGGAACATTTTGCACAGCCATATCTTCCCGATATTCGGATATGCGTCACAGGAAAACTGCACTGAAGAGGAGGAGGAGGAGGAAGGGGAGGAGGGGAAAACTTTGTTTAACAATTAAATCGATCTGGTTAGTGGGCCGGGTCCTCAGTCCAGGACAAGAGAGTAAAAGTAATTTTTTTCAAATCATAGAACGCCATCCCGAGTAGAACAGGATTTGTTCTTCGCGCCTGGAAGGGTTGAAAAGCAATAAAGAGCTACTTGGAATTCTTCTTCGGTTTGGAGTCTAGTAATATAGGCAGGTATACTATTTATTACGTTAGTTAGCGAGTATATCATGCCTTCAACACCGTAATCATGTCATCATTGTTCGAGTTGAGAGTCAGTTCGTTATGATAACGATATAATTACGATAAAACGGAGCACAAAAGCCGCCTTCGAGTACTGTGGACCACGTTGTTTAGGGCGCGATTGCGGTGGCGTAGCACAAACCTTCTCATTGTATTTGCATGTGAATAAACAAAACACGCTGCCGATATGCACCTTCTTGCACGCAGCCGTAATGACAGCCGATTTGTGAAGAAGGGAATGTATGCCATACAAAATGAAGGAAATATCCACACGACCTTTGTGAAGCTCCCAAACATCCCGAAACATCCTAATAAGAAGTTGGTGACGGCGCAGAAAAATTAATGCGTTGGGCAGAAAAAAAAGCAAGAAACATTATTCCGATACAAGACATATCAACGCAAAAAACAGAAGAAAGCCGCTTTATTTCCTGCTGTGCGATGAGCGTGTAGAGGCCGCTGCTTGGTACGTAGTATTAGACTGTTGAATCTTCATAGGAGCATCTCAAAAATGCTGCAGGGAAGCCTACGCATTTTGAATACTTATCGAGAAGCTCTGAGCGCTGATCCTCGCGAATAAGCTAGAAAGGACGAGTTACACACGATCTTCTGACCGATGCTCTGAAGAAAGTTGTTCTCTATCTCTCGTGTGTTGCAAACTTGTGGGGGATACAGCTTAAATTATTCAGAGGGCAGAAGCTCGCAAAATAACTGAGTCGCTAGAAATACGCTTTTTAACGCACTACAGCAACGAAGCGGGCGATTTCTAGCCCAGGCACTGTTGCCCTCACAAGCGGAGTGTAGCAGACGACAGCGGCGCGAATCCCTAAGCCGACGTCAGAGCCAGGGGGCGCCACTCAAAGATCTCCCCGCCAATAGCTAGGCTACTCGGCGCTGGCGTGAGCTTTCATCGCGATGGTCGCTTGAGAGAGAGAGAGAGAGAGAGAGAGAGAGAGAGAGAGAGAGAGAGAGAGAGAGAGAGAGAGAGAGAGAGGAGAGGAGGGGGGGCTCTTTATTAACGGAGGAAATGCACAGAGGTTTTCCAACACACGTCCGTCGACATGCTACTCTGCAGGAAGGGAAATTGGGAAAGGATAGATGAGTAGTAAAAGGAGGAGGAGTAGATGAAAGGAGAAGAAAAGAGACAGCGTCATATATAGGGACGTGGGATGTAGCGAGGACTGTCCGCCATTGACACCACTGACGCCCTCGTCTGTGCACCATATCTTTGTAGCGCGTGGTTCAGAAACCGACTCCACTATACAGTTGCGATTTTTTTTTTTATGGAAATGATGTCCTTGGTGTATTCTGATGTATTTTATGTTCTTCCTGCTTTGTCGGAAACGATGCTAGTCTCGTGTTGCTTAGTTTTTTTTGTTGCCCCTCCTGCCTGGGAATAGCGGCCTACTGTACAAAGAAACCAGCAAACAAACAAACAAACAAACAAACACAAATAATAAATAAATAAATAAATAAATAAATAAATAAAATAGATAGATAGACTGAATGATAAATACATATGAAACACAAAACAAGGGTGAAAAAGGCAAACGTATACCTGCTACTGCAGGGTTCAAGACATTGCGCGCGTTGCTCGCCATGCGCGCGTTCTTTTTTTTCTTTTCTTTTTCATTCGGCCAGGAAAGATGCTTGCGGGAAGCGAAATAATTTTGTTGTTGGCAAGATACACTTCATCCCGCGGTTGTTTTTTGGCTCCTTCATAAAACCCACCAGGAAGCATGCGGCACCAATTAACGCGAGCGCTCTCAGTAGGCGCGTCCACACAACGCATGTTTGCGTCGTAAATTTGAAGATGCCAAAAGCACGGAGTCATAAAAAATAGTATACGTGCTGCTATATTGTAAACAAAATAGTGAGGGGTCCTAGACATTTCTTGTTGGTTCAGGCACTCATTGAGCTGGATTATGCTAATCAATAACAAAATGCTTGAATGACAAAGAATGGCTGGTCCAAGAATTTATGAACTATACATTTATTAAACAATGTATTTGCACAAGACTGTGATGTGGTCTCTGATAGTGTATGTCAGTGATCAAGAAACCATGCCATTGATGATTGCATAATTTCATTTTTCCTAATTTTGTATTGGCAACTCCGTGTTTGTGCTCTCCACCTAGCGGCCGTCGAGAGAATCTCCCTAATCAGGTCCGGTTGCGGACTTCCTCATGGCGCACCGCACTTGTTTATCGTCGTAACTGCGTAGTTGGCGTGATACCGCCGAAAGGAGACCCAAAGACGGTAAAGCGGACGTGTAAGGAGTTTTGTTGCGTCCCCTTCGATGTGTCGGCACGATGGATGTACAGCAATGGATACTCTCGCGCGTCGTCTGCCTGACACTAAAGTTGACACTAATTGTCAAATTGTCTGCTTGAAATTTGACACTAAGCTAAATGCGCCGAATGCCTGGCGCTTTACGTCCGCATTTATTTATCGCGATCCTATATGCGGCGACGACACTTTTCGCTGCCCGCGGCGCGTTTCGACGTGCGACACCACCGCGCCTTCCTGTTTGAATTTAACGCCCGCGCTGGCCGAATGAAAAAAAAAAAAAAGTACGCGCGCATGGCGAGCAACGCGCGCAAGGTCTTGAACCCTGCAGTAGCAGGTATACGTTTGCCTTTTTCATTCGAGCTGTTCGTCGCTAGGCTAAGCTAAATGCGCTGAATGCCTGGCGCTTTACGGGCGCATTTATTTATCGCGATCGTATATGCGGCGACGACACTTTTCGCTGCCCGCGGCGCGTTTCGACGTGCGACACCACCGCGCCTTCCTGTTTGAATTTAACGCCCGCGCTGGCCGAATGAAAAAAAAAAAAAAAGTACGCGCGCATGGCGAGCAACGCGCGCAAGGTCTTGAACCCTGCAGTAGCAGGTATACGTTTGCCTTTTTCATTCGAGCTGTTCGTCGCTAGGCTAAGCTAAATGCGCTGAATGCCTGGCGCTTTACGGGCGCATTTATTTATCGCGATCGTATATGCGGCGACGACACTTTTCGCTGCCCACGGCGCATTTCGACGTGCGACACCACCGCGCCCTCATGTTTGAATTTGGCGCCTTCGCGTCATGGAAGCAGACGACGCGGCGGGGCGCATGCGCGGCCAAATGTGAAGAATATGCAAGATTTTTCAAGTGACAAAGATTTAGTCTCATCTATATACATTAAGTTAACTTAATTCCTGAACCATATTGGGTCTTTGCAGTACATTTCATCCGTTGCCCAGGGGTAGTCACAAGATTCTCCACACCACAGGAATACATGTGAGCAAGAAATGCCAGTTTCCTCTCGGGGAGTTCGTAGAGAGTCCAGGACTGAAAATTTGAAAACCCCTACCGTTGTTGCATAACGACTTCTGTTGAGTATATTTAGCTTGCAATTTTTTTTCTACTCCCCCTACGCATTTTTTTTTCCCTTCACAGGTTGGTTGCCTTTTAGAGTAAACAAGGAAGACCTAAATGGGATTGAGAAAAAAATGACCCAAAAGGGTAGGAAGGCAGAAAAGGAAAGGACATGAAGAGTCTCATAGCGGGAATGGTGCAGTGCTATCAGCAGTCCCTCACACAGATCAAAAACCAATAGACTACCTTCACTGCACACACTGCCAAGAATGGCTTTGGTGCCACAGTGGATGATCAGCACCCTCCTCAGCAACAGGTCGGCCGTTCAAGACTGCATTTGTGGGGGAGGGGCTTCCTCCTCCTGGGAAAAAGCGCAAGGAAGGGAGCAGGACATTAGAGAGCAGAGATTTTTGAGCTAAAGAAAAAACAGAACCTGACGGCGGTAACTTGGCAAGGTTTAAAAGGCGAAGGGAAAATGTGGTCGGCAAGTGGTTACAAAAATTCAGGGTGTGCTCTTTCAACCACTGATAGAGATCTTGAAAAGCGACCATGGATACGCTGACAAACTCAAAGCATCACCAAACTACTTCAGGGCTTCACTGTGTTGATTGAACTAGCATACACGTTATCTTGCGTCGTACAATGCTTACAGCATTGACAGCACAACATACGTCTAAGAGTACGACTACAGGTGACGACGTCTGGGTGGGTGAGGTTGCGGGGGCGATTCCCCCTCCTCTCAGTGGAATGGCTACTTCTGTGTGCAACACAAAGTGGGCCTGAGAAATAGCAGCAATGGCTGTAAAACCCCCCACGAGGGAAGGTGTTACGGTCAGAGGAGGCTCGCTGTGAAAATGAGGATAGAGCCGATTCTTACATCTTGTGGAGGAGCGAGTTTTTTTTTTTTTACTGGAGGATCTTCGCTCTTTTTTGCTCTCCTTTGCAAAGTTTACGCTGTCACTGCAATCACACGACGAATGTGGTAGTACGTCGAGCACTACTCCCCGATGCACACACTCATCTTCACCTCACAGTATTCGCCATATCACAGCACGGCATCTGTTCGTGTGGTGATATCTGGCATATTGTTGCAACGTGGCTTCTAGGATAGGAAGTGCGATGGCACACTTCCTCCTCGATTCTTCAGGAGATGGGTAGGTGTCGTCGTGGTCGCCGTTTCTCCGACGAGGGCTTAGCACGCCGGCTTCACCCGTGAGCTGGCTGGCTCAGGAAAACACCAGCACAAACGCGAAGCCGAGCGTTAGCAGACCGACGCTGCACTTGGTTTAAGTAAGGAAATCATCGTACTAGCGAACACTAAAGTAACCAGCCACGACAAAGTAACACGCGGATAGCATCCAAGTTGAGAGCGGAAGGAACTGGTGCGTCCATAACACCCGGAAAAAGAAACTCGGCACGCGGCGCTGCATTGGCTGCATTCGGGCTCGAGGCGTGCGGACAATTTTAAAAGTTATCCGCGCGAGGCGTGCGGACAGTTTTAAAAATTATCCGCGCGAGGAGTGCGGGCAGTTTTAAAAATTATCCGCGCGAGGCGTGCGGACAGTTTTAAAAGTTATCCGCGCGAGGCGTGCGGACAGTTTTAAAAATTATCCGCGCGAGGCGTGCGGATAGGGACAGCCCAATAGAGCCGGATGGGACGCTCCCGCCATCTGGTGATAAGTTCAAGAAAGGGTGCCATTTGCTATGCCATTGGTTTCATCACAGGTTTCATACACTAAGACCGCCAGATCTGCCAGATGTTGGCGTTCGTCCCATTGAGCGTCGCGTCGCTCAGAAAGGAGTAGATAGTTGTGTTTTAACGTTTGCCGTCAGAAGTTCTTGTTGCCGCTAATTCCTTCTGAAAATGTCTCCCACTGACGTGGCGAAAAGGCGAAGGCGCCTGAAGTTTTTCAACAGTGCTGTGTGTGTCTGTGGTGTTTTGATTTCGATCTATGCGTACGTTGTGGAAACGCGCTTCGAACGCGACCCCAAGTACCAGCCGATGTGCGATATTAGCCCCCACCTCAGCTGCACGAAGGCTTTCAATTCACGGTACGTGCCAGGTTGACGGCGCGTCATTTCCTCGTCCATTGGTATACGATGTGCGTTGTGCGCGACTTGGCCGGCTGCCAGTTGTCGTCGACGCCGCTTTAATGATTATCCACGAATGTCTATGTACGTTGTTGACCAGGACATAAACAGAATGCAGATGTTATTGGTAAAGAAAAAAAAGATGTTACTTGAGAGATCGCATTGCTGGGCATTATTCGCTGACTATTTACTTTCCTTTTTCTTTTTTAGATATGGCAAAGGATTGGGCCTTGTGCAACGCGTTGTTGGACCCGATTCCGTGCTTGTGCAGCCGAACAGCGTCTACGGGGTTCTTTTTTACAGCCTCGTTTTCCTGTGTGGTAAGGAGCGAAAGCCGTTTGGTTTCCGCTTTCTATTTTTTTCTACGCTGAAGATCTGGAGGGATCCACATCTTCAGTACTCGTGATGATTTGTTTATATCTCGAAGTCTGCGACGACCTCGAGCATTGATTTTAATAAATATCTTGTCATCTCCCGGGGAAAAAAAGGGGGCGGGGAAGGGCACATTGATCACTGATCATTATACGCCATATGGCTCGGCAAACTTGACCAGCATTTCATTGCAGGATCACAATATTGGCAAATCGTAAGGCTTGAACAGTCATCCTGTACCCTTCACCGTCATTCCTTGCATGTCGTGAGAGGTGAAATTTTCCGTAAGCCCCGACTACAGTCCTGAGCGATGCACCATGCGAATGAATCGACTGTGAACTATTTTCAGGAAGCCATTTACTGCTTCAGCAACTTCTTCATTGCTGCTGCCATCAGTGGCCATACCAGTGGGCGAGACTTTTGATGACGGATGTCCGCAATAATGGTTACGGGATCCCAGCCAGTGACACGAACTAACATTTGGAGGCGGGGATTACATGCCGAATCTACACCTGGTGTACGAGGCGCACTGTAGTGGAGGGCTCCAGGTTAACTTCGGCCAAAACCTCAACACGTTGCATTTTAATTTTTCGTATTGTCAAGTCTCAGTGCCGTTTATTTCTGAAGCGAGTCAGAGTCCAGCCGCTGGCTGCGGCTAAAACACATGGGTCGGAAATGAGCATCCCGCTCTCGCGCCAGGGACGTGAGCGCGTGAACGCCGAGCCCGGCACATAGCGGTATGTAGCACACATCCATTGCAAAACGGCCGCTGCAGCTTGACATCGTAGCCACCGAGCTACAGTAGTGTGTGCGACAGTAACAGCTTTGCTGCAAAAATGCTACTGCTACGTTGCAGTACTCATTAAGCCAAGCTCTTTATCGCTTCAGCCAATGTGCGAATTCCTGAATGTGTCGCTGTTATCTCCTCCTCTTTTGCAGGCATGGCTGACGGAAAGCGCTGGAAAATGGTGCACTTGGGCCTGTGTGCGCTCGCCACCATTATGTCCTTCTACCTGGCCTACATCCTCTACTTGCTCCGCGATATTTGCGTTGTGTGTGTTGCAACCTACGTGTGCAATTTCTTGCTCCTGGGTGGAAGTGTGCGTAGCTGGAAGTTGCCCGCCGCTGTGCGTGCGAAGAAGAAAGAGTAACGGGCAATTACCTGCATTTGTGACTGTACACTACGCTCGTTATGTGCCAGTTTATTAATCTCTCAGTGTGGCTGCTACGTGGCACAATACTTTTGGAGTTCGGAGCCCTGGGTGGGTTTACTTGCTCCTGAAATCGCGAATTGTGATACAGTTGTCATAAAAGGTGTTTGTGAAAGTTTGGCAAACACGTGTCCAACATGCAGAGTACAAATGCTTTTTACACTTCATAATCTTGAAACTGCAAAGGTATCTCTCAGAAAATATTTTTCATAAGCGGAGCATTTGGCAAGCTGAGGGCCTTAAGATAATTTGATACACTGAAGGATTAGAAATGTTCCTAACTAGAAACTTTTATTTAAGAGAATATGCTTTGTAACCTGGTAGCATTCAATGTAACGGTGCATTCACAAATGAAATGGCGATGCTGACTACAACGGTCATCATTATTATGTAGCTTTTGTACCACACTTATTAAATGCAGAAGTATTGGTTAACTCTGTACATAAAAAATCTGGCTTCCTGGAAGAAAAGCAGCATACAGAAACTCCAATGGCTGCTTCAAGAATAAAAAAAAACAGGGTTACCGAGTTGGAAAGAAAGTTGTGCAAGTTTGGGTGTGGGTGAGATTTACACCGGGGACTTTGGGAATGCAATAATAACATGCATCCCCAGCACCACTACACCTCAGCAATTGATTGATTGTAGGGTTAACGTGCCGACGCTACACAGGCAATGAGGCACGCTGTAGTGGAGGGCTCCGGATTAATTCTGACCACCTAGGGATCTTCAACGTGCGCCGAAATCTCAAACACACGGGTATTTTTGCTTTTGCTTTCGGCTGTCTGCCAGGCACTGCCGTTCAAGCCCACTGCGGCTTTGGCAGGCCCGTTCCTTGTTTTGTATTTACTCATGTCATCAATAAAGTATTATTATTATTATCAGAAAAGCGGCCGCCGCAGCTGAGAATAGAGCTTAGCAACTCTAGCCGACTAACGATTGACCTAGTGGATGCCTCGTAGCCTTTGAGTTAGGCGTGTGCTAGAGCCATGTACTGGGGTATACATGACTAAGTTGCGCTAATTACAGAAGTGGCAATTATGGGCGTCAGTTATGGGAGTGGCAAAATACGTCCCCACTAAATGTACACTTTACTTGGCGATGTGCGCGCAGGTATTTACTGTCAACAGAACAGGAGAAAGGCGCGCAATGATAATGGCATAATATGAGAAGATAGTGTTCGGCAATTGGGCAAATTGGCACACTAGTGCTTTTGCAATATTTACACCATAAAGAGTGCTTGGTGTCCTTGCGTGATATTTTTACTAAATCACTACAAATGCTTACAACATGGCATAAAATGCAGTCTTTAGCTGCAGTGGCAACAAGAAAAATTACTTAGATGAACAAAATGTAGAGATGTGGCATTTTATTACAATCCTTTGTAGCTAATACTGCAACTTTTCGCAGTTCAATGAGGGCATGAGCAGTGAAATGCATCGTTACATTTGCACAAGGTAGAGTTTTACATTTCATAAAAACTTGATATTTGCTGTCTAGTCAGTTAAAGAGATACATATTGACAAATAACTGAATAGCACAACCTTAGTCATGTGGACTACTTGGACAGTAGTATTACATTCTTATGTTTTCTCTCATATCATTACAATTTGTCCTGCGTTCAAGAAGCACACCCCATTCCTTGATATTTGTAACAGCCATTTCATAGAGCATGCCGACACCCATGCGTGTTTTACCTTTCCAGTGTTTAAAAAAATGGCTTTAATGTAAAGTCTTTCAATCATGGATTGATCAAAAAGTGTGTTTATCTGTAGCAAATGTGTACAAACATGTTGACATACTGTGCGTTTGTCATGCACTGATTGTTGTTTTAGGGGCGAAGCACCTCAGGGGCTCGGGCTGTCGGCGTCTCATGTCGTCGTCGTCGTTCGTTGTCGTATTCTCATGTGGTCACGGTACTAAAACACTGGGACACTTGTTTTCCAAAGCCTCGTGCTAGAATGTAACGCGTACTGAAAGAAGACACTGGGACACTCGGTTTTTAACACCTCGCACTAGAACGATTTATCTCCACGGGCAAAAAAGCGTGCTAAAAGAACACACTGGGACACTTGTTTTTCGCTCGCACCTGCTTGCTTCTATTCCACTCTGTGCTCGCTTTTTGTTTCGAATTTCACTTCTCTTCCGTCTTTGTAATTGTGAATTCTCTTATCATCAGCGCACGCCGTGTGGCGAGGGAGAGACTTACAATCTTTGAATACACTTTTGCACTGCATGCTTCGCCCCTCCACAGGTTTCACGTTAGTGGAGATGGCACGGTTGTTTGTCCATTCATAAGCCACATCAGCTTAATGAGTGCAGTACTGCTCACAGTGCATACGTTTGAAACTGCAGAAGAGGGTTCAGGAAAAAAAAAAAAAAAAAAGATTGGGGTTATTGTAACGAAGTATAGCAGGTGCGATTCGCCATCATAAAAAAAAAGGAACATCCCAATGTTACAAGCCCTGTGTACAAAGGCCTTGGTGGCTTGCCTTCAAACATGATCAACTGATAGTTTAAAAATGAACTAGCCTGGCATGACCACATTGAACTACTTAAAACTAGGACTACCAAGCACACTTAATTTCTGACTGACAATTACTCATGCTTGAATGAGTGCTTTCAAATGCGACTTTTCTCCCCAGACTGTGTCACAT
Source organism: Haemaphysalis longicornis (assembly GCA_013339765.2). Taxonomy (NCBI): domain Eukaryota; kingdom Metazoa; phylum Arthropoda; class Arachnida; order Ixodida; family Ixodidae; genus Haemaphysalis; species Haemaphysalis longicornis. Next base: position 53,624,729 of record CM023453.1, read on the forward strand.
ATAGAACCCTTTGAGCTTAAAAATTTGTAAAATACTCTTGCAAGTGCATTGGTGTGTCATGCCATTACTCAGCAGCATGGTTTTTTTATGCGTGTCCTCTTAAAAGAAGTTCAATCCTACGTGCTTTTGATATGCTTCTATTTTCATTTCAAGTGCCATTTTTTTTCTTACAATGAATTTTGTTTTAGGGTCTTGTTTAACACTAATAATTTCTTAGATACAGTATGAATTGTTTTTCGTGATGCTGCTTTACGCTGTCACATGTAGGCTGTGTTGCTTGGGTCCAAATTGACGTGCGGTGTGTACAAATAAATGAATGTTGTGCAGCTAAATGGTTTAATCTGTCAAGCTTTGAGCAAGCTCCTATTTCCCACAAAGCCTTTTCTTTTCTTTCTTAAAGAAAAATAAGCCCAGTAATAAGAATGGCCACCAATTTAATAACATTACTTCAAGCATACGCCCATGAGATCTTGCATGTTGGTTCTTTAAACAATAAAGTGCAGTTTCTTATGATATGCAATATAAATTTATTACTTTAATACATTTTGACAAGCAATGCCTTTATGGTTTCTCAGCCAAAAGGGTGAATGAAGTGAATAGCGTGCAGACAGTGGCATCTTTGGGCGAGACTTGAAGGAAACACTTGACACAGTTGCTTGCACAAAGAACACTTCGATTGTGAATTTACTATTACGGCATCCCCATTCCCTATAAATTGGCAAACAGCACTGCAACTTGAAAGAAGCCTTATTTACGAGGACCATTTAATTTCTCCGAACAAACTCCAGCCATCAAAGAGCATTAAAAAAACAGCCGAGCAGCTTCAAACAGGTAGCAGGTGTTGTGCAACACGACGTTCATTACCATGTAACATATTCATGAGCTGAAAAGCTTTAAAAGGATGCTGACTGACATTGTGTTGGGCGTCAGGTATTCCAAAAAAATGCAAGCATTGCTTATGCTCCCTCTAATAGCTAGATGCCAAGCTTCTGTTTTTTCTTTTTGCCTTTCAACAACGAAGGAAGGGGCCCGGTGAACTTGAAGGCAGTTCTGAAAAGAATAAAAATATCAAATGGTGCATCACAACACACGAAGCTGGCACTGCATTCTACTGTGGATGGCCAAGGGAGGAAGGAATAGGTGAGATATACCATGCCCAAGGTGCTAAGCCAAGACAGCTCAACTCAATTAAATCACTGCTGTTGGGGTCTGCAAGAAGTCCTGGCTGAAATTCAGCAGTACATCACGCAAATTAACATCCAGTGCAGGTTTCAATTGTGCTACTAGATGGTTAGGTCACTCCAGACCACCAGAACAGTAGTATTTAGGTGGAATGAGAAGTACAACACAAGAACTAAGCCCCTTGCTATCATCACAATCAATTGGCTTGTACTTCAGTCTGGAAAATGGAAATGTGCAGTGAGTATCTAGAAGAAAAAGAGAAGTTCTGTCTCTGCTTCCGTGTGAAAATGCTACACTTGGGAGCATTTTGGGAACACTGCCTTCGCCAACACATTCTTTGGTGGGAAGAATGGCAATGCAGGGCTAGACACTCTGATACTGCACTGCTACCCATTTGCAAAGGATGTTGCACGGGTCAAGTGTGGGGACATCGCTGTGGCCACCCTTGACGTCAGTCCGGCAGAAACGCAAATGCAAATTAAAGACTTCCTCGTCCAGCACTTTGTTTCGTATGCACCAGAGGCTCTGGCTCCTGGTCAAGACAACATCCATGACAAGCTGGCGTTGGTTTTCACTGAAGACTTTAACGTCAAGCTTCGAAAACCGGCAAAACGGCCTTCATGGAAGATGTTAATGGCATGCGACTTCCTGGCTGTCAGTCTTGCCACTCGCCAGTGCCCACGTCAAGAACTGGTGGTGCAACTGGGATTGAGACGAACGTTACGTCTAGTATATCTCGACACACTTGCCGATGCTTCGTTTCACATCGATTCCCATCGATGTGCGGTGTCCTCCACCTTTCTTTAATGCAAAGCATTGTTCACAGCTTCCCTATGATATTACGGAGTTCCCGTTTTCACGAAGCTGTTAGGAAAGGAGCACCGGGACTCGCAATCTGACCTTCAAATCAACAAGGGTGGCCAGGAAGCAGCAATTTGGCCTTCAAAAACGGAGCAGAGTACACAAAGCGGCAGCATAGTGGGGGGGTCCGCAGGGAGTGGAGTAAAGAGTTGGGCAAAGTGGGTGAAGTGAATTATGTTCAACACAATCCTGTTGCACATGTTCAACAGGACTATGTTGCTTTAGAGGTTAGAATCGCCAATGTTTTTGAGAAAGAGCTGGGGTGAATTCTCGAGAAGAATTCCTGTTTGGCTTGCTCTCAACGCGGGCTTATTGGCATTACTTCAGGTCTGGAGAGTCAGTCATAGACAAGCTAAGCTTGCTCATGCGTTTCTGACCACAAGTGCGCTAACGAGCCCACCTCATCCACAGCACTGGAGGGGTCAATGACATTAATTAGGCACTCTCACTGCATATTGTGCACATGCAACACGACCTAGTAAGCCCACGACATGCCCTTGCGTACACGTAGCTAGATTACTTACGGAGGGCGACAAGCTCGGCGCAGAAGCCCAGAAGCAGAGGTGGGCAATGATACAGGTTATAATTCCCAGCCTCTCCCATACCTACCTACCCACTCTCATGCCAGGTACAAAAACACAGGTGACTGGAATAACACTTGTACAGTTGAACCTCGTTACAAGAGACATGGATGTAAGAGACAAATGGGTATAAGAGACACTATTCACCCACATGGTTGGCTGCCCTATCTTTCTCATTAAATTTACCTCTTTTATAACAGACATCGGATATAGAAGACAGTTGGTTATAAGGGACAAGTCACCCTTGAACTTTAATCAATAACCTCGCTTCTAACAGACATTTTAACTTCAGATGCAGTGCCACCAGTCACTAATTGCAGTTGCTTCCATTGCAAAAACGCAGGTGGGCGACAGACGCCTGCAGTCGCTATTTATTATAACTTCAGCAAACACACAGTGGTTCAGTCAGCAATGAAATGACGATGAGAAGCCCTGCCAATGGAAATGCAACTTACAGAAGCGGTTGATGCTTACTGCCATTCATTGGATCGCAAGCGCACATGTGGGCTCTCGCACTCGCGTAGCTCCCAATCAAGAAAGCATCGCAGATGTTGAGTCCTGCTAGCGTAATGAATAGCTTGAGCACACAGTGGAAGAAGCTGTGCGCTCTGGCTATTCATCAGGCTTGTGAACTCAACATCTATGATTCATCTCCCACAAACAGTGAAAGGAAAAAAAAGGTTGTAGAATCGGTTTTAAAAAACAGTGTAAATATAGTCATGAAGCAAACAGATACAGAACTGTTTCATATATTCTGTGGGCCAAACATAAATTAGAATGAATCTTTTGCAACATGTTGTGGCGTTCTTTTGAGCTTATTTTAGTCATACGGTGCCCACATTTTACCAGGGTCTGATTACTAAATGAAAACATGGTTCCCTGCTTATAAGAGACATCTCGTATAAGAGACAGAAACTTCTCCCCAGTACGTGTCTCTTATAAAGGGGTTCAACTGTATAAGCGCTTGACTTTTGCACTGAATCGTTGTGTTAACACGCAGGCACGCCTTTACACAAAGTGCACACATGCACAAAAACGCAAACCTAAATATTTGATCCCAAATTTCGCCAAGTTGAAAAAGAAAGGCTTGTTTGAAAAGCACTAAGCCTATTAATGAAAGGTCTGGGCAAGGTGAATGGCCCTTGACAATTTTCCTGCACAATCGTCTTGGGTTCTGCGCCCTCTTAACAGTGGTGCAACTTTGGCACTCACAGTTTTCAATGCACACATCAAAAGCACTCACAAAAGCATCACCACAGTGGAAGCGCTGCCCTTTCAGATTTCATTTGAGCAGGCTACATACCAATGGCTGTGCTGCTTCATCATTCAATATGGTGGGAACTGATGGGCTAGGATGTCGTTTTGTCAGCGCAGTTTCAAATACTTGCTGGATAACTGCGAACTCAGAGTTAATGGACTTACTGCACGCACATCCAGGCTGGATGGCTCGATGAAGTAAATAACACTAGACAGTAATTTGGCGAGGTTACATTCTAGCGCGATGACTGTTTCAAAACTAGGCTCACCGCTGCTGAAACAGCATTAGTGTTAGTCTATGGGGAAAGGGACGTGCAGATGCATGCACAAACAGCGAGCTCGCCAAGGCAGTAGCAGGTCAAGGTAGATGTTCAACTACAGTGCAGACCATTCATAACGTAACCGCTTATAGTGTGGGACCGGATATAACGCAGGTTTCTGTGACCATCAGATAGCCTCCCATAGAACTCGATTCATAAGTATACTGCTTAAAACGTGGTTGCCCAACGCACAATACCATTTAAAGTGCCGTTTTTTGGCTGGCCCACTGATCGACCAACACAGCTAGGGCATCGCTTTAGGCTTGCGAGAAACGAAACGATGGATTCAGCTATCTGATGCAGCGCGTGCTCCCTGCTCTCCTCTTACTTCGACACACAAAAGAAAAAAAATAAATAGGCACCTTTTAGTTCGCATGTTCGGTTGGTACTCAAGTGATAATCGCAACTGCACCACAACTGCCCTTGCTTGACACACCTCAGAAGATAGCAAGCCCTCCGTGTGCAGTGTGTTGCTTATATTAGAACATTGTGCAGATATGCAACCACCCTTTCCCTTTTCAAACACCTGGAGATAGCGAGCCGCGGCACCGGAGGTTTCCACTACCTGTAAGCTGTGCTGATAAGCAACTGCCTTCGGCATCACAAACACAAGGTGGAATTGAAAAGCAAACAAACAAACAAAAAAAAGGCAACACCTCACTTGGGTTTTTGTTACGTTGTCCCGAGACGTCCATTCCTAGACACTAAGAAATGCAGCCGTGCTAAACACAAACACAAAGGGGGTTAAAGCCACGCTCATGGTTTGTAAGACCATGTAGCAGCTTCTGAGACCCTGCAGCAGCGGCTGATGAGTAAAAAAAACACCAAATAAAGACCGTGCCTCTGTTTTTAAGAGGCTTTCATTTGAGTGATGATAAACAAAGAAGGATTGAAAAGTAGGTTGCAATGCGGTTGGATTCACGCATGTATTGTTTACAGTGAGGCACCACTTACAGTGCGGATTTTCGCAGTTCCCGCGACATACATTATAAGCGGTCTACACTGCAGTACCTTATCTTTAAACAACTGCTTTTAATTTTCAAGTAAACTTTGTGAAACTTGTCCGTCTTGCTGCTTTTTTCCCACTGATTTCTAATATGCCATTATTTTTTAAGCTGGTCAATTAGTTCCCAAGATAATTAGGGATAATTAGCCATTTTTGGTCAAACAATAGACAAAACAGGGTTGGTCAGAAAACTGCAATCTTTATATTTTCCAATACTATGAACCCTGGTGAATGCAATAATCAAAGCAGTTTTTTGATGCATCGCTTGGAACTAACTTTACAGCTCATTAAACTTTGGTGGCACCAGCGGCAAGGAACCATTTCGAATGCCCATTTCAAACACCAAAGTTTAATGAGCTGTAGAATTAGTTCCAAGCGATGCATCAAAAAACTGCTTCGATTATTGCTTTCACCAGAGTTCATAGTATTTCAAAATATAAAGATTGCAGTTTTATGGCTAACACTGTTTTCTCTATTATTCCACCGAAAATGGTTAATTATCTAATTATCTTGGAAACCAGCTTAAAAAATAATGGCATATTCAAAGTCAGTGCGAAAAAAGCAGCAAGACTGACAAGTTCCACAAAGTTTACTTGAAAATTAAAAGAAGTTGTTGTAAGACCAGTGTCCCCCCTTTTAAAGGAAGACTTTGCAAATAAATTGTCAAGATTGTCTGCTAACATGTCTTGCCACATGGACTGATAAAACTCATGCATGCAACTGGTGGCAAAGCTTTCACCAGCTTGATGAGGTGGCAAGGGGTCTCCCAAAAACAACAGGTACTCACTGGCACGTGGAACAGATGGGGCTGAATGCGCAGAAAACTGAAATGAAGAAAACACAGTGCTCAACGTAAAAAAAAAAAATTGTTGTGGGGTTGAATGTTTCCATGCAACACTCCTACAGGTGTGTGTATGCCTGAACCAATGGTCAAAATGTCATGCTAATTTGTATCATTAATAATGAAACCTACACATCAGTTATTTAGTTACGCTTAAGAGCTGCTTTGTCTACAAGGCTGCAAAGGGAGAACTAATTAAACAAAATGGATAAAAAGTATGGACAGGAAGACTAATATTGCACTTGCTTTTTCTTTTTAATTCAAACAAGGCGTGTCCTGCTGCCTCGCAGTGGACTCCATTTGAGCAAAACGAAAAGTTAATTAACTAAATTCCAGTTCAGTAATGTGACAGTAACATTGTTGACAAGGATTTCGTTGATTGTGGGGTTTAAGGTGCTGAAGTGACACCTCGGCTATGAGGCACGCTGTAGTAAAGGGCTCTGGATTAATTTTGACCACCTGGGGATCTCTAACGTGCATCGAAATCTCGACACACGAGCGTTTTCGCTTTTCAGCCCTATCAGAAAAGCAGCCAACACAGCCAGGATTGAACTCCAGTCTTGGGGCTCAGCAGCACAATGCATTAGCCACTGATTGATTGATTATAAGGCTTAACACGCCGAAACTACCTGGTTATGAAGCGCACCGTAGTGGAGGGCTCTGGATTAATTTTGACCACCTGGGGATCTAAAACGTGCACCGAAATCTCGAACGCACGGCGTTTTTGCTTTTCGCCTCCATCAGAAAAGAGCCGCCGCGGCCGGGAATCGAACCCGTGTTTTTGGGCTCAGCAGCACAACGCCTTAGCCACTGAGCCACCGCAGCGGGTTGCATCAGCCACGGAGCCACCAAAACAGGTACCGTATTTACACGATCGTAAGTCGACTCGAATGTAGGTCGACCCCCCCAAAATTGCATCTCTCTCTCTCTCTCTCTCTCAAAAAAAAAAAAAAAAAAAGCGAGCACAGAAAGCAGCTCGTTTGATTGCTGCTGTGAACAAGCACTGAGAGAGTTCTTTGGGCCCAGGGCACTCATGACAGACGGGACGATTCAGCACAGCACAAAAGTGACACAAGCACGCGGCAACGTGGCCGCCTAGAAAATCGTATCACAAAGAGAAGCTCTTCCCTCAACTACCAATACCCCCCATACGGCGGCTCTTCCATCATTGACCGATGCTCCTACAAGAGCCCTACGCTCATGGCGCGCGCAGTATATGTTAAGGGGGGACACTGGTCTTGAGGACATTTTTGTTATTTTTTAACCGACGTGCTTGAGATTTACACATTGAGTGTATTTCAACATCCTGAGCACAAATATGCAGTCAGTTTTCGTCTATGGGGTGTAAGTTTAGAGTTGTGGAACATGTTATGTCACTCCATGTTGGGCAATTTTTTCATTGTCTACCTATGAAAAACTCAAATAGCTTTTATCCCTTTGTGCTCTAGGAGGACCAGGGAGTGCAGCTATACCACTGCAGTAATTTTAGCCTTGTTTCTGGAAACGCTGTAAAATTAGTAAATGTCAGGTCATCAATTTACAATGTTTTTGTAAAATTAACTGCATAAAATCTTGTGCCAGCAAAAAAAAATCTGTACTTCTGTGGTTTTATTGCACTGTTCAGTTCATAAGCTTTCGAATGCAGCAAAAATGATGTAAATCGAACCAGTACATCCCAAGATATTGTACCCGACAGCTGACCATGTGGGAAAAAAATTGGTTCTGAGAAAACAGGGCACGAAGATTGCAAACATAGGCAAAAATGGTCATTTAGGCGACTTCAAAGGGACAAGCTTTGTGAATACTTATGATACAGCTATGATATCTTGCAGGTACATTCTTTGGGACCTGTAGACTGCAAATAAAATTAATACAGAAAATTGATTTTTTGGCAAATTTTCGGTCCTCAAGAGCAGTGTAAGAAAAGGTAATAAAAAAAAAGAAAAGCTTTTGTATAAGCACGCGGAATAACCATGCATTGTGGGTTGATCAGGAAACTTTATCCCCAATCATGAGAACACATTCACTGCGAGATGACAACCATTGAAGCAGCCGCCACTGCCGCGCGATATCAAAACAAACAACATGGCGGCTGACAGAAGCGGCCGCTCGCAATTTCCTTCGATTCGCGAGTACGTTACTCGCATTCAAGAAGCGTTTTGTTCGTCTCTAATAAAGAAAATGAGTATAACCGAACGCCTAGAATCAATGCACGGCACTGATGTAGGCACAATCATATCACGTTCAGCACACTTCCGAACGCACTGGTGGAAGGTTAGCCGCTCTAGGTACGGTGGACAAAGGGCGCAGATCGGGAACGCCAACTTTCAAAGTCGGCATCACCTTTATTGACGCCAGAATGTATGCAATGGTAAACGCTACGCTTTGACCGTAACCACAGAAACGAGGGTGTTGCGCTTTCCCCATCTCGTAGCACCCCTGATTTCTCATTTGTCTTGCCATTACAAGCGGCACAAAGTTCAATTTCGATTCTAAGTCGACCTCTCAACACTGGATTGTCAAACTTGAAAAAAAGGGTCGACCTACAATCGTGTAAATACGGTACATTGTTGCCAAGGAAAGAAGGCTGTTAAGTGGTGGTGCTTGAGATAACTAGGTGGCGATGAAAGGAAGGGGGGGGGGTTACTGTGTGAACTTCACGCTCCATTTTGGCACTTTGTTTGCACAACACCATGCATGCCTGAAGGGCTACAAGGGACAATGGAACCTAATATTCTAATTTGCCTTCCTGTTTTTAGTGTAAATATGAAAGCACTACATTATCTTTGTCCTGAGGACCAGCACTGCCACAAAGTGTGAAGCAAATTTCCTCATTGGCCAATGAAACGGGTTTCAATGGTTCAGCTTATTACTGCCTATCAGTGGTTGCATCATAAATGACGTACAACCTGGGAGTTCTACCAAAATATCAAAATAAAAAGAGTCTACTGAACTAAAAAAAAAAAAAAAACAGCATTGGCAAGTTGCCACAAGCGAAAGTGAACGTCTATGTATATTCGCATTTAGTCATTTTCATCCCTACACAAAAGGTAAGAAGGTGGGATAGACAGAAATAAAAACTGAAATTATGGGCTTTTACACACTGAAGCTGTGCCTGGGCTGTGACATGCACTGTAGTGCAGGGCTCTGGATTAATTTCGAACCCCCGGGGATCTCATTTGCACCTAAATCTCGACATGCAGGTTTTTTTTGTTTTTCACCTTCATCGAACCTGCGTCCTTGGGCTCAGCAGCACAATGCTCTTCTAGCCACTGAGCCACCACGACGGATAGTGATATGGTGCAGGGAGAGAGATATATACAGTAGTGCAGTGTAGAGTTAATTTCTCAGGTTGGGCGTGTAATTGGTAACGGCGGGAAGCGCGACGCCTATCACGTACCCTGTACCCACCCCCCAGTTCCCGTTTAACTCGTGAGGCTGCGTGCCTCATTCGGCAGGCTCAAACCTCTTCACTCCCCTCCCATCACATTCTTCACCGCATCTATCGGCGCCCTGGTCATCCTTCCTGTCCCACCTGTTCTTCCTACCCATCCATCCCTCATTCTTATTGGGACTGCACCCCGCCATCACTTGACCCATCCCTCGCCTCCATCACCTCCTGGGAGCTCTGGTTGTCTCCCCCGCCGACAGTAAACATCCAGGCTGCCCAGGAAGCTCTCTACAAACACGTGCACCGGATCCGCACGGACATTCTGGAGTACTACGTGGATCCGGTGAATTGAACTTTGAAAGTAGGACCTGGACTTAGGTCCTGCGGAAAATAAAGTTTGTTCTCTCTCTCTCTCTCTCAGGTTGTGATGTGTCCCTTAATGTTTGGAGACTGACAACAGTATTTCTGATGTCACAGAGAGTTTTTACGCTGCTCAACCTCAGTAGCAAGAAAGTTTTTCCGACTATCTGAAGCACCTGATTACATACAAAGCATATTATATTACATCTCATCATAGAGAATTGACCACACAAAGCTTTCAATTTTTACGTTTAAATGGAGTCCACCTAACTCATAGCGCATTGAGAGACGCTTACTGGAGAGGCAGACGGAGCAAACGTAGCCAATCTCGATGAGGTTCCGGTGACAGAAGCAAGCCGCTCGGTAATCCACGTGCACGGGGGGTGGGAAGACCATGTAGTCCCTTGATGTCTTGTCTGGGAGAAACAGCCACTGCAAGGACGACACAAAGGGGTTAGCTGCTGCTTCTTCCGGAGCATGCTGAGGGATCCTGGTGAGTGTTTGGTCTACCCGCTTCACCCTTTACTTCACAACCAACCTAAGCCCTGGATCATCATGGTGGCTTAAAGGGACCCTGCAACACTCTTTGAGCAGTGCAAGTAAACCTGCGCAACACTTAGCTTACACTACCAGAAATACCTGACCCAAATATTACACGTGCACGTGAAGCGGTGAGCCCGCAAATCGCTGTGAAAGACGCAGAAGAACCAACCGCGCTCTTTTCAGTTCTCCTCATTATGCACCCCTGGCATGGCCTAAACGACGTCATTGAGGCCATGCCTGTCCGATCGGCTGTCACTGGTCAACTTCGTGGCTAATTTCTCGCATTTCCTGTGACGATCCGCCGTCGCTGGCGTTGTGTACGGACCTCTTTTATGCCTGAACCTGTCGGCACAGTTTTGCCGTTTCTTTTGAGTTTTGAGTGCGCACGGAGTTTGAGTGATGAGCTCAATACTTCCCTTTCAACCAGACCACTCGACAACAAACGTTTATTGCTTCAAAAACGCCCTACCAGCCCGAGCGCGCGCTTGCGAGCAGGCACCCATGCCTGCTTTTTTGTGGCACCAGACCGAAAATAGACCCCCTCCACGTTGCAGAGAAAAGGAGAAAACTCCCCAGCCTGTGATATATCGAAGGCCGTGGAAGAGAACGCCGCGAGCCGCCCCCCTCTCCGGGAGAGAGCGCACAGCTTTTGTCGCGTTGTCCGCGGTCGAGTTGAAGGGGAACGATTATGCGCGATTTCTCATCGCGCGTAGTTTTGGTGATAGTGAATGGATTTTCATAATTCTTGCAGGAGGAGTTTGCTGGGACAATAGACTTTACCCCAAAATACATTCCTAGTAGTCGGTGGTAAGTGCTGCAGGGCCCCTTTAAGTTTACGGCGTCGCAATGTGTGCATATTAGATTAACCAAGTTTCAACTAGTTCAGCAACCATCACAACTTTTTCAGCAACTGTGGCAAGAGCCACTCATAACAGGGTGTACGCGCGTAATGACTACTGTATTTTTTGGTCTATAAGTCGCACCCCCTCAAAAACGACAGTTTTTCCATAAAAAAAGAAAAGGAAAAAAGTCGCACCGGTGTATAACATGCACCGGTGTACAAAACGAACTTGTTAATCAGGTAAACTCATAGAGGATCAGTTTGTTAGAAAGTACGGCAAAAGCACATGGCTGCGGCGGCTGCCACCTCCAAACGCATCCCCTGGTAAGCAGTGCTAGGCACGTGCATCTACTGTCCGAAGTCTAGACAGAACTAACTTCTCAAAAATGGTTTATTTATACACACAGATGGCATGTACTTATAGACGGCGCTTAGGCAAAACCATCGAAGCCTTCTTCCTCCCACCACTAACAAATAATTCATTCATTTAGACCACAGAACTGTGTCTCTTAACATGCGTTGACATCACGCAGCACATAGGCACCTTTTCGTGCGCGGACCACGCGCGGCCGCGACGTACCGGATTTATTTCATACAACGAAAATTTCAGAAAAAAACAAAAAAAACAGCGACTTATACACCGGAAAATACGGTAAATAAAACGATGCACCCCTCCATCTAATGACGGTGATGATTGAACGCGAAGCTCTCTCGTGAAGGATTCCTCCGTTGATACGAAAGCCTAAAGCAGGCTTCACCTGTGCAAAGGTACAGCTAAGGCAGAGTATGCTTTGCAGGTCAAAGTTGGCTTTCCTGCAGCAGCTTTTGAGGTAGACCACAGATGCCATCAGTGAGAGAGAAAGCTTCGCTTTAAGCTTTGAATGTTGGAAAGGCGCATCGGATAAACATCGGCTCCATAAAGCGAGGTACCCAGGTTCGATTCCGACCAGAGGAATCGTTTTTTTTCTTTTGCTTTAGCCGCGATCATCATAGTCCGATAAAGTTGGCTTTCCTGCAGTGGGTTTTGACATAGACTACAAACGTCATCAATGAGAAATAAAAAGCTTCTTTTAAAACACTTATACCCCTCCTACATGGGCGTTTCGAAGGCCTTTGAGTTGAATGTCATTTGATTCAAATGCCACCTTTGGGCTGAGACATGACGTTTTTCAAAGGCCTTTCGTTGAAATGCCGTTTGAGTTAAAGGAGCACCAGCAACTACCTTCAAGGTGCCTTTGAAACGTGAACGGTTGTACTCTCGAGTGCAGTTTCTGCATGCCATAATTACAAAAACAATTATTTACGGTTAAAAATTGGAATTTAAAGTGCACAATCATTATAAGTTTCACTTGTTTTTGTTTCCTATTATTCGCTCTACGATTTCAAGGTAACTTGGTACTCTCAACATCGGTGGTGTGAAAAAAAAAAAAAAAAAAAGGACCTGTTAGTGCATGTCTTATGCGCGCTTGTAGATTGTTATCAATTTGATCACTAATAGTTTTTATGCTCATTCTAACTCTCAAATTTTTGTCAATAGCGAAACAGGGCAGCAGTGGCAACACCAAAACATGGCGGGCGAACACGGAAACTTTCAACTGCCTTTGAGAATTGTCATGATGTAGATCGACGGAACTCCTTCCAGTTTGAATGGCATTTGAAATTTCGAAGGCCATTAGACTGAAATGGCATTTCAAATGCTTGTGTAGCACAGGTATTACTGCCATACTGCTCAGGATCAAACTATGGTTATCACGGTCGACAGTTAGGTGCACCTGCCCACGAGGACATTAGAATAATCAGTTGCAAAGGCAAAAGGAGAAAAACTATGGCTACGTGTACGATATAAATCTGGTAAAAATGCTGTCCAGGGAAAGACAGGTGGTCTCTGCTTAGCTTAGTCTAAAAACATACCTTACAACAGGCAATAAGGTAAATTTGCAGGCAGGCATTAAACTGCAATACTTACTGATAGGCCCTGCCTTTGATTTAGCAGGAAGGACAGAGGCATCAATCAATTTTTAAGAAAGCTTTGCTATTGTGAGAGAGATGATGGCTGTGGCTTGATTGATTAAAGGGTTTAAAGCGCCGACGCAGCACAGGCGATGAGGCGCGCCGTAGTGGAGGGCTCCGGATTAATTTTGACCACCTGGGGATCATTAACGCGCGCCGAAATCCCATACCCACGGCCGTTTTTGCTTTTCGCCTATATCAGAAAAGCGGACACCGCGGCCGAGAATCGAACCCGCGTCCTTGTGCCCAGCAGCGCAATGCCTTAGCCATTGAGCCACCGCGGCGGGCAAGTGTAGTGTGTCGGGCCTTGACTAGATGGCGCCACGGCGACCATCATCATCAGTGTACAAACTAGCACTCTAGGTGCGCTAATAAAGCAAGCTCCCCGCCGGGGCGGGTTATGTTCCTGCTGGAAGCATCGAGCGTGTGTGTGTCTCTCAGGTCTGTGTGCTCTGCCGGGGCGGTCCCTCGGCGTACCCTCTCGGCCACGCTTGCCACCCTCAACAGTAAGGGGGCTGTGGCATTTTTCCAAATTTCAGGTCTTTTAATGCCTGTGCTACGTGGCTGCTTAAAGTCCTTCCAAAGCCGTTGAACCAAATGTCTATCGCGTGCGCCATTGTGAATACACAGGGTGCAGTTGTGGGCGAGAGTTCAATTGTCGGTCGAAAGATACCATGCAGTACAGGCATAAAAGAAACAATTGCTCAGATTGGTGGCATCAGCCATGGCTGCAGCAATGAGTCCTGGGTACTAACTAAAATGTAGGTTATTAATGAAAGATTAGGTGCAAATGCATATACATAAAAAATTGGTGCAGCTTGCGCTAGTGGTGCAAGGCTGGAGAAACAGCAGAGCTGGCGGCCCCGCTCCCTTCGTCGGAGACCTGGCTCTTGCATCATCATCTGCAGCAGCAGCCCACTCGGTCCTCAGCAGAACGAAGGCCTCTCCCATCCACCTCCAACCTCTCCTGCCCCGGTCGAGCCCGTTCTTTGCCTTCAGATTTTCTTATTTCATCCCTCCATTGAGTAACAGGCCTTCCTCTTTTTCTAGACCTGTCTCTCGCCGTCCACTCTCCCACCCCGGTAGTCCACCGATCGTCATCTCGCCTAATTACGTGGCCAGTTCAAGTATATTTGTTTTCCTGTGTTTGGACTACCATATCTTCTACTCTAGTTTGTTCTCTAATTGAGGAAGCTCGTTTCCCCTGTCTTCAAGTGTTACTCCGATCATTATTCATTTTATAGCCCGTTCAGCCAACCTAGGTTTGCTTTCAAGTCGTTTAGTAAGGCGCCAAGTTCCCGCTCCATATGTCATCACCTCACATTTATTTCCAAACTTTCCGCTGAAAGTTCTCCGCGACTGGCAGGCCCGGATCGTTTCCTCAACAGGCTTTCACATCTCTCCCAAAGTGGACCCGCTTAGCACGCACGAGAACCCACGGCCAAGTCCAAAGCAAGTGCCCACGCTACGAATCCAAATGAAACGCTGCGTGCTTGGGATGCAATGATAGCTATATCAAATAGATGTTGGTTTCATAACACGAGGGACCCAGGTTCGATTCCGACTACAGAAAGCGTATTTTTTTTTCTTTCCAATTGGCTGCACGATGTTGTTCTCCACCGCTGCTAACCCGTACCCCGCGGGCCTTTGGGGTGGCCCAGTGGCTAGGTTGCCGGTTTCATGGCGTAAAGGTCCCGGGTTCAATTCCCGGGACCTCCCTAACCAAATTTTTTTCTTGAGGCTTCTGGGTATTCTGTTTACTATGGTCAGATTTGTGTCGGCCTAAACAGCTCGGCTGTTAAAAAAACGTAAACATACCAGCAAGTACTGCAGCAGGCCCGTGTGATTCGGAATCTTCATGTACTTCCCGCCTGTGATGTCGCAGCCCTACGAAAAAAAGCAACAGCATGTCACACGGGTCAAACGTGTTTAGAGTACACAAAAATGTGCAGTTGAAGCTTTCTTAGACATGCCAGTACAACAGGGTTCACTCAGTGCGTCTACGGACGTGAAACAGGGCACAAAACATACTTCTCTAACTTTTTTACTCTCTGTAACATTCATTCTTACGGAAGATGCAAGGCGAATCCGCTCCATGTGCAAACCCTGGCCCCCAAAAAGACAGCTGGATAAAGACAAACACCATACGAATGATCAATTTGAAATCTCACCTGTTGCAGTAACCCAGAGTCTTTTTCGAGAACGCACGCATCAATGATGATGTTCTGAAAAGTAAAATTTTAGTTATTTTTTGGTTCCCTGCAGAAGGAGCATAACAAGATGCCTGAGTGCGTGATGCTGCAGTATTTTTGCAAACACCTGTCAATAATAACTACTCCAGAGAAAGCTTACGAAGGCACGGCATAAAACAGCGTAGTACACATCCAGCTGAACGATGCTGATGCACACCTTTTAAAAACGCATGTCTGAGATTCATAATCATCCCTGGTACATAATAAAGGGGATGACTATGCCTTTAGGTTTTCAGAAGGGACATTCAGAGGTATACTCCTTTTAAAGAGCCCGCAGTGGCTAGCACTAACCTTTTTCTGGCAAGTGAAGAAGACATTCATAAAGTTGAGGTACTGCGAAGCACTTTCTCCAGATGCAGACAGAACCTGTCAGGAAGAGATTGGGAACATTTTGTAAGCACTGAAGGACATTGCGACGTGAAATCACAGTGAGCCTTACAAGTATCCGGGATGCTATCTTCTTCTGCCCGGTCGTCTCTTTTTCTATCCTGTTAATGTCTGTGGCACCATTTCTAAGCTAAGGAAGATGCAGACTCAAACACTACCACAAGCCACACGTGCACACACGCATGCACACGCATGCACAAAAGCACACAAAAAACATGCAGTGCAAAAACAGCAAAGGATACAGCAAACAGCAAGGCAGAGCCCTCCTGTTAGCAAGGTTTCGGAACCCTGGGTCCCACTTTCATCTGTGAACAAAGGATAAAAAACCACATACAAGAGTTTGTCATGCTCGGTTAAAGGAAAACAGGAACAAGATGTTTCCATATTTCTATTTAAGCTTGGTCCCCACGTAATAACAACCTAAGACATCATAGGAGTGCAAATTGCCAAAAGTTTTGAAATCACAGCCCTTAAAAAAAATACGAACAAACTTTCTGTGCACACTTTGTAATCTACCACAAATGTTTGAAACTACCCTAGTAACTGCGAAATTTCGAAGTCATAGCTTTCTATCGTAGATCACAATAAAGCAGCCTCTGAAAGGAAAAATTAAAAACATTCAATCATGAGGACCTTGTCTCAGACTAATAGCTGTTGCATCATTCTCTGTTTTTTTTTCAAGAAGTACTTGAAACTAGGAACATAAAAACTTCTTTTGGCAGCCCTGTTAAACAAAAAAAGGGTGGGAGGCGACCTCTTCTGATTACCATGATTTTGTTTGCAACCCACAAAGTCTGAAATTTATTAACATGAACATAGTAATCGAGAAAAACAGACCAAAGAAACTAGTCTACCCCTAACACATATTCATAGACGAAAAAACTAAAGTTGTTCATGCCCTATGCAAACAGCTGTGAAGCCGGCCGACCTGATCACTGTGTTTTAAGTATGTAGTTTTAATGCGTATCATCCTTTGCCGAGTACCCCTACAGCCAGGACCGTGTAACGTCTCTGCATTTCCACAAAAATGCAGATATTGTGGAAGTTCCACCTGTAATCCCTATAATAGTGTAAATGCAGATAATTGGTCGAAGGAAATTTTGAAAAACTAAAAAAATAAGAAACATATCAAAAATTTCGTAAAATGGCAAAACTGTGTAACGCCCTGCATTCCCACAATAATGCAGATTTCGCGAAAGTTCCACCTGTAATCGTCATAATAGCATAAATGGAGACAGGACAGGATTGAGCAAAAACAAAAAACTCTTCGGCTGTAAAAAACTCAAGACAAGCAGCATAAGAATGCTACGCATTAGTAGACAATTCTTTGAATTTCTGCCGAATTTTTTGATTTCCCAAGCAAAAAAAAAAAAAGCATTTTAAAATTAGTCATTATTACTTGCCTTGACAATTGCAGAGCATTCATTTCAAGAAAATAAGCTTGCACAGCCTGAGAACTCGTCATCGTCAGCAAAAGAATTAAAGTACAGGAATATGCTTTGGAACATTACCGAAGCTTATTGTTAACAACTGTAATACTAACGCAGTTTATGCATTTAAATGCGGCCGCAATCGACACCGACAGTAGCTCAAAGTAAACTGCGATGAAAAGCTGTTACTGCAAGGCAGCAGCATCTCTTCCTTACGTGGAGAAGGTGCTACAGCCGGGTCTGGAATAGGATTACTGGCACAGTTTTCACAAGAAATAAACAAAGATATTTACCTATTATTGCTGCCAACAACATTTCTGCCTGAACAAACAACTGAGAGTGCACTACTACAGACATATGTAATAGAATGTTTATTTGTTGCACCCTCAATTTTCTCGTAAGATAGCTGCACGGGCGTTGTGCCTTCAAAATGTGAATGCAGTCTATTCTACCTATTCCCCCACCAAGTGGTAAACTTGATATCAGCTAAACCGGATGATCCTTAAAGTGGCCATGCAGACAAAACACAAGTTTGGTTCGTTGGAAAGGTTGCGGCGTCGGAATCATATTGACACCACCATTATTAGCGCACACTCCGCTCAAATAAGCCATTTAATTAGGAAAAAAGGGAATGGCCATGTGGCCCACTAGCTCATTTCCCGCAACAGATCCTATGATGTCATATGTGCTCAGCGGTGCGATTGGCTGAGGCCGGCAAAAGCAAACACAAATAAGGCAGGGCTTATAAGCTTGCCAAATGAGCTCAGTAAAAATGGGGTGGGGTGGGGGGTGTAAGCAATGAAAGTTAATAAAATGCACGTAAAAATTGAAGTTCCGATGCGCATTGCTGTTGGTAAGGGGTGCACTATGCTTGTTTTAGCTGTACAACACTCCGCCGCTCTGGAGTTGTCTTACACGACACTCACCGATTAGCGAAAGCAACGCTGTCTTACATGACCCTGTTTGCTGAGCATACCCCATGTCTCACGAAGCAATTACTTTCTACCGTAATAAAAACAAGCCAGGTACAAATACGGTCAAAAACAAAGCAACAGCCGACAACGGGCCGTGGCTGAGTACGGTAGCGCCATCTGGGACGACTGATGGTAAGCAAGGCTGCACAGCTGAGTGACGCACTGGAAGGTCATTTGGATACCCGCTTTTGTGACTTCATGGCAGACGTCACTAAAACTCAACGATTTGGCGGGAGAATCGAAATTTTAACCGAAATTGATTCATTTCTCAGTGAATACGGCATCGTTTGCTGCCGGACAAGCGCTGGGGGCACTATAAAACATGGAATCTTGCGAATGAAACAAACTTGTATTTTGTGTGCATGGCCCCTTTAAAGAACTGTAGCAATGACAGCGCACCCAAATACTTATTAATTTGTACTTCACTGCCTAAACTGTTGGTGTAGTATTGCAGCGAGGTTATGGTAAAAAGTGGTGGTTAGCTAGCAGCGGTGATGTAAGGGTGCTTGCACATGGTTTTCCTAAATTATACCTTCATCTTCCCCAAACAGGCTGCTGTGGTTCAAGCATAAAACAGCAACGTCTGTGCCCAGAGGCACAACCCACTCTGTTACTCCAGCAAGTAAGCTGTCAGTCATTAAAGTTAAGCACGCAAGCATGTATTGGCACAGCAGACGTAAAGGAGGCCCCAGAAAATAAAAACAAACTCCAAGGACACCTAAGTACTTCTTACAAGCTGTGAATGCGAAAGTTTCCAACTCAACACTGCAGAGTTTTGTGTTGTGAGTAATGTTTGCAAGCTGTGCGATTAAACTGGTGTGAAGCACATGCCATGGAATGTGTCACATACAGCACAGTCCTTTTCTATGTTTTATAATACAAAGCACGTGCTATGGAATGCTTCCCAGTTACACTAGTTTACAAGCCACCGAGCTGCTCCAGAGGCTGGCTTGTTTGCTCAACAGGCCGTTTAGTGCTCTCACATTAAAACAGTGGCCAAATTTCATGGTTACAGCTTTGTCAGCTTGGCGTCATTCAAAAGCGCAGTCTAGGCCTTGCATTCACACAGCCCGTGACCTTCTCTGTTACGGCACTGTCACGTCAAAAATTCACGACTGAGACGTAACCGGAGTAGCGTTCGTACTGGAGCTCTCCATCAGAGTACAGGGTCGTCTGCCTAGTGATCAGTTTAGCCTAGAATTGGGCGTGCTTAATCTAAAAAGTAAAGAAAAATGGCTTAGATTTTTACGTGTGCTCAGTTTTTGCTAAATTTGGCCACACAAATTTGTTTTCTGATTGACTGGTTAACCACGGGGCAAGGTCCCGTCATGTTGTCAGAACAGAAACATAGAGCTCGGCTTCCCGTCACCGTCGCACCGTTTTCGGTGAGAAATCGGCCGAGAAACCGTCGCCCATGACGGAAGAAGTTGACATGACGGTGATGTGATGGGGTGAAAAACGACTGTGTGAATGATGCCTTAGAGTGGATTTGCGCCCTCACAGCAGGACTCCACCGCTGTTTTCATTCATAAGCTGTTCGGCAGGCCTATCTCAGCTTCTAAAATCTACAAATGGAACCTTCATTCATGCTGGACGCTGTTGCGAGTGAATCAGCTTTGTACTACATGGTTGGGCGCCACAACACTAATGACAGTGGTTTTAAAAGGACTGCTGGTGTGAATTACAAGCCTTGTCTTCATTGACGGACCAACAAAACCTAAATAAAATTCCAATTGGGGTTTGGGGTTGGAATGACAGCTGGAAAATCACTATGCTAAGCATCCAACTCTGCGAACATCGCACTGTAAGCCTCAACAAACTGCGCAATGAGATAGATGCCTTGGTTTA
Organism: Haemaphysalis longicornis; assembly: GCA_013339765.2. Classification (NCBI taxonomy): domain Eukaryota; kingdom Metazoa; phylum Arthropoda; class Arachnida; order Ixodida; family Ixodidae; genus Haemaphysalis; species Haemaphysalis longicornis. The sequence continues at coordinate 53,644,813 of CM023453.1, forward strand.
GCTCCCGAACCATGTGGGGATGAAAACAGTAAGCATTTGCGCCGTCACTTGCCTGAGAGCACCAATTCTTTGACGCCGTCCTTGATGGCAGTTGTGACGTCGGTGAAAAGCTCGTACTGGCCATCTACTGCGCAGCTATCTTGAGCGGAGGCTTGAGCTTTGGGGTACAGAAACACGCTGGAAACGACAACAACAACAAAAGTCAGATACAAATGAGTCAATTTGCAACCAACAATGAGATTGAGGTCTGGGGTCCGTCTTAATTATACAAGCAGTACCTTTTGTGCGAGTGGCAGGCGATGACAGCCAATTTATTGCACGGATTGAGCATGAGATGGGAGTTGCAGAACACGGTCGCAGCATCGAGAAACTTGCCCAACATTCCCTGCAAGAACAACAAACGAAGTAAGAATTTGCGAACCGCAGCGTAAACCACTGCAAGGAACACGTATTATTCTGCGTCTCAGTGCTAATGTAGCGATATACCGATCTTAAGAAAAAAAACAAACAGAAACAAAGCTTAGAAAATAAATTAAAAGTGAGTGTTGCTGTACAAATTCGGCCCGATCGCTACCTGGTCGCATCGCCACTGACCTCTTCCCCCTGAAGTAAACTCGCACACGGGTTAGTGTCAATGATCGTGACCAGCAAGCTTCCTTCATCCTCTGTAACAAAAACAAAAAAAAAGCGCATTATTTGCATGCTTTCTGTCTGCAGAGGCGACGGACAATTCCGTGTGAAAACTTGAGTAGACAGTTTTCTCGAGCACAAACACAGATGAAATACCGCACCACAAGGCATCTTTGCAAATTGACAGTCTCTTGCGAGAGTTGTATTGACGACTACAAAGTTGTGATTAAACAGGGATGAATACTTCGTTCCACAATTATTTGTTTCTACGCGGTACTGGCATACGACAGAGACGGCGTGCATTTCGCCGGCGTCGTGCTCACGCGAACTACGCAATCGCAGCAAGATCGCAGTCTGAGCTCAAATGATGATGATATTTGCGGCAAAACAAAGAGGGGCAAACTATCAATCTTAGACAAAACGTGTTCCAAACTACAAGGCACCGCATAAAAACATTTTAAACGTTTCTTCATAAATTGTGTGGTATTTTATTTTACAGTTATAAGAAAGTAGCCGTAAGCCGAAGGCGGAAGCAGCCGAAGCCGAAGCCTGTTCTGTGATACCCTCTGCAAGTTCTGCACCTGGCAAGGTCGCCGGTGTCGACTTCGTTCCTTGCACATCGTGCTGCGTTTGGAAGTTCCTCACCATGGCCGGCGGTTTTATGACCACATTATACAACACCGTCTTCAAGAGGACATCGACATTTGCGTTCGCAACCATCGTGGGCGCAGTCTTCTTGGAGCGCTTCTCGGACGCCATAGCGGATGGCATCTTCGAGTCTGCGAACAAGGGGGTATGTTTGAACTACGGCTATGTTACCCAAGTATTGGACGTGAGGTGATGAAAACAAAGTTAATAGTTTGAAATAGTTCGTTTTAAGCATCTCTAGCTGGCCCGACATAGCCAACCAATCACGTCTACCAAGACTAGACCCATGCGGTCTGTACGCAACAATGTTCGATTCGGTAGCATAGAGGATTACACTAAAAGTGTTCTGGCGTAATTTTTGTTTATATAGCTATGCCGAGTCACTCTTCGCACTTTTTTTTTTCGTCTTCGTAATGCTAGAGTCTTCACCCGTGCACTTCTCGATGTGGTTCGTTGCCGTACCATGCCTCTGAACGAACCGCTTTCGCTCACTGACTAGCCATTCACGGTTAATTATCGGCAGTGACTTCAGCTAGTCAAAGAGCTCAATCGGTTTGGCCGGTTAGTAAAAATCAGAATGCTCCCGTACAAGACGGGCGGCACGAAGAAACTGTATTTAAATGACCCAATTGCTTTAGGGCTGCTGAAGAGTGCGGCTGGCGTATTCAGCCACACTTTGCAGCTCTTTGGGCCATTTTAAGAAAGTTGACCAGATTAAAAATGTGGACCATTTAAAGGCTGGTGTTCAGCAACCCATGCATACTGCGAAGTGTGTTGTTGCGATTTCAGTTGTGCACTTCATTTGGCATGTTGTTTGTTGCAGCGACAAACCACAGTGGACCGAAACTTTATTATTTACCCCTGAAAATGAGATATGTGGCGCCGAAACTGTTACGAAAGCGTCGTCTCTTGTCTTTGCAGAGACTGTGGAAAGACATCAAGCATAACTACGAGTAGCAGCGGCGTCAACACAACCGGCATGTGCAGGACTCCGGAAGAACCATTGTGCAAATGAAGAACTTGGAACTGTAGGGAAGCTTCTGGGAAACAACAAATTTACATCTTCCCAGTAAATGCCATATTGACATCAAAGTTGCAGTTGTTTTTCAACATCTTTACCTGCACCTGTTTTATTGATATGCTTAAGTTCCAGGCATGAGTACGAATTACAACCAAATGCAGATATGCCCGCATCTTCATTGACCACTTGCGTTCAAAGTAGACAAAACAAATCCATGGTGAAAATGTGGTTAAGAAATTGTTCTCGTGGAAATCATTCTTGGTAAAGTTTGGAAACACTCGCTTTACTGAACAAAAGTAAACAATAGGGCTCTCGCTCTGGAACAATGTTGGCTAGAGTTGTTGACGATGATGATTAGTGGGCCGTCCCTTTGAATTGGGACGTTGGTTGTCAGCTACCGACTTGCCTGTTCTATTCCTTTGGTTGCTAATGGTATCCCCTATGTAACAAGCTAATGACATGTCATCTTACCAAAGACACTAATGTTTCTATGTTTTATACTCTTTGTTTAATTATAGCGCTAGTCGTAGGGCATGCTCAAAATACTTTTTTTCTGTCAGAGGTGGTAGCTGTCCTAGGCCATATTCCCCTCTCTGCTTTTCGTCCACCAGCATTCTAATCTTCCTTTAGTCGTATGGACAGCCTTGAAGCTAACTCCTTCTGTGCTACCCTTAAATCCTAGGGCTTCTGGTTCCCTTATGTAGATTTGGATGGATACACTCACATTCCAACACAATATGCCGTGTAGTTTCTCTTCCTTTTCTACAGACCACACATACCTCGTCATTTTGTCTGCACTTCCCCACAAAGCTCTTCCTTAGTTCTTAAGCATCATTTGGCGGACATGCAGCGTCCTCTCGAGATTTTACGGTGTGGGTAGTACAAGAGCAGACGGCCCGCGTATGTTTGCATTGACCAGCAGAGAGGCAGTTAAATTTTGTTTATTGGCAAGTTTAGCAAGCTTTATCGGTATCACAATGGTTTAGCTATCACAACTGGATTCAGTGGTCGTACAAAGTCCAAAATCTGCGATTTTCTTTTTCTGGCAGTAAACAGCGCAGTGAGCTCCGGTAAATGGTGGAATGTGCTGTTCGTTTGGTGCTTTCAAGCCGCTTTTTCATCCATGGAACCGTGGTGTCATCCCTTGGGAATAGGTCCTTCGGCGGCGGGCGGTGCATCAAGCGGAACTGAATAATGCAGAAGTAGCCTGGCCTGTACAAATCGCCGTAGTCGAGGCACTGCTGCCATTGTTAGCCCCATTCACACAGAGGCCTGAATTATGGCGTGACACCGTGCACTGTCGGCTTGATTTTCATATTTTATGCGTGTGTGTACGCCCCAATCGATATAAATCTACGGGAATACCAAACCGGTCGATAAAGGCCGACCTATATATTTACACGGGGGCACGAAATCTTAGAATTTTGGCCCTACATATTGCTTGTTGAATTTGTTGATGTGCTTTATTTATTTCTGGTGTAGCTGCGTCAGTGTTTTAACGAGCGCAACCTCTGGGAACAGGTCTCTACTGTTGTTCATTGGTTCACAAAATAATATCCACACAGGGGTTACCCTGCCACGACTTACAGCGGCAAGCATGCGCGCAGAAATGAGCACTCTAACGCTGTGCAATGCTCGAAGCACGGATGAATTTTACTAGCCCTGAACTGGCCCTGAATTTTACTAGCCCAGTAGCGTACAAAATGGCTACTAGCATTGCAAATTAGGGCTAAAAAATGCACAATTAGGTATTCCGCGAGCCCAAACTCGCGCGAGTAGATTTTTAACACGCACCTGTCATGCGAAAGCAAGGTGCCTATTCATGTGAACAGAAGCTTGGCGACGTAAAAGGGCTAATTAGGAGAAAGGGCCGATGAAGAGTTCAGCAAAAGCTTCTTAGATCGCGAGGCTTAGGAGCCAACATACGTGATTTTGCTCACTTTAACGACAGGTCCAAAAACTAGATTGTTCTGTATTTTAGTGACTCGCACGTAAAAGTCAGCCTGAAAACGTGACGCTTGAACGCTTTCAAAATGTCGACCATTTTTCTTGTAGGATTGTAGTCCTCACAAAGCACCAGGTATTCATTGAAAAGCCTGAAAGCTTTTAGTGCCAAACCCTCCAAGTCCCGTTCCAAAGCGCGGTCAACATGAGTCCAAGAAAATGTCACTAACAGGAGAAACTTTTGAACCTATGCAGTTTCCAGACCTCTGTGCATAGACACTGTCACGCCATCCTACAATAGTTGATTTTAAGTAGAAACCAAGCAACTCCAAGAAGGCCTGCACTGAAATCCCACAACTTTGCGTAAACTTATCCTCGTCGTTGACTGGGATGCACTCCTTTCCAACACACTTTGGCAGTAACTAGTTACTGGTAACACATTACCAGTTACTAGTTGCTTTTTTCAGTAACTTGTAACTGTAACCAGTTACTTTCATGTTGGAGGAACTTGTAACTGTAGCACTGTTACTTTTTTACACTGTAGCTGTAACTTTAAACACCGTTCCCAGTCTAAGATCACAACAGGAATGCCGCAAAAACCTAGAGCCACTAGATCAGGTTTCACAAGAATTCCTGTTGTACGACAAAAAACTTTTTTGTGACAACAGAAGTCCTGTTGTTACTACAAAGCCATCTTGTTACGGCACATATTTCTGTTGTAACAACCAAGTCAATTTTCTCAACGACAAGCATTCCTGTAGTCGCAACAGAACTGCCATTTATGCTACTGTTCACAATGGGCAGTACCATTCAAACCATGTGCAACTACTGATGGAACATCAGGATCACGACAAGACAGGAATTCGGCACGACAGAACATCAAAATGAGGAAAGGAATACGAAATACGACAACACCAGAATCACGCACGACAAGACGACAAGACAACAGTACGACACGTGAAAATATGAACAAGAGAAATTTTTCTTGTCCTTTTCAACTGGGTTACACTTCCTTCCTTTGTATAAGAAATATTATCCTGCAGCAACATTCGTCGGAGGTTGAGGTATAGATCGCGCTTTCCACTTTTTCGGACTTTCTTCTTCGCCATATTCTCCCCACCTTTCACCTTTCTACTACTCTGCTCTCCCAGTTTAGGTGAGGATGTCGCAAAGAGGACTGAATTCCCTACAGAAGGCCGATGTTGGAGGTGGGTTTTTAAGATGATTTCTCAAACTTTTTCTTCTTCTTGAGGGGGCAGAAACAAGGAAAAAATAATTAAGCCGTTCTACTCAATGTAAAAGCTATTGGAAGTGCAAAGCAGTGATTCGCCGTAATGGGCTGTAGCGCCGTTATCCGCTCACTGCTACTACCCAATGCAATTCAAATTTCCCGCCTTTGCAGTGCTCGCGAGCCCCCTGCCTGAAACTGCGCCAGCGGGAGTTCTGTTCTTTTTGTGCTTGATTTTCCTCCCGCACGTGCCGGCATTGCACTGCCACTTTTTTTCGCTTACAGTTTTCATTGCACTAAACAACGGGACGATGTATGACAAACGCCAGCGGTTCATCAAGTTCGAACGCTTATGACTGTATAAACCACTTGGCTTTCAAAGCCTCTGTGTTACGCCGCAACGACGGAACGCCGTGTGGCTCTACTTTGGTCCAGCAAGCGAGCTACGATGACAGGGCGAGCCCCTAAGGTGCTCTGCACTTAAAATCTGGCAATTAGACCTCACCTGGAAGGAAGCTTTACAAAATGGGCAGCGATTATACTTGCAACTTTATGATGCAGTAATGTGAAATATCGTACCAAATAATCTCCAATCAACAGCCTGTATAAAAACTTGTAGAAAAAAAAAAGAAAAAAATTTGCGAATGAGTCATAAATCTCAAATTTATTCTCTATCACACATCATCCTGTTACTGTAACTGGCACTTGCTGCTCAGCTAAGCGTCCTAACAACAGTGTATACTTTGTGAGAAACAATGTTAAAAAAATTTAAGGAAAAGCCTTTCCTTTGGAAACTGCATAGGTACCTGCAGGTCTGACCTCTTCTCCCTCCCCCCAGGAAAGGGTGAACAACTGAAAACGTCTAAGCTAGCATCCCTTACGGTGTGAGAAGCATATGTTAGGGTGGGTACGCTCAGGGTCGTACCCAGAAATTTTTTTCGGGGGGTGTTGTGAATTTTGGGGAGGGGGTAGTTTTGCTGAAAGCAACAGTAAGTATTGGTTACGTGCTGCCTGGAAAAGATTTCGGGAGGGGTTCGAACCCCAAAACCGCCCCTCTGGGTACACTGATGCTGCTGTCATGGGGTTGGGGAATTAGCATAGAGCCTTTGGTGGCTGCTGTCATCGTCATTAGCCAATCCCCTAGCTCCAAGAGCGATGTAAGAATTGTGAGTGGTATGCTGATGTCGCAGCTGAATGGGTACTGGCGAATCGGCTACAAGCTCCAACAGCTGTTGTCATCACCCTTGGCCAATTTCTTTGAGTGGTTATGTGGGAGTTGTGGGTTATGCCGACTTGGCAACCAAACTGAAAGTGGTGAACTGGCTGTGAGCTTCTCACGGCATTGGCCAATCCCCCTGAGCGGGCCAATGATGGGTGGGTACGTTGATGCTGCAGCTAAATGGCAATTGGTGAATCGGCCATTTGCTTCCAACAGCAGCGCCTGTCATTGGCCAGTCTCCTTGAGTGGATGTCAGAATGTTATTAGGCCTAACAACGTGCCAGGCAATGTCGCTCATCGGACGTCAAGCTGTGGGTACCGGTTGACGACACTGGCCCTCAGAGCACAACATTAGGGCTAACGTTGGCCTGCCGTTTACCCTGCTCGTAGCCACACGGGCATTAATGATGATGATGATTGCTATTGGTTTCCCCTTTGTAGCGAGGTGATGATGTGTCATCTTACCAAAAAGGCCTAAATACCTATGTTTTATACTCTTGGTTTAATACTAGCGCTGCTTAGGGCAGGCACAAAAAACGTACTAGGCACACAATACTTTTTTTTCCTGTTACAGGTGGTAACTGTCCTAGGCAATATTTCCCTCTCTGATTTTTGTCCACCAGCATTCCAATCTTCTTTTCGTCGCCTCGACAGCCTTGAAGTCAACTTCCTCTGTGCTACCCTTAAATCCTAGGGCTTCTGGAAGCCGAATACTTTCCTCATGTAGATTTGGATGGATACCCTCGCATTCTAGCACTATGTGCCGCATAGTTTCTGTTTCTTTTCCGCAGACCACGCATACCCCATCATTTTGTGAATACTTCCCCACAAAGCTCTTGGTTCACAAGCAACCTGCTCTAGCCTACATGTTAAACCCATGTTAAAGTTGGCTTCATTACTACACTTATATGCACTGCTAGGAAAGCTGCATTGCTACTTAATTAAACGCGAACATTTTGGTCTGTCTGTCCCTCAATTCAGCCGCCAGGCCAAAAGTTGAAGGAATACTTGAACTGGACGTTTATATCGGCAACTCATTTCTAACGTACTACACCTGGTCGCAATATTATAGTGTCCTAGAAGGAACACTAGAACCCCTTCTAGAACACTATAGCCCAGCAGAGCTCAACCGGTTCTCCTGGCTGGTGGGAGGAACAAGCACCCGGCCGGCAGCAATGTCACTTGCGCTTCATGGCTGTACGCATGATCCGCCGGCAGGTGCAGTGTCTGCGGTGGAGCTATTTTAAACATTTCCAACTGATTAACAAGGCATTTTATGGGGCAGCCAGTGACGCCCCAGTTAGTTTGGTGGTACGTACTGTACGCTCAAAATAAATTTGGCTGAAGTGAAATTTTACTGCAGTTGGCCTTTAATTAAGCCCTGCAATTTGAACAGGCTTTTCACAAGTGGCAACCCCCCCTTCCCCCCTTTTCAGGAAACTAGCGGGATGCACCAGCCTCCATCTTTTTTAGTTGCATATATCGAGATAAGGGCAGACACTCGGGGCAAGTGCAGTGTCACTTCCTTGGCTACATTGTCTTCGAACATTTAATGTCATGTCTCAGCTCTCCTCTAGAGCACACAAAGGGCAGTGTAATCCCTAGCGCCAAAAATCTGCAGGTATTAGAGCAGTGCGCAAACATCAGGTAGGCAAGGTTGATGGGCTAACCTGTGTTACTGGTGGCTGTGCGTTCCGAAAGCACTTGTACAGTGCCAGCCTGCCTTTGGGGGGGCATTGCGTTGAGATGCTGCCATTGTCCGTTGGTTGCTAGAAGTGGTGCAGCTACAAGGCTGCTCATGTCCAGGAAATGGTTCATTTCTACCACCGCAGTGTCTGCATTGGATTCGCTGTGGGCACCCAATGCTGAAGTGTGTTGCTACGTACAAAGTTGGGGGTTAAATTCCCAGCCATGGTGGCCGTTCTTCTTTAATGGGTACGAAAAAAAAAAAAAAAGCCATGCATCGATATTATCAATTCGAGATACTAAGGGTGACCCCAAACATCAGTAGACCTGCATATAGTGCATACCAGTCATGGAGTAAGATAAACAGGAGCGCCGACTTCGCTCTCTTTGACGGCCCCTTAATGTCCCTCAGCCGCGGAGCACGATGTAGAAGGCGCTACGAATGGCGCAGCGGTCCCTATGCTCCGAAGCTGCTAAGTTCACGGGGCGTGACGGCGAGGCGCATTCTGGATGAATTTGTCGTCTGCTTCGGAGGCGGTTCGTTTGGCGCAGCTTCGCGTCCGTTGCGGGCCTGATTAACTGGTTCTACAGCGCCTTCTGCAGGTAACCGGTACCCGACGGAATTAAGTTGTCGTACGGCGAAGATACGTTAAGTATTTGTTTGCGGAACGGGAATACAAAATGTAGCGACCACATTCAGACATCTGGCCGCTAAAGAAACGCTTCCTTTTCCGCACTTCGGGCCGCGAATGGTACTACATTCTGTAAATTGGCAAATGGGAATTCTGTTGTGCGCTACATGTATTACAAAAGCCAACAGAAGCCAACTAGTTCTAACAAAATAGCGATTTTAAAAGTGCCCTCCACCTTCTCGCCACTTGCAAACTAAACTTGCTGGCTCAAAATTGGAATGAATGCTAAACAGTGAGCTCACATGCCGAATTGTTTCAGTATCTCTGCTCGTATCACGCGGGAGCTTTTTTTCTTCTCTTTTGAAACTGCATACGACAGCATGCATTGCATTATGCGTACTGCTAGTACTGCATACCACGCTACTGTATAGCGCGTGGCGCTCCAGAGAACTACATCCCCACAGACGAAAGCAGCTTGCTCCTTGGTGCAGAGCGCACGTAAAATGCGGAGTGTTTGAAAAATGATGATTGGGGCTAGGTGCTTTTCAAGGCAACACTGAGTTTCAAATCAACTTAACGATTTGAATTGCATGAACAGCTGCTTCTTTCATCAATTCAGGCTAGTTGTGAGTAGTGCCAGAACAACCACGCCAGGGGCACGCGGGGGACGCTTCGATAAATGTTTCCGTATCACAACTCCACTTAGTACCAATATGTTGCACGCTTTTTCGACACATCACTTGCCTTCTCCCCTCCCTCTCTAATTTCTGAGTACTTGCGACCCTTCAACTGGTTGTGCACCTGTAAATTACGACAGGTAGATACGACATGCACGGGGCAGACTTCCGTCAAGCCATTAATAAGATAAATTAATAAGACAGGTGGCAGATTTGGCACATGATACAAATTTAATTTAATTTAAATTCAATGTAATTTTAGAAAACACGCAAGCACTTCTTATGATGCACTATAGGTCATTATCCGGCTTTGTTCTTTATTCCAGAACAAATTTATTTTCACAACTCAGATCATCAGAACACGTTGCTCAGCAATGCATCTGGCGGTATCCACTGGCGGCATCGACAAGATTACATGACCGCACAGTGACAGTGAACATCGGGCAGCAAGTTACGACGCGGGTTGAAGCTAAGATAGCGTTAGAAATTCTTTGCTCGCGTAATGACGCGACAGCGCCTTTCCATACCCATAGCGAGGTGGCAGCTGTACATTTCTTGAGTGGAACTGTATGCATCATTGCCGCACGCCTATGTCGACTGCGGACGTAAACGTTGCGTGTGTGCAGAAGCATAAATCGTTCAGCGCGCAGCAGGGTAGCGCACACCAAGAAGGAGCGATATTTGCGCTGTACCGCTTTAACGTAAGCCGAATCGGGCTAGTGTGCAAGTTGCAGTGTGCGATATTACTCTGGCTCATTTCTTCTGTGGTTCTTCCGAAATCGTCGTACGATTTCATCTTAGATCCCCTAGGATATATCGATATTTTTCAGCCCACCTTGACTATTCCACACTAAATGCTCCCTGTTAGAGAATAAGCAGTCATCACATAAGTAGCGGTACGCGATTACCCCGCCGCTCATTGCAGCCAAGCATCGTGATTTAGATTCCACGTGCGTCTCGTGAGTGCGCGCAGAGTTCGGCATGTTAGAAGACAGATGTCACGGCGAATGGAAACAAGCCGCTGCGGAGAGCGAGCAAGGGGAGAGCAACGTAAAAGCCGCAACTATGAGAGGGACGTGAAAGAGGAAGAGAGCAAAATGAAAGTTGGGTGGACGGTTGCGCGGGGACATTATTGTCCCTCGCAAATGATTTTTTCTGGGCCACAGTCGGCGCTCCTCTTTATCTTACTCCGTGATATCAGCCTTAGTGCAACTGCAGCACTTAAGGTCCTTAAGTGCTCCCCTAAAGCGACATCCACTGGCGGTTCGCGCACTACCCAGGCACTACTTCGCTTTCCCTAATGTAGCGTAACGTGCCCTAACCTAATGATCAGAAAGCAATAATTTAGAACATCAAAAACATACCTAAGCCATGAAAATTATAATTAAGAGGAGGCACAAGCTGCACTCGAACTACCACTCTTGGGAATCTGTAACCCAAGACGGAACCACAATGGCACACGCTCTGCCCTGTGCCAGCCTAGTCTTAAATACTATTCAAAAGTCATTCAAATGGCCATAGTGCTGAGCCAGAGTGCCATAGGATGGCGCTCTAAACAATGGGATATTCACAGTAGAAAAAAACCTGCGTTCAGTGATACTGCTGTGTTATCTTTAACTCCAGAATATTTGGCACCTGATATAATCTTGCTCTCAGTTGCATCAGTATGACTCTCGTACAATTTCGGCATTTACATTTCTTCGAAAGTGAAGCACAAAAACTAATTGCGCCTGTAACCACACTGCCCATTTTGTGGTCGAAAGGCAAGTTGCAGGGACTGCACCACCCAGTGATAAAATAAACTAGTGGGGAAGGAGGGGGGGAGAGAGAGAGAGAGAGAGAGAGAGAGAGAGAGAAGAGAGAGAGAGAGAGAGAGAGAGAGAGCACGCAAGTCTCCACATTAGTTATATGCCAGAAGCTGCTACTTCGGTGTTTGGCAATGCAGCTCAGTTTGGTGCCCGTGTAGGCACCCCAATTTGTAAAAGGGCACATTTGCCAGGTGTGACGGTCCAAATATATATCAGAAATCACAGACAGCCAGCCGTGGTTGCAGTTTTCCTTTTTTAATTTACACAGCTCAGAATTGAGTAGCGAAGGAATGACAACATATAAATGCTACAACGTCACTGGTTTCCACTTCCAGGTGTTCAATGACATGCAGATGCGCTTTCCTTATGTACAGACTTCGCAGGGAGAGAAATGCCCGTACAGGGCGGGCAAATATTACGAACAACAGAGTGCACAGGCCAGGGCAATTAAAAAGGCTTTAACCCTGAACAGCAGCAACCCTGCCAGTGGAGAAAGAGATTAGTTCCCCTATCCAGGCATAATCATGGAGGAATTCGGCAACCAGTTTACTGCCTGCAGGCAGGCTGCAAGAACGACTGAAACAACAACCTATTTGAGCTGTGCTATTAACAGCATACTGACTCGCATGAGGCTGCCTGTGCACAACCGAGCACATTATGGCAAGTTTTGAGGTACTTCTGCAGTGAAAAGCACAACCCAACATGCATATGTACAGCTGCTCTAAACCATGTCACAACATATACGCTCAAATGGTTGGGAAGAAATGCCCGATAACGGTCGCTGTGTCTTTGAGCCTGAGCATTCTCTCGCATTTTCCTTTCCAGTCACCCTGCAATCCATGGTTCTGCAGTGCAGTAGTCGGCGCATGACGATGACTCCCCAGAGGCATTGCCGTCGCGTTACCATGTTGGAGCTGTGTTGGCGAGTCTTCTCATGCGGCTGCGAGAGAGAGAGAGAAGACACTCAGAACAGCTGCTAGTCTCTGGCAATGCAACACAAGTCCAAGCACAGCTGAAGACCAAGGCCGAGAGTGTGTTAATAAAGGAATGTGAACACTGCGAGACGAATGAAAAGTGGCAGATGGCATTTACGAGCAAGTTGTAGCAGCACAGCTTGAAGTAAAAATTGCTTTTCCGGTAGAGGTGAAAAGCAAAACGTTGTGTGTTGATATTTTGGCACATGTTGAGGATTACCAGGTGGCCAAAATTTATTTGGAGCCTTCTACTACAGCATGCGTCATAGCCCATGCTAGAACCCCACCATTTTTTTTTTCACTGCATTGTGTTTGCACACACTGACCTCTCTTAGGTCACAGCTGTTCCATCAGCCATGCATCACAGCTGCCAAGCATTGAAAAAGAACAGTGTGCAGCCTTGCCAGAAAGTTGTTTTCTGCGTTTCCTATTACATTAGGCCACAGTTTGTATTGTCCGTGATTGGCTGACAAAATTAAACTCAGATAGGTGGCAACACGCCACGTAACTGCAAATGCAGCTTTCACACCACTCAAGCCCTTGCTCCGCACAATGATGTCTTGGAAGCTTCAGTGATCTCTTTCCCCTATGCATGCTATATAACCCCTCTCAACTAGTTCCGCCCAAGCAAGTTCTCCTCCTCACCGAGTATTTCTGTCCTGGTCCCGGATCTTCTTCTCCATCTCGGCGTCTGTGAGCGTCTCAAGGAACGGACACCACTGGTCGGCCTCGGTCTGGGTCCGGAATGGAAGCTCTACCGTGGGCAGGGGTGCCTCGCTGCACAGCAAAGGTGGACACACACACACAATGGCTCAGGCAGGGGGCATTTCTATGCTGTACTAACACGACAAATGGGAACACACTGTCTCCTTGAGGGGAGCAATTACAAATATGCCCATCATTCTGCTTAATAACACATCACTGCCTCGTCATGACGGGGGATGAGGGAGAGGACATGGAGAGCCATTCTACATCATACCTAGGTACAGTGCAGACCGCTCATACCATATGTCGTGTGAGCCGCAAAAATCTGCACTATAAGCGGTACCGCACTATAAAAAAACCATGCATGAATCCAACCATATCGCAACCTACCTTTCACCAAAAACAGAGGTACAACCTTTATTTCGTCTTTTGTTTTTCACATCAGACGCTGCTGCGCAGTCTCACGAACCGTGAGCGCGACAACTTATACTTCGTGTTTGTGTTTTGAGAAATCTGCGCTTCTTAGTGTCTAGAAGAATGGACGCCGCAGGGAGGGAAAAAACCCGACTTATGCCGGGGAGACAACGTGACAAGACATGAAAGAAAGCGTCCCGAATTTTGTTTTTCACTCCGCCTTGCGATGCTGAAGGCTGTTGCAATGCAACGTAAAGGTAGCGGAAAAACTCAGCTCGCTATCTCCAGATGTTCAAAAAGGGAAAGGGCAGTTGCTTATCCGCACAATGGGGGGGGGGGGGGGGGGGGGGCGGGGGGGTGCGGGGGGGGCTCGCTATCTTCAGAAGTGTCCCGAGCCCACGGCAGTTGTCGTTATCGCAAACTAAAGGGTGTGAGCTGAGCGCGCATTGTGTCGTACGGTTGAATCCATCTTTCTTTCCTTCTTTTTTTTTTTTTCCCTACCCTAAAGCGACACCCCAGCTGCACCGCTTGAACACTGGACCCATCACAAGACTGCCCTATAAACGGCATTGTGCTCCAGGCAACCGCATTTTAAGCGGTATGCTTATGTGTGGAGTTCTATGGAAAGCAAACCAGCAGTGGTCACAAAAACCTGCGTTGTATTTGGTCCTCCACTATAAGCGGTTACGTTCTAAATGGTCTACACTGTACTCGCCTCTCACAGGAGGTGCCAGTCGTCTTTATTGGAAGTTAAGGGGTGACTCATCACTGCCTCTGATGATAGTGAGGAGCAGCACATAATGGCAATGACGATGCACCATGTCATATGTACGTTTTTTTTTTTTGCAATAATGACATTGTCTTATGGAGAAGAAAAAGGCATAAAAAAGAGCTTCACTCAGCAATGCTTATAAGGTCAACTAAGCTTTAAATATCTTTCAATGGCACCACTTCTTTTAATTCCACCAGTTCAAGCTATGACAGTGCCGAACGAATCACCCCAAACGGATTATAGGGCACCCCTCAGAACAGACAAGTGCCCTTGTAGAGCGCATGCCACGGAGGCGTTGAAACAGAGACGACCAGACCACGTAGCAAGGCCGGTTTTTTCCGAACGCCGTGGGGTCTCTAACTACTGATGCCAGGGGCGCGCGAGCCCTCCGGCGGGTGAGCGCGCTCGTGGGCCTGCGTCACGCTGCTGCCGCTGGCACTGTGGCTTGCCACTACAGGGCTCCCCCCCAAGAGAGGAGCTGGTTCGACGCTCTGATGAACCCAACGTACATGATGGTCACGGTGGTGTGCAGCCACAGTGGGAAGACTCATAGGGTTGATGTCGGCGGCAGTGACGTATGCCGGCTTCAGGCGCTCTAGGGCTATGTTGTCGTGAGAGCCATTGATGTCGATGACATATGTTGACGAGTGTCGTTCTACCACTGGGAAAGGACCAACGTAGTGTGGTTGCAAAGGGCGGCGCACGGGTCCGTACCGCACAAACACATGTGTTGCCTGTTCAAGGTCCGGAAGCACATAAGGTCCTCTGGGTTTTCGTTCCCGTGTAGGCTGCGGTCGAAGGTCCGCGAGGATCAATCTCAGAGATTTCACGTAGTCCGCGGCGGAAGATGCTTGGGACGGTACCTCGAACAGGTCGGCTGGTAGTCGAAGCTGGGTTCCCAAAAACGAGTTCAGCCGAAGAACACGTCAGGGTCAGTTTTGAAGGCGGTGGCGTATGCCCAGAAGTGTGAGGGGCAAGTGCTGGACCCACTGTGTTGGGCAGTCGTATGCAGTGAGCGCGGCCTTAAGTTGGCGGTGAAAGCGCTCGACGAGTCCATTTGTTTGTGGCCGGTACGCTGCCGTGCGCAAACGAGTCGTGCCGAGGAGGTGAAGGAGCTCGGCGAACAAAGCCGACTCGAACTGCCGTCCGCGGTCGGTGACGATGGATGATGGGCATCCGAAACGCGCTACCCACGTCGACACGAATGCTGACGCTACTGTGGGCGCGGAGATGTCGGGTAGCGGTGTGGCTTCAGGCCAGCGTGTGAATCGGTCCACACAAGTCAGTAGGTAGCGGTAGCCTTGGCAAGGGGGGCAAGGGACCGACGAGGTCGATGTGCACAACGGCGAAGCGCTCATCAGGTTGTAGGAACGTCTTGCCGGCGGAACTGGGTACCGGTGAACCTTTGCGCGTTGGCATGGTGCACACGCGCGAACCCAGTCACGAACATCAGCGTTCATGCGAAGCCAGACAAAACGAGCCGCGATGAGTTTCTGCGTGGCACGAATCCCAGGATGGGCCATGTTGTGCAGGGCGTCAAAGAGCTCGCGACGGCAGGTTCTGGGTACGAATGGTCGTGGCTTTCCGGTCGACAAGTCGCAAACGAGCTGCTGTCCGTTCGAGTGTCATGTCTTCGAGCTGGAGCGCAGTTTGGGGATGTGCGAAGACGCAGCAGCTCCTTGTCGTCTGCTTGGTCAGCAGCCAGCCGGCGGAGGTCGGGTGCAATTAAAAGCGGCGAAGTGGAGGCAATGGCGTCCACACGGCTTAGAACATCTGCAGCTGTGTTGTCAACGCCACTGACATGCTTGATATCCGTCGTGTACTCGGACAGGTAGGCAAGCTGCCGCACTTCTCGTGGCGTGTAATGGGTGTCGGGCCGGCTGATGGCGTACGTCAAGGGTTTGTGGTCAGTGAAGATGGTGAACTGACGACCCTCACGAAAATGTCGGAAGTGACGCACAGCCAGATACATTGCCAAAAGTTCACGCCCGAAGACACTGTACCGGGTCTGCGGTGGGGTTAGACGTTTTGAGAAGAAGGCCAAGGGCTGCCACGCGCCATTTACGTGCTGTTGGAGGACAGCTCCCACAGCAGAACTCGAGGCGTCCGTCATCAGCACGAGTGGACGGCCTGGATTTTGGTGAGCGAGGAGAGCGGCGTTTGCCAGCGCACGTTTGATGGCATGAAAGGCTGCCTCAGCACTTGCGGTCCAGTCCAATTCAGTGGTGGAGCGCTTCCCGGAAAGCAGGCGGTCGAGAGGCTCAAGCAGAGTGGCGCAGTTCCTGATAAAGCGACGGTAGAAGTTTACCAGACCCAGGAACTGGCGAAGCTTGGTGACCGACATTGGAGTTGGGAAGTCAAGAATGGCCTGGACCTTGTTGGAGAGGGGCTGAATGCCTGTCGCATCCAGTCGATGTCCCAGAAAGTCGAGGGCGGGAACACCGAACTCGCTCTTCGCTGCGTTGATGACAACGCCATGGGCAGCTAAGCGTTCGAGGAGAATGCGGAGATGGTGCAGATGCTCCTCTAGGGACGTACTTGCTACCAGCAGATCGTCCACGTAAGCATAGAAGAAGGGCAGTCCGCGCGTCACTGTATCGATGAAATGCTGAAACGTTTGGGCAGTGTTCCTGAGGCCGAACGGCATTCGGAGGAACTCGAAAAGGCCGAAAGGTGTTGTGATGGCCGTCTTGTATTATGTCCTCCTCAGCGACGGGGATCTGGTGGTACGGCCCGTACAAGGTCGATTTTTGAAAATATGGTGGCACCGTGCAGACTGGCGGTGAAATCTTGTAGTGGGAAGGGGGTACCGATCTGGGATGGTGGAGAGGTTCAAGAATCGGTAGTCGCCACAAGGTCGCCAGTCACCGTTCTTCTTGGGCACCATGTGCAAGGGTGATGCGTAGCGGCTGGAAGAAGGTCGGACGATGCCAAGTTCCAGCATGTGCTCGAACTCTGCACGGGCGATCTTGAGTCTGTCGGGAGTGAGACGTCGCGGACGAAAGAAAACGGGTGGTCCGGTAGTGGTGATATGATGACGGACGTCGTGAGTCACAGGCTGAGTCCAGTCGGGTGGTGACGTGACGGTGGGGAAGTCCTTTAGCAGGGCGGCAAACAGTTCTTCAGCAACTGTAGCGCAGGAAGGCGCTACGTCAGCAGCTGCTGTCGCTACGACGCCTTGAACTGAGAGGAGGACATATACAAGACGGCCATCACAACAACATCACAACACCCAGTGGAAAAAATCGGCCTTGCTACGTGGTCTGGCCGTCTCTGTTTCAACGCCTCCGTGGCATGCGCTCTACAGTTTCGCTGGGAGGGATATCACGTCCGGGTTCACCAACTGTAGAGCGCATGCCACGGAGGCGTTGAAACAGAGACGGCCAGACCACGTAGCAAGGCCGGTTTTTTCCAAACGCCGTGGGGTCTCTAACCTACGGATTGCCAGGGGCGCGCGAAGCCCTCCGGCGGGGACGCGAAAAAAAAAAAAAGAAAATCAAGTAGGGGCCCTGCGTCACGCTGCTGCCTGGCTGGCCACATGTTGCTTGCCACTACACCCTTTTCATAACAACAACTGTCTGTGGGCACTCAGAACGTTGATGTAAAGATTGTATGTTTAATGACGATGGTTGGCGTTAACAGATTTTTCTTGCGACTAAAAAAAAAATAATCCAGACCCTTTATAGACACCTAGTTCAGAGCCACAACAAAGCAGTGAAATAAAACTACGACCATTAATGAGTGGTTTTACTTCCCTTTCGATGCTATTTTTTTGTAGCTGGGTTGAAAAACTTGATATTTGCAGCGCCTTGCCATATATAGCATATCTAGCACCAAGAAGCTACAGACGATTTAGTGCAAATACTTTCTTTGTGAGGACCACTCACTCATTTTATACCTTTGGTAAACACAGCACCCTTAATAGGGCAAGAATTTGTCAAATTTATACAATTGAATTTATTTAAATTTCAAAGTTTTTTCTAAGCACTACACTGCCAAACAAGTAAAAGTAAGCAGTAAGCATTTTTAGTGCACAGCCAAAAATATAGGCTTATAAATTTTAACACACTATTCTGCATCAAGACAACCTCATCAAAATGCCTTGTACACGTGCAGGCAGTGTGATTAAATGCCTCACAAGGGTACAGCACCCAATTAACACGTAGCACAACTCAACAAAACAATCTCAGAATGTTCGAATCATAATACATCAGTGTCATTTGTTTCCAAACACCTTTCTTATCTCTGGCAAGTAAAGAAAATTTGTATGCAGCACAGACACATATTGTGTATCAAAAGGTTAAGCAATGTTTAGAAGCCCTGCACAGGGAACTACATCAAAAAATAATCAACGCTTAATTTGAGTAGAAAGGACGGAAAGAGCAACGAAAAACACAGGGTAAAACAACTGAAAATACTGACGTCTGGGCGAGTAGTGCCGCAGCAGGCCATTAAGAGGGACGAAATGCTGCAAACTTGAAGGGCGGCCACCCACCTGAAGGCGTAGGTGCGCTGGTGCCAGGAGAGCTGTCCGCGGATGCTGTAGGCGATGGCGGTGACGAACTCACCGCCCAGGCCCAGCTCGGAGCAGAGCTTGAGCGCAAACTGCTCGGGGCTGTTCTCCTTCTCGGACATGTCCCACTCAAACTGGTCCACCAGCGAGATGTTGCCCACGTGGATGTTCAGCTGCAAATTTGGAGCAAAACGGGGGGAATGGAAAACGAGGCAGGCTGGCCTTTTGCGAGTGAAGGGACACCTTTTGTGTTAATTGAAAGATCACGCATTCCGTAGCTCTCTCAGGGTTTGTCTCTCTCAGGGTTTGTTCGACAGCCAAGGGTGCCTTGTTTGAGGAGCGATAAATTATTAAAAAGCTTGCACTTCTCTCCCCTGCTTCACTTCCATTTTGGGGTGATGTTCTTTTAAAGAGCACACCACAAAGCACCCAGAGTTGATTGATTGATTGATTGATTGTAGGGTTTAACGCGCCGACGCAACGCAGGCAATGAGGCGCGCCATAGTGGAGGGCTCCGTATTAATTTTGACCACCTGGGGATCTCGAAATCTCGTACACACGGGCGTTTTCACTTTTCACCTCCAGCAGAAGAACGGCCGCAGCAGCCGGGAATCAAACCCGCGAACTTGTGCAAAGCACCCAGAGTGAGCCTCGGCCTTTACTCAATTGTTGCCATCTTTCTGATAATGTTTCCTAGGTGAGGCTTGCTTCTGTTTAAGAGCACGTGACCAGCAACAGTCCACACACACACACACACACACAACACACACACACACACACACACTCCTATTACATATGCCTACATGTCCCTACCTCAGTGTATATTTAAGAAAAATGCTTAGGGAAGCTTTATTGGAATCATTTCACCAATAACTTTTTGTGATGTCACAAATCATGGTGTGGGAAAGTGCACAAGCCAGTTATACCTGTTTTCGTGCTTTTGGAATTTCCTGCATTAATAAACAGTTGCTGCTGCAAATGGCGTACGTGTATTCATGGCACTCCAATCTACAAGTATAGGCTAGCTTGATTTGACCCTTTAGTGTCCCTTCAATGCGCTGCATACAAAATGTCGAGAAGACAGAACATGCCTTAATGATGACCCGTTGGTCAGTCTGGTCGTCAAGCAGGTTGTCGGTGGGGAAGGCGTCAATCTGCTGACGAATGGACTGGGAGATGGCCGGCACAAATGACAAGGGCGGCAGGTCCAAGTCATCACAGAGGATCTCGGCAAACTGCTCCGGTGTAATCTGCGACTCTAGAAACAGGAAGGCGAACAAGCACAAGGCAAGAGCTTGTAGAACTTAGTGCCAGAGAACCACTCACGAAAACCCCATAAAGTCAAGTCAAACTTTTGACATTACACTGGTACACCATGTATCACCATGCATCAAGTGTGACAACCTTTCTAACCACACTACGTACAAAGCTTTCCCTCTACTGTAAAATACACATTACACGAGGCCTGCTATCGCACAACAGCGCCAGATTGCATGATTTCTTCTGGAAGTGCTGCTGCAGGTGTTGCGATACACGACCTAAAACAGCAGCAAAGCCCTGACAGTGAAGCGTAACTATAAAATGCGAAGGCAAGAACAACCTAAAACCCACAGTGAGCAAACCAAAAAAGAAAAAACAAGCCCAGATAAGAATGAATAGCGACACGTGTCACTCATGGTCAGTAAGGACACTCCTAAAAATAATACCAATAATAACAATTAAAAAAAAAAGCACAGCATCACAACTTTCCACAGCCCTCCGTGGAGAAAACGACGAGGAGATTCGCAACATGAAAGCTTCAAGGCCACGCCACAGACACATGTGTAGCCAGCCAGTGACCACATAGACTCCGCTGATCAGACCTAAGGTGTGTTCTAATTTTTAACACGAGTATCCAAACACAGGAAAGAAATGGACTTGGGCCAGGCAAATAGAGGAGAGTGACAACAGGTGGAACATCTGGGTAACTGGAGAGCCACAGAGAGATGAGACTAGAAACAGGTGAAGACCACTTAACGGAGGGGTGAACTAAGAAATTTTGGAGGCAAGGGATAAATTCGCACATCAAGGAAGTCTATGTGCGGGGCCTTCGTCTTGCAAGGGTCATAAATAGGCTGACGATGATGACCCAAACACCACTGCATAGCACTGCAGACGCTGAGCTCAAATTCAGCCCGGTGCACGACTTAGTAGCTCAGCTTTAGTAGCCAGCCCATGAGCTCGCACTAATCCACCCACAAAACATCCAGTGGATGGTACAATGGGGAACGAGACTGTAGCGGTGAATACTATCACATTCAGAGTTACCTTGAAATACCATTGCAAACAATACTGGACAATTTTTTCATTTGTTTTCTGTTTGGGCAGGCGAAACTGGATGGATATCCAAAGCAGTGAGAGCAAAAAGGCATTTCGTGCTCTAAAGGCCAACTGCACTCCAATTTCCCCTCGGCCAAATTTATTTTTAATGCGTAGTAAGTACCCTCAAATCAGCTGGGACACAAGTGGTAGCCCCGTGAAACGCCTCGTTAATCAGTCAGAAACGTTTAAAAAAGCCGCAGACCACGCTGCCCCTGCCGGCGGATTGCGTAAACAGCCATGACGCGCCTGTGACGTTCCAGCCGACGGGGGCTTCTTCCTCTGGCCAGCCACGCTGGAGAACCGGTCGAGCTCTGCTGCGCACCCTTCACCAATTTGCTGTTCCGTGCGCATGTAAAGCTTGCGCACAGACTTTCTCCCGAGCTGGTGACCGTCCGGCCGCTCGCTGGATCGCAACATCACTACAATGGCCGTGCTCTCCTCGGTTTCGGTTTCCAAATCGCCGATTTTTGCTGGCCGCTTGCGGCGTCCACGTGAGTATTTCAGCCGTTGTATTTTGCATGTCGCTTTTTTTTCAAAAGCAGACTATACGAAAATAGGGTTTTCAAGAGGTCGAAATTTTGAGTGCAGTTGGCCTTTAATGATACAAGGAAAAAACGAAAAGCAAAGAAATTGGGCACCAGCAACTCACCATTCTTGTTCCAGGTGAAGGTGTCGCGTAGCTTGTGGCCCTCAATCTCCATGTCCAGACGAATGGGAACAAGAACCTCTGGCTGGGCAGAGTTCTCATGCAGTGTAGCCGGGTCCAGGTCATCATATCTGGGCAGGCGGGTTCACAAATTACCACCAGAGGGAGAGAGAAGGATAGACCAGAGCCTACTAGTGCCCAGAGGGCACGGCAAAGAAAAAAAATTCCCCCTCCGACCTCACCTTTCCCAGAAATTCCCAGAAGAAATGGCAACAATTAAGCAAAAACTAGAAAAAGTGTGCTCAGTGTTTGGCATTCTGCATGAGTTCTTCTGGTGTATGTGTTTTCAAACCCCATACTGGAAGGAATCGTGTGAGGGCATAAATGAACAGGAAAGAGGGATGGAGAAGAACAAAAAAGCCACGTGATTTTCTGGTGAACCCCAGAGCTCTTCGTGGGTCCACTTTTGCATGCCTATCATTCAGGACAATTCCTTGTAGGCAATTCTATCTGGGGACTTTCCTTTCCCCTACGTTAGACTGGATGGGTGACACGTTCAGACTAGAGAACAAGAGTTCATACAGCATTGTGTATGATAGGACCCGAATTCCTTGGTTGATGTGTCCATTGCAAAAATGCCCACTTTGAGTGGGCCTTGACTGGCAGAAGACGGGTGACACAGATGCCACACAAGACAAGACAAGCATGGGTTTCAACATGTCAGATGCCCTGCAACTAAACCTACATCATTACTTGAAACAAACTCTAAACAGACACCTTTAGAACAGACACAACTCGGAATTTTACTCTAGCAACAGTTAAGTGCAGTGAAACAGATGGAAGTTTTATAGAAAGAGAGTCACGCTGTATATGCAAAATGTTTACAAAAGTAAACAAGAGGAAAATAGAGTGCCTTTCAAAGCTTGCTCATCAGAGCATACCCCAAATCTTGAGAAAACCACACGGCACACAAGTAACTTGTTCCCTGCTCACAAAACAATGAAAGTGGCACTGGTGCAACAGCTACCTTGAAATGACCACAGTTTCCTCCTGCTATGCTTACTCGTAAGCTAGAAAGCGATACTCACAAGAGTGGGAAGGTGCGTATCTTCTTGTGGGCAATCCTGTTCCGATTGACCGGTGTAGAGCAGGGAACGGCATCGAGGTGGTGGGAGCTGTTTGGCAGAGTGGGCATCCAGGTGGAGCCACGCTTGGATTTGGTCTCCCTGGAGGGGACGAGCAGGTCAGTTAGCAGCCAGGAGGACCACCCCACCCTAGTGTTCAAACACTGTCTACAGCGGCACTACAAAAGCATCACTTGGCCTGCAATGGGGCGAATTTCGGTATGGCGTTACAGACAACCGAGCAAGCATCTTTTTACAGACTTTGCACGGACAAAGCCACATGGATGGTGCCATTCAAAACTTGCAAAAAATTTTTGATCAAGAACTCAGTGAACACTAAAAGGTTTCCCAAATTTCAGGTGCGTGCTAAACTGCTGTTGGCATTGATCTGTTTGTTATTGTGAATGCAGTCAGTAATACGAAATCTGTCCAAGCCAGTAATCTGAAATCTGTCTATTTGCATACATATTCCCAAGAATGGACCTTTCTCCAGTACCGGTCCTCCTAGCGGCCACAGTAAGGCACGCCCCCAAGAAAGTCGCGCTTTCATCTAACTCGTGCACAAAATATCCTGGTCCGCACCTTTCACATGAATGTCACGGTAGCGGCGCACGTTCCCGTGACTAACCTGCAGCGGTCGAAGAGCCCCTTTTTCTTTACTTTTTTTTTTTTCATTTTAGTTACTCCCTCACTGGCAGGCATGTGCTCGCAGCGTGGTCAGCCTCAAAAGCCTTTTTTTGTGTGCACGCACGAACCCACCACGAGCTGTCGAAAAATAAAAAATAAAAACACGCAGTGCTCATAGCGTTCCTCAAGCAGAAAGCTAAGGGGCACCGTTTTGTTTATTTTGCCAAGAATGGCGGACCGGCAGCCCGCGCATGCGAAGATCGCTACTGGAAATAGGTCCATGGCAGAATCGTTTCCCGTCACACAAGAGTGTCATAAGTGTGAAAGGCCCATGTAGCAGAGCTGTGTGTTGTTTCAGTTAAGTGATAAAGCTTAAAACTTGATTGCTTTGCATATATTAATATGCTGTTCATTGATCGATTTGATTTATATTTAGTGTTGTGCGTACTTTACAAAACAGTGATGCAAACTGGATAAGAGCGGGTTTGAGCACCATCATTTGAACCCACAATAAATTTGATGACAGAAAATCTGGTGAACAAATTCACACGAAATGTTACAACATTGTCCGCACTCATGTTTTTTCCACGAATACTCCCATGGCTTAGAACCAGGTATATTTTTTACCCCACAAATTGCGACACTAAAAATATGGCTAAGCAGAAACATGCATGCTGAAAAAGCGATAAATTTGCTCACACAACAAAAGCAGTCATAAATTGCACCAAAGCAGCATGACTGCTGACAACTATCACTGCAACAGCATAGGGAACACGACTTTCAAAGTCCACAACCACCCAAACACCAGCAAAAACAAATCTACAAACATAACAAGAGGCAAAGCAATACAATGAAACTTTAATAATAATGGATTGGCTTCGTGCAATCTTGTAATTTGTAACTGCTTGTAATTTTGGTACCAGTGCATGCGGTTCTCAGATAACAACCATCGAACAGGTCACAAAGGGACCAGCCAGTACAATTGTATCTGTTTACACTCCAAGCATCATTGCCATGCGGCTTCATCACTCCAGTGCCCAACAGCAACAGCAGCTGGAGCTTTTGCTAGCATTCCCATACCCAGTGAAGAGAAGAGGAGGCGGTGACAACATAAAAGAAACACTGCCATGAGATTAATGCAGGCCTTGAGCCATCACTGGTTGCCCTGGGGAGGGTTGGGCTCTCGAAAAGCACAAGAGACCACAAACGTAGACAAAAGGCATATTAACTCAGAGAAAAGCCTAAATACGAGCATTACCTCAATACAATGGCTCACATGGACTTTTGACAGGATTGATTGAGTGATTGATTATGAGGTTTAACACACAGATGCTACACGGGTTATGAGGCATGCCGCGGTGGAGGGCTCCGGATCAATTGTGACCACTTGGGGGTCTTTAACGTGCGCTAAAATCTCCAACACACAGGTGTTTTTGCTTTTCGCCTCCACCAGAAAACCGGCTGCCGTGGCCGGGAATTGAACCCACGTCCCTGTGCTCCGCAGTACAACGTCTTAGCCACTGAGCCACTGCGGTGGGCTCTCTTGGCAGGATATTGAAGAATAAACTGTTCGAACGAACGTGCTTCTTTGAGTGAGCTTAGACATTCACCAACGCAAGAAGAGATCCCACAGTTAGCCTCCAACAGCTTTCAGGAAGACAATGACCAATGGTGCGCAAAAATGGAGCCTGCCGAGATGTTTTGCGCTGAGCGCCTTCAAGAAACGCGAGGACAAGGAATTCTAAGGCTGGAAGTAAAGACAATGCTCGACCATGCCATTGCAGGAAATGCTTTTCGGATGTGAAGCAAGCACAGGAGTCAAGCTAGTAGTCACCCCACACGAAAGAAGCAAATCACGGATGTGGAAAGACTCCTGCTTTTCAATGGGAGCACAATAGTTGGCAGGAGTACTTGACTACACATGCCAGCAGTGCCCCCCGTTTTCTACTTTGCAGTGACTACAGTGCCGTCCGACGGCACTCTAGCTGATCGCTGCAGGCATGGCTTGTGTGCAGTCCGACGACATTCGAATATTTAATACTAGGCTAGCACAGGCCAAAACGTCTGTCGTTGTCGAGTAGAGGATCCGTATTAGCTTCTTGATCACAGGGACGGTGGTTCGAGACCGGCTCTTGCTTCGGTTTTTTTTTTTTTTTTTTCATCTTGAAATTGAACTGTAATTTTCATGGCTTAGGTTAGTTTTGGTGTTTTAAATGATATCTATGTGTGTTAGATCATGTTATGTTATGTTGCCTAGCTTTAGGTTATCTAGAGCGATGTAGTGTCAAACACGGGAATTTTGTTGCAAAACGCCGGGGGACGTCGATATAGTGGAGTGCTTATAATACCGTCGGATGGTACTCTAGACACAGCCTTTCTACTTTAAAGGGACACTGAAGTGATATGTAAACATTGCGGGATTACTAGCGCAAATTGTAGTCCGGAGTCCCCAGGCCATGTTTCGACCACTCTAGGCGCGTTTACGCGATTTTATTTAGTAGAAAAACTAATTCGAAAATGCTGTCCTCCTCTCTTTACGCTCGCCCATTTTCTGTGGCGTTTTCGTGTGACGTCAGGAGGGGATGAGGTGGCAATTGGCTGGCTGCGCTACTGCACGGCTCCCCGGCCTTCAGACAGAGTCAGTCGGCCCAGCGTTTCGTCCGCCGACCGCCGGCGGGTCGTCGCAATCAAGGAGGTTAAAAAAAATTGCTTGGTCGCAATTCGTTCGCTTAGTTGAAACGAAGCCAGGACACGTTTGTGAATGGAAGAATGTGCCTTTCTTTACTTGGTTTGTTTGTACACTGTATCTAGCTCCAAGTCAAGGTCGCTTCACACAGGCGCTGCACAAGCGCACATGCGACGCTTCGCTGACTGGTACGCCAGTAGGAAAATATAAGGCCTCTTGAAGGCGGGAGAAGAGCAAGCGAAGTTAATATAGGTACTAAATAAATAAAATCAACTGATATTTTTACCGTACAGCGTAAAACTAGGGCGCGGGAAGCACTTTTTTGCGCTGGGCGAACAAGAACAGCGGTCAGCAGCACGACTACGCATCTGCGAACGCTTTTCCGTCTACGAAATGCAATTGCTAGACGTGAGCTACTGTGGAAACTCGGGCGACGCTTACTGCACGAGCGCAGTACAACAAATAGTCACCTAAGCTGCTTGAAATGCCAAAACTAAATAAAAGTGTAAACCGGTTGTGCAATATATACCCTATATTAGGACGGCTTGCGGATGCGGATTCGTGGCCGAGTGGGCTGAGGCGCTATGTAGCTCACCGCAAATGTTTAGCAAGTCACGAGTTCGAATCCCCGCGGGTACGTGCTTTTTTTTTTTTTTGTAAGTTAACTTTTATGTTTTTCCGCCGATGTTTTCTATATTGAGTTCACCTTTTTTTGGGCCGCAACGTTCATGTCTACACGAACTAGTTCACAAAACACGCGCAGGCTGGCACTGGCGCGCTAGCGACTTCTCGTTGGCGTGCTGTTGCCATAAGCACCGACTGCTTGCAGGCAGTGGGCACAGGGCCAGAATGAACAGACCCTTGGCCTGGTGCGAGCACGCTTTTTACGATACAGGCATGAGGGAGGCAAGCTCGAAATATGGGGGAAAAGCGCATGACATTTGGGCGTCTGCGGGTACGCGGAGGGCGTTCATGCACTGCGTAGGTCTCAGCTAGTGAAACGCTACGACTACAAGCCGTCCTGGGAGGCTTATCTTGTGCATTTTACAGCCGCCAACATGGTAGAAGCGCCATACGATGATTACTGAGATATAGAGAATGCCCATCCAACAACGCCATTGGTTATGTTTTACAGAACCGAAACCGAAACTTTTTTGATTTCTAACTTTGGGCATCGTCCAATCACGGCGCCCCTCCTCTCAACGTCACAGCCTTAGTTGGTGCGGCCGCCGCAAACCGCGCATGGTAGTTTTTCTTCTTTCGCGCTTTGTAAAATAATTACCGATTTGTCAACCGGATAAACGATGAAAAGTGTGCTAATTTGAGCCAGTCTACGCAGTGCAAGCAAAAACGGGAGCTTGACAAATTCACTTCAGTGTCCCTTTAAGGGGGGACACTGCTCTTAAAAAAAACTTTTTTTTTAATTTTTAAGTAAACTCTGTGAAACCTGTCAGCCTTGCTGCCTTTTCTCTGCTGGTTTCAAATATGGCATTATTTTTTCAGTTGGTCAATTAGTTCCCAAGATAATTAGAGATAATTAGTCATGTTTGGAGGAACAAAGACAAAACAGTGTTGGTCATGAAACTGTAATCTTGACATTTTACAACACTATGAACACCGGTGAGTGCAATAAAAGAATTTGTTTTTCGATGCACCGCTTGGAACTAATTTTACAGCTCATTAAACTTTGGTGGCACCAGTGGCAAGGAACCATTTTGAATACTGATTTTAAACACTGAAGTTTAATGATGCACTTTATTGCAGTTTTCATGCACTTTTCATTTTAATGCACTTTTCACTGCACGTGAAAAGTGCAGTGCACAGGCACTATAGGTAAAGCGACACAAGGTCTCACTTGAGGATAGACATTATTCCGTAAAATCACCGACACCCATTTTCAAATTGAGTTCTTACATGCCGCACCAACACCAGGGCTGCACAGAAGTGCCACAGTGGAGGGCTCAGGATCAATTTATAGCACTTGAAGGTTTTCAACGAGCGTCAAAATCTTGCCATGCAGGTGTTCGGACACTGTCTTGCCTGACACAATGCCCGACACCAAAGTGATACACCCCACAGCACACCTGAATACTCAGTATTAAATGCTTGAGCTAGATATAATGGCAAAACAGGTACATAGATGATGTAGCATTCCTTCTCATCTGTTTTTATCAAGATATTTACGAATTCTAAAATAAAATGCAAAAAATGAAGGAGGCACAAACAAATGGGTCCTGTTCACACCTCCCTCCTTTCCAGTGCTTTGTCTTTAGAGCCGTTGTTCATTTGTTATGTAGGCCAGCTCTCCCGAAAGTCAGCTCTGAGGTTTTTATGTTTTCTTTCTTCATTCACTGTCACACAGTTTTGCTTTCCACAAACCACGTTGTAGCTTCATAATGCACACGTGTTTACTAACGTACAGCTACAAATGATTTTCATGCCTAACTGCTGGGCTCAGTAGTCTTGCTGCATGCATTTTTCTCAATGTTCTCCCATCAAGCAAAATGTTCTAATAACCAAAACAAACTATATCTTGTGCTGCAACATAAAGGCAATGTGAAAAAATAAAAGTAAATAAAATCACAGGAGTGAAACACCACACTACTTCCAAGCCCCCCTGCGTTCGCACCAACGGGGAATTTTTATTCCCTCTTTTTTTTTGTTCAACCGATGCCTACCTTTCTTCTTTTCTACTCATTCAATATTATTTGAGCCTTGTAGAATAGCAAAAAATTGGGAAGATAATGGTGGTGAAGGCGATAGTGCAGCCAGGAGTATTTACCCTCGCCACAGAGCACACGCAAGCTGGCATCTCATGGCCAGCTGTTAGAGCAGACGGCTTGGTCCCCGCTCCCTCCCCCTGTCATTCCTGCCACATTGCCGTCCTGCCCAGCCGTAGTATCTATGAAGCTCCGCTGCCATTCAGGAAGCAATGGTTTGTTATGAGAAATGTACTTGCCCCCATTTTTCATTTTCGTGTAATGCAGATTCCTGCCTTGCTGCAGCTAAATTCATAATCAGTGGCTCCAAAACGGCAGTTGGAAATTTTATTAAAGGGGGGAGATCGCCGGAGGCAAGGTGCATTCTGACACAAGTCCAGATTTTATGGGCACCTGCACACTTTTTTGTCTGGCAATGAAGCAGCTCACAACTTGACTCGAGGACTCATATGCTGAGCCACCGAGAAGCCTCCATTGAGGTTGGGAAGGGGCTGCATGGTCTCATATGGGCAAATTATTATCATTACAGACTCAAGCGGGCCCAGCATTGCCCCGCCCATTCATCCCTAAACAAAACGTAATCGGTAGCCTGGCGCCTCCTCCAATCAGATACATATCCAAACTCTGTGGCATATAGTCACTACTGCTCTGGCCAGTATTCAGGCATGTGAGAACTGGGCAGTCCTGTCACATATACTACAGGCTTGTCCTCAGGCGACCCAACAAGGTCGTAAAGTCACGAACGACGAGCAGTGGGAGATCGTGCTGCTCAGCTCCGATCCAGACGACCAACTTAGACCGTTCAGTTGGCGAAAAACACCGCCAGGGCCCAAAGGCTGCTGGCCACCACTTAGGGAAAAACAACCAGACAAAAGTCAAGTTGTCCCTCATAAAGTTGTCCCTCTCTCTTTTGTTGCAGCCAATTACAAATCAGTCAACCATCTGTCTCACCGCAAACTCTTAAAGTAAGAGAAAAGAACATCCAAAATAAAACATTAAAAAAAATAGAAAATTCATTGCTAGATCTTTCAGAATGCATAAGCATCTTGTCCCTATGCTGATAGACGGCAGCAAGACATGCGAGCATATGCTAAAATGCCACTCAGCCACCTGGACCTCACATAAGCCCGATTAGTGCCACCAGTGTAACACTCCCTGTCAAATCACACACTTCCCAATGGGAACAGCAGAAACACACAGTTCAGCTGCTCGTCCACAGAAAGGTGCGCAACCCCGGACGAGCCGCTAGGTACCTGTGCAAATTGTTTCTTATAATTCTTGCAAATGGTGCCGCTGGGCTGATGCTGCAAAAGCCGCGAGCATGCAGGAAGACTAACAAGCGGGTAGAGTGAACCACAGTATATTCTGGTTCGCTCAACAAGTGGAGAAGGGCAGGAAACAGCAACAGGGGATATGCTTCACCTGACGTCTCCTTGGCAATGTAACCCCTTCCGCTCTTGAAGGCAGCCATCTCCACACGCTCTGCCTACTATATTTTTGTTCCATGCTTTTGCTTTGTTACAGAACTACACAGAAATTTTGCTGATGTGCCCCATCTTTGCTCAAGCAATAATATAAATCAGTAAATCTGTAATTGTAAAGCACGCTTTTCTGTGGTTGCAGCAACTATAACGTTAGCAATCTTGGTGTTTGGACTACTACGTTGATACCTCAAAGTGTCAGACCCTTTTACAGTTTTTACAGTGTACAGGTGGGCCTTTCCACCTGTACGCCATAAAAAGAAAGTTGATGGTCTGCCACCTCCTCCAAACACATGGAAACATCCACCTCAAATTTCACCTGCCCGAGCATTTTTTATTCCCTGATGCTATCGACAAAAGATTTCAAATTACAAAACAACACATGTACATGCGCTGTGCTTCTCCTCAGTAGTAAGGGCAGCTCATTTCTAGCTGTTCCTCAAAATAGAGATCCTCTTCAAGCCTGAATCGCAAAGCTCACTGTTTTGCAGTCGTGGTGGAACATACCCACCCCTACCACACATGAAATTTAAAACCCGTTCTTTTCAAGTTTAGCTACTCCACTATATAAAAAACAAACGAGCTTGCATATTAGAATAGAACAGAATTATATACATTCTAATCAGTCGACTTGCTTGTATTCGAAAGTCTACACATTCTATTGGTCAAATGCAAGACGAACCACCCGTGAACAGCAGGATTATCAGCCAAGACACTAGGACCAGTTTATCCGAGTGATTCAGGTTTCTGACTGCACAGCCAGTTCACAAATCTTACGAAACTGTTCTGTAGCTGTGCTCGAAGAGGACACTGAAGTGAATATGTCAAAACATATTTTGTGACTGAATAAAATAATCCATGCAATTCATTACATGACTGTTTAGAGGAAGTACAGAGCCTTAGTTTACCTGTAACTGACGGCAGAAGAGCAAAGGCCATGTGCCGTTTACAGCTGCCATAGCAGCAACTACCTACTGCTGTGACAAGACTTTAGTGTGTTTTCATGTGATCTCAGGGTTGAAAATTTCGATTTTTCACCCATCTTACGTTTAATACAGACTCACTGTTTGCGGTTCACAATCGATCTGTACCAAATCTGCCGTTCAGACCTGCGAACAAGACACTAAATTTGTCAACGTAGTCAACGTTGACAACGTTGAAATTTGTCAACGTAGTAGTGTGTCAACGTAGCCGTCATCACCAATTGGCGTGGAGGATGATGTACAAAAAGCGGCACTCTCCAACGCACTTTTCTTTAAAAATTTGCATAAATCGGCACTAAGACTTGGAGCACAGTCCATACATTCCATATTTTAATGTGAAATGCAGGACAATGCCCACACATCGCCTCAGTGTTATTTAAGAATGCTTGTTTTAACTCCTGAGCAGGAAAAGCGCAGCAAAAGAAATAGCACAAATAACGAGTACTATAAAGCTGTGCTTTCAATATAATCTGGCTCTTGGAGTGAAAATATGCAGTTCTATTTAATGCAACTTTTTTTAAAAATGTGACGTGTTATTTTGGTGGGAAATGTGCTTGAACCTTGCTGTAGAAGTCAAATGTACAGGGAAATTGTTATGGACGAGTACACACCATCTACACTGTTCACGTTTTAAATGCTCCATAACTACCATACAAACATATAAATGACCCAAGATATGCGACCCTGATAATGTGGCAAAGTTGGAGTGTGAGCCTTACCGAATTTTTTTATACCCGTTATTTACGACATTTCGAACCTCTGGCCAGAGAAAGAGAGAAAGTTAGGTTAAACTTCCATGAGGTTAGAGGTGACATTTGTAAGACCCCAGGATTCGGCCAGAATTTGAGTGGCTCCAAAATATTGAATCTCACAGAGCTTGCTGAAAATCTTTATAAAATACAAATTAAAGCCGTTCCACTCATTGTGAAAGCTGTCGGAAGTGCAGAGCAGTGATTCGCCATAATGGGTTGTACCGCCGTTATTAGCTCACTGCTACCACCCCACGCAATTCAAATTTCCCGCCTTCGCAGCGCTCGCGAGCCCCCTGCCTGAAACCGCGCCAGCGGGAGTTCTGTTCTTTTTGCGCTTGCTTTTCCTCTCACACGTGCCAGCATTACACCACCACTTCTTTTCACTTACCATCGTAAAAACCAACCCAATGAGCGTTAAGAACTATATGAACACAGGTGCTGCCGGTTAGTTACATATATTTTGCCTCAAATGTACCTGCAATTTTCTTTGCACTAAACAACAAGGTCATGTATGACAAGCGCCAGCGGTTCACGAGTTTCAAATTTCGAACGCTTATGACTATTTAAATTGCTCGGTTTTCGAAGCCTCTGCGGGACGCCCTACTACGGTACGCTGGGCTCTACTTGGGTCAGTTATCTCCCTGGCCCACCGGATTCCGGTAGTCGCTTGACATCGACCGTTGCCGCGAGCTACGATGACAAGGCGAGCCCCTACAGTGCTTTGCTCTTAAAATGGAGAGAAGTGGAGTGAACATAATTACCAGATGGATGCCTCAGCAACAAATCATTCTTCAAAAACAAAAACTGTCGCTTCTAACAAGGGAAAGAAAGAGAGAGAAATAACTTTTATTTGCACCCGTCTAAAATGACGAGGGAGAGGGCATTAGCTTAGACCCTCGTTCACCCTAACCATCCTTAGACCCTAACCATCGGCCATAATCCCTTGGGATTCGGTGGCGGTCAGGGCGAGACCGACGACTTTCGTTGCTTTTCTGCTCTGTGGTTGAGTAACAAGGTCTCCCAAGATGCCACATTTCTGTTCGGGACATTACAGGAAGGGCAGGTCCAGACCATGTGCACTAGGTCTGCAATGCTATTGCAGTGAGCAGGGGTGAGACAGCTGAATCAAGTTTGGGAGCAGTTTTTGGAGCAGCGAAATCTCGATTTTGGAGCAGAAGAACCTTGGTTTGGAGCAGAAGAATGACATTTATTATGTCACCTTAGGTGCCCAAAAAATCAAATTTTTGGCAACTCGAAGGGGAAACAGCACTTTTTAAACGGTTTTGAACGTATATAACACTGAAGCAGCCTCTTAATAAAGTTTTTCTGCCAGAGTATCACGAGGTACCAAATGCACTACCTTTTTACAAACCATTTTTAAATTCTTAGGCTCTATGTATACATAGCATATAGTTCCGTTGAAAATATCGAACTGAAAAACTAAGCAATCGTAAGGCATTTTTATTTTAATGGGAATGCCGAAATTATTATTTTTGTAATCCCAGACTCGGCTTTAAGCACAAGTGTAGAGCCACGGCAAAAGTTGCTCAAAGCGAGGTGACAGTCGTAGCACCCCACCAGCTTTCCCATTTCAAACACTAAGGTGCACGTTCACTATGATCGATCGCAATTTGAGTAACGTTGATATGTTTAGCCACCTGCCTTTTAACATTAAATTTCACTTCAGATAGATGAACCATTATTACTAGCGTGCAATAATAGCCCGTCCCGCTATCGGACACTGCTTGAACATTTTGCGGCGATGTAGCCTGTGCCACCCCTTTTGAAGTGTCGCGACCGTCCCATTCCCGCCGCTCGCAAGCTCGCTGTCAAAGGCAGCAATAACTCCGTGTTTTATAACAACGCAATGAGCCTGAAATTTCACTTCAAGCGCGCCCCTCGCCTCACACGAACACGGCGAATTCGCGGGCACCGCGTTTTTTTATGAACTCCACCTTTCGAGTGGCGCAACTTCCCGTAACAGATCAAACAACTAAATGTAAACCTAGCCATTCCCATAACCAAAAGCACCGTAGAAATCTGTAAAGAGTGATCTGCCTGAACTAGAGTGAACTAGCCTGAACTACGAGCAACTGCTTCGCCCGCTGGCCATGTTTTCCGATCTTCACGATACCAAGATGGCGGCGCCCCGTATACGTACGTAATGTCGTTCCGGAGATACAGCGCTCAGAAAATTGCCGTTTTGTCATTAACTTGAACAAGTTTTGTCGCCTCAGTAAACATTAGCATTTTTATACTGGACTTTGCAATGATTTTCGATGGGAAAGCTTTAAAAACGTACAGAATATAACATGTGCAACCGGACATTGTGACTTCCGAAAAAACTATTTCGGGGACCATTTTATGCGGGTTTTTTTATTGAATGATCAATCAATTTTTACAAACAGCACCACCCTGGAGGTAATGGAAAATTATGCGGTCAGTAAGCATTTTCCCCCACTGAAACTGATGGGAGTGTTAAAATCGTTGGCTCTCAGACTGTTTTGGAGCAGTTTGGCGCAATTTTACCAATTTTCAAGCTTTTGGAGCAGCCTGGCACAGAAAAACAAATTTGTATCAAATCTGCGCAATATGCGCAGCTGTCTCGCCCCTGAGTGAGTGCATTTAAGGTTAAAGACTTCCGGATGCCATTCACTGTACAGTTGAGGTTTGGAAATACCCCGGTTTGCAATTTCCTCCAAATAACTTCCTCTTTTTTGCTGAGCTGCTTATCCGCCACTGGATAGGTCTTGCAAATCAAGGTTGCTATTACAGGTTCACAATACCCACACAAAATAACCTCTCTACCTACAAAACTAAAAACTGCAGCAGCGCAGTCCTGGGGTGAACTGCCATGCAAACAAAAATCCATGTGCACAAAAAGCATGTAAGTGAGGAAATGAATGACTGCATTTATAGTCAATTCGCAAATAACTGCTGAATGCAAATGTGTCTGTGGGTTTGCGGGCCCTTCATTTCTGTTAAAAGGAATGTGAAACAAGAACCACAGTTCTTGTTCTAGCTTCACGAGCCAAGCCACTGAAGGGAAGAGTGGTGGCTGCATGAACGCTATCGCACTTACTACAGTGATACCTTGTTATAACAAGATTGAAGGCGTGCCACTACTTGCTCTTTTAACTAATACTTCGTTACAGCCATAGCGGCCATTTACTCCAAATATTGTGCTCTATAATTACCCGCAACAAATAGTGGGGGACATTGTATCTTGCATGCATGGCGGTACACAACAAAATAACCGCATTCGATCCGGATATAAAAAGGAAAAGTCATGCACCTATTTTATTGCAGTTCTAAATACGTAACTCGTATTTCAAACAAACTTAGCTGCAAAGAAGTCCGTAATTGGACATCGATGCATCTTCCTCCCGCGAATGATGGCTCACTCAGCTTCGTGCCCAATGTGACAGCTTTCACCATAGTTGCCTACTGGTCTACAGCATAGCCTCTCTCTCTCTCGCCTCCTGCCTGGCGCCTTCATTTTCCTCGGATCACGTGCGCAGCCCGATAAAGGTAAGACTGCAGCAACTTACAAAAAAAAAAAAAAAAAAAAAAGAAAACAGCTCTTACTAGTGGTGCAAGACTGGAAAAACAGCAGAGCTGGCGGCCCCTCTTCCTTCGTCGCAGACCCAGCTGTTGTACCTCACATGGATTTCCGAAACTGCCACTGAAAGTTCTCCATGACTGGCATTCTTGGAATAGTTTTGTCCGCAGGCTTTCACATCTCACAAAATGGACCGTGTTAGCGCGCACTAGAACCGGCGGAAACCGGCTTCACGACCTCGGTGCCTGTAGCGCAAGCTGCTCTGTGCACCCCACTTCAGGCACGAATGCACTTGAACTGGAGAAGAAAAGAGTATACAAGAGATCATGACACGGACGCTGGGCATTGTACTGGAAGGTCGAGTAGGACGAAGCCGGGCGCACTCGTCACGAGGTGCACACTCAAGTGCACTCAGGGGTTTTTTTTTTTTTTTTTTTTTGCAAGCTCCTCACGTGGCACAAGCCAATGCACAAGCCGGGACGATGCCGGGCGCTCCTCTTGAGGCACACACTCATGTGCGCTCAGTATTTTTCCTTGGTGTTTTTTAGGTGAACGCAGACGAGACCAAGCTCAAGTTTAAACAGCACTGCTGTTTAAACACGCACCTAGCTTAAATGATGTGGCTTCTGCGGCGCACGTCAGCAGTTAAGTGCGGTGCGGCCGACAGCCATGCATGCCGCAGGCATTGCCTGCTTGCTGTGTGCAGCAAGAGGAAGATGGGAGCGGATTCACAGGCACAGCGTGTGCAAGGCACACCATCTAGCTTTGCACGCGTTGCTCGAGGGTGCATGGTGGCAGTTTTGAACTGCTAAATACAGTTTCTGTGTTGCACACCGTCTCAAATCTGCGTTGGCACTGTCGCGAAATTGTCTCAAAGTTTTATTTCCTAATGCAATTTGTTCGCTATTTCCCGTAACAAACAAATTTTACTTAGTTACAACAACGTTCTAAATACATGGGTTTTTACGGGGGACTTTCAAGGGGAATTACAATTTGCTCGTTATATCCATTATTTTGCAATAGTCCATCTCATTATAAGAAGGTTTAACTATAATTTTACATACCATACTATGCAAAAACAAAAACGGCTTCACAGAAAGGCATCAGACGGGATAGTTACAAAAGCGCAAGCATGAGACAGATGTCAGAAGATTAAAGAAAAGAAACCTAAGTTTTATAAGGTAAGCAAGACCTGCTGTTGTATGGTCACAAGAACATGGTGGCCTTCGTTTAAAGTTTTTCTTTGGCTACAACCACAAAGCTCACTCTCATATTGTGGGTGACTTAAATTACTGCCTGGATTCACTGAGTGCTGGAGTCCAAGTGTATATTTACAAAATAACAGCTACCTACATTACTTAGGCTTTTCTATCCCATGCCTCTTTGGTGCTAATCAACAGATACAATGAAATTTCGCTGCACGCAAGCTGTAATATCGTATTTACTCGCGTAATGATCGCACCTCTGAAGTTCGTCGTCAAAATATGACTTTTTTTATTTCCCGCGCAATGATCACACCCTGAACTTGCCGCAGCCATATGTCATTGCGTGCCAAGTCTAGACGACGATGGTGCTGCTTACGTTAGTTTCCTCCTCTTTCAAAGCGGACAGGGCTACGTTATTGCTGCGGAATTGATGATATTAGCGATATCGGCACGCGTGCATGAGTTCATTATTGGTGCGGAAGAAACTCTCACTAAATGCACTTAATGTAGCCACAAAACATTAAAAAAAAAAACGCGCTCAGCTTGCTGCGTCGGCAGCCGTGTCTATATCTCCCACACTGTGACAGCAGCAGCCACTTATTGGTCGACCTGTTCTCACGTCACAGCAAACTAGTTCCGGCACATTCCGTAATTCTGTAATTCTGGCACGTTCCGTAGTGAAAACACTGCATTTTGCATCACTCGGTGGTCATTCGGTGGTCAGTGGAGTTTTTATTATGTTTTTATTTGCTATGTTTATTATTTTCATGAGACTTATCGTAAACATTCAGACCTGCAACTTGCATTTTATGCGCTGAAACTTTTTTCCGAAAAATTTGCCTCGCGTAATGATCGCACCCCTAACTTTGCATCATATTTTGGGAAGAAAAAGTGCGATCATTACGCGAGGAAATATGGCAATTGACATCTGTTCCATTACCCACAGGTTCCAGTTACAGGAACTTATACTAGCCAAAGAGCTTTACTTCTAAAATCAACAACTTTGAGGGTGCTGTTATATCCTTAAGCACTCACTGTAGGTGGCCTTTTTCTTTTTTTCCCCCCCATCTTCATTTTAAAATCCCGTAAAAGATTAACGTACAAGACCAAACACTAATCTTGTTCAAACGCATTTAAAACATGAACGGCACCAGTTTGAAAAGTGACAGAACCTATACTTACTTATCTGGGGTATGTGAATTAGCGTCCAACTTAACTGACAATTTAGCTTGCTGCCTCCTGAGTGTATGAGCAGTGCCATTTGAACTGTCCATGCGTTTGCCCGATAGATTTTTAAACATAAACCTTGGTCCGTATCCCAGCCAGAAACAAAAAGAGAGCAGGAACAGGTGAGAAAGCACTGTGGCACGGCCCATTAAAAAAAAAAATCAATCATTTCATTCTTGCCAACAATCCCTTTGTGGCAATGTGGTGTTTGCAATGAACCACACAAAAAAAACGGCTATCAAGTAATTTCTATTTGGTCCGGACTAGTATCATGGAGAGGGTGTTGTTTTAAGGGCAACATCATTAGGCCTTGAAAAACTAAATGCAGCCTAATAATACAACTTAACGCGGGTTAAAAAACAGGTACCAGACCAACATTCATAGAAATCTCTCCAACGTACCCTAATGATGGTGATATTAAAAACGCCTGAAATAATCTGCTAAGGTTTTTTACCACTGAGCTGACAACTACATGGTTTAGGAGTACTTTTAAATATTCATAATACCTGCGCCTCTAGTGCAAATGTTAACCTCACTTACTCTGCATTGCATTTCACAGCCAAACACAAGAGCAGCATGGGCTACTCAATTTGGACATCTATCCAAGTTAATAGTATTTTGATTCTGTCGCCAAATCAAATGTGTTTCGTGACGCCTGCGATGACGCAACAAGGACAGGACTTCAATCGCACGGTAGTATGTCGTATAGTCTGCAGCGGACTCCAGAATGTCTTGTTTGTAGTCAGTCCTACTAGATGGTGCCACCATACTGTGCAGTACCGCTGTCCGCCCTCACTTTGTTTCGGACCGTATTTGCACCTGGCTTGTTTTTGTTGCAGTTGGAAGTAACCATTTCGTAACACTTTGAGTATGCTCGACAAACAGGGTCACGTAAGACAATGTCGCTTACACCAATCGGCCAGGGTCGTGTACCACAACCCCAAAGCACCAGATTACGGTGAAGCTTTAACAAGCACAGGGCACACAGAACCAACAGCAGTACACATGGGCGCTTCTATGTTTACGTGTACTTTCATAACTTCCATTGCTTACCCCCCCATTTTTTAGTGCTATAAAATGAATATGCATTACATTTAAGTGAAAACAGCTCATTCTGCAAGCTTATAAGCCCTGCCTAACTTGCGTTTGCTTTTGCCTACCTCAGCCAATCACACAGCTGTGCATATTACATCATAGGACTAGTGCGAGAAATTAACTAGCGAGTCGCAAGGCCATCCCCTTTTTCCCTAATTATGTAGCTTATTTGAGCGAAGTTTGCATTAAAAGTAGTATCAGTATGATTTTAACGAAGCAGCCATTCAAATGAATCAAACTTGTGTTTCGTCTGCATGGCCCCTTTAACGTTTTCAAATGTTTCAATTTGGCTCCTACAAGTTGTGTCGCCGTCGGTTCATTTCACCCCATAATGGGAGTTGATGACGGTAAATTTTGCTGCCTGTTCTTCCCCTACCTGTATCTACAGTACAGTCAAACCCGATTATAACAAACCCGGATAGAGCGAATTATGCTATATATTGAACAAAACCAAATCCGTTACGAAAATGCGTGCTAAACATATTTCTTATAACGAAGTTCACATAGGATACATTGAACTCGGCGCGCCTACTATTGCCACCGAAATGCATGGTGTCTCGGAGCGGCGATTGATATGTTGAGACTCGCATGGAGCAACGTGACGCCCGACACCTTCCGTAACTGTTTTCGACGCACGGGATTAACGACGGAGCCCATCCAGTCAGCCAATATTGCTTCGATATTGAAGGACATGGACTTGAAGTGGTGCTAACTATGTCTCCACCAAAAAAGAAAGTGAAAATGAAAATCATCGCTCTTTTCCAAAGTAGGCAGTTAAGGCGGAAAGTAGCTTTATTGCATGCAATAAATGGATTGTTTTGTGTAAGGTAATGGCATACTTTGTGTGTTCATTTCTCCATGTGAGATTGGCAGTGGGGGTCCGTGTATTGCGAACTCGTAACAAAAAAATTCATTATAGACGGGTTCGGCTATAATGAACTGTTGGATATATCGAACTAATCGCGGCGCATATTAGAGTTCGCTATAAACGGGTTTGACTGTATACTGGTGGGGCTAACCACCCCTCACTACTGCAAAGTTTAAGCTCGCGTGGAGGAACGCCTCATGAAGGGGCTGTTTTTCTATGAGGAATGGCAATGCTGGACACCGGCTGTCTCGCTCAATTTCATGCCATGAATTGCCTCGTGGTAGAGAACACCTTGTGCTATAAATGCCACTGAAAGAGCCGTTTTTCTGTTATGGAATGAGTTTTTTTTTCACTTAATGGGCCATTTAAGGCATCTGCCTTAAGTGGCAGCTGACGCTTCTCTGAAGAAGACACGAAGTGCACGAGATGGGGAAAATTGTACACATTCTTGAACTAGACAGGCTTGCCCAGTTGCTGACACTTCAGCTGGGTCCCTGGGAAGGTCAGCGGCTGCTTTTATTATTTGCTTAGGTTTGCAGATTGCGTTGGCAATGCTGTGCTTGGGTTTGGCTCCTTGTAGCATATGAGCAAGCTACCACAGGATTCATTCCACCCCCACCCCCCCCTGACCCACTCATTTTGTGGAAAAATTTTCTGAAAATAGCGCTCATGACCTGATTAGTTTAATAAGCTGAACTAAATAATGAATGATGTCACTGGCTTACGGTAACGAAAAAACAAATCTTTTTGTTAAATTGAGCCTTGCAAATTTGAGTCTTCAACTTTGTGCTGCTAACATTACAACTGATATGCAAGCTAGGTGAAGTCTTACTAAGGGTTTTTGTTTCTACCCACAAAATAACCGTGGTTTTGTGCTACCAAAAATAGTGGTTCAGGCATACCTTCTTGCCTTTTGTTCAACCCGTCACCCTTGTGCCACACTCTGCATGCACTGAACTGGATGCTGCAGACAACACAAGGCTATCCATATCCAGTCCACAGTGAATTAATGCAGGGGGAAACAGAGTGAAAAAGAAAAAGAGCGAGTGAGAGAGAGAGAGAACACGCAAGACTCCACATTCAACTCGGGGAGAGCACCTCAGGCCAGCACCAAACAATAGCCCCTGCACTCAACATGTGTTGGAGACCGCTTACAC